>JARHVA010000001.1:15522500-16020000 GCA_037957365.1 Torreya grandis | reverse complement strand
TTTAGGGTTAAGGGATTAAATTTTTAGGGCTTAAGGTCTAGAGTATAAAGTCTAGGGTTTAAGGTTAAATAAGGTTCTATGTTTAGGGTCTAGGTTTTGGGGTTTAGGTATTATTATTTTGGATTTAGGAATATTTTATTAGGCTTAAGTGTTAAAGGTTTATGGCATTTAGGATTTAGGTTTAGGGTTAAAAATTCAAGGTTTATGGTGTTTAGGGTTTGAGGTTTGGATTTTAGGGTTAATGGTTTAGGTGTAAATGGAGTGTACTAGGGTGATTACCTACATTTGTGTCTAGTATGAGTGACTATATCATGAATACATGAGCATGTCATATATGAGTGATAGCATACATATATGTAGTACTAGGTATGGGGTAGATGTAATGTTTGAATGATTGTATCATTATTATATGTATGTTATAGGTTAAATGCTACATGCTAGCCATTTATGCATATTAATAAAACCATTGATTAAAAAAGCCACAAATTATTATGAACTCATCTTAAATCCACATTCAAGCCTTTTACATGAATGTATATAGTCATTTATTTCTCTATATAGGTTAGAATGACCCCTATCATTTCAAAATATGGCTTAGACAATGCCCCTTCTCCTTTATATATAGGTTATAACTCAAGATAATGGTTTATGGATAAAGGTTTAGGATTTATAAATTTAGGGTTTAAGGTTTATTATTGATGGTGAAATATTTATAACTTAGGGTTTAGTGTATAGGTATTAGCATTTAGGGTTTAAGTTTTAGTGTTATGGCTTAGGGATTAGGATTTAGGGCTTATAATTTGTATTTTATGCTTAAAGTTTTAGGATTTATGGTCTATGGCTCAAGGGACCAAGAGTTTAGCTTTAAGGGTTTGGGGTTTGGGGTTGAGTGTTTTGGGTTATGGTTTTAGGTGTATGGTTTCACACTTAAGGTTTAGGGTTTAGGGTGTAAGGTTCATGGTTTTAGTTTTGAGGGTTTGGTTGAGGGTTTACACTTTGGAACATAGTGTTTAGTATTTAGGGTTTAGGATTTAGCATTTAGGGTTTAGGATTTAGGGTTTAGTGTTTATGGTTTAGATTTTATGGTTTGGGGTTTTAGGTTTAGGTTTTACAGTTAAGGGTTTAGGGGTTTAGGGATTTAAGTTTAATTTTTAAGGTTTTGGTTTTTTAATTTTTTATTTGGGTTTAAATATTTTAGTTTAGGAGTTAATGTTTAAGGTTTATGACTTATGGTTTATGGTTTTAGGCTTAGGGTTTAGGGTTAAGTGCTTGAATTTAGGTTTTGGGTTTTAGGATTTAGGATTTTAGGTTAAGGGTTTGGGGTTTAGGGTTAAGGGCCTACATTTTGGTTTTAAGGTTTAGGGTCTAGAGTATAAAGTATAGGGTTTAATGTTTTAAGTTTATATGTTTAGGGTCTATAGTTTAGGGTTTATGGATTTTTATTTTTGGTTTAGGGATAATGTATTAGGGTTAAGGGTTCAAGTTTTAGGGATTAAGGTCTAGGTTTTAGGTATATTATTTAGTGTTCATGGTTCAGGATTTATGGCTTAGGGTTTGGGGTTTAGGGTTTAGGTTTCAATGTTTAAGGTTTAAGGTTTAGTCTTTAGGGTTAGGGGTTTGGGGTTTGGGGTTAATTTTTTAGGTGGAAATAGAGTGCACTATGGTAATAGGTTGTATTCATGTCCAATATGAGTGACCATATCATGCCCACATGAATATGTCATGTATGAGTGATCAAATACCAAGATATAGTACCATGTATGTGGTAGATGTAATGAATGAAGGACTATATCATTATAATATATATATATATATATATATATTATAGGTTGTATGCTACATGATATTCATTTATGCATATTGATAGACCCATTAATTAATGTTCATTTTATAAGTTGAGATTAAGGTTGTTAAGAAGATTCCAAGGCAAAAATAGCAAACTCCAAGTATAATACATATCCAACTTTGTTGATTGAGTATAAACCTCTTATGAAGGTCCAATGTTATTATGTAAACACTATAGAATACTTAAAAATAAAGTGATTCAAATCATTTTACAATTAAGCTAAGTCAATATCCTTCCAAGTAAGAAGATTAGGTCATGCGGACCTAAAGAGTAGAGTTTCCATTGAATTATAATTCTTAAGAAAGCAATAAAGGAAATTGGTTTCTTATCCTCAGAGATAGTCTCCGAACATATTAATAAATATTTATAATAATCCTTTGATGAGCTTATATTAATAACACCTTTTCAATACCAAACACATATATACATAATATTTTAGTAGTGCTTAGGACTTATGTAAAGACACCTATGAGTCTTGTATCATTATCTTGATATTTTCATTGAGTTTTTGAATTGAATGAGTCCAAAAAACATGGTAGTTGTAGACCTCTTTGTATCAATTTATTAAGAGGTATAATTTGGCCTAATAGTCCTATAAGGGTAGAGTTGTTGTCATCTGAGTTTTGAGTTGAATTTCTTCATGCACTAAGAAGATTAAGTCAAATAATTGGTGAAACCCTCATAGTATTGTTTAAATAAGTGAGGATGCATGATTGAGTACTTTAGGAGTCAAAAAAGGGTTTTGATTGAAGGTAGATTACTATGGTGGGACTGAGTACCCTATTTTAAGTCATTGAAAGTGTATTTTGATTTGAATATAGAGGTTAAGAAGTCAAGATATAATATTAAAGAATAAGGTCATTAGTCTTTCAATACCAATACTTAAAAGACCTTTTTTGATAGACCAAGAGATAATTTATGGTTAGAAAGATACCTAATTGCAAGCAAGTTTCTAAAGGACCTTGAAGTAGACCAGGTTGAGTAAGTGGAACACTTAATTTGACACCATTAAGAAATAGTAAATATTGAGATACATCTTGTGTATTTAGGTAGGGCATACTCCTTGAGATCAATTCGTGGCTTGATTATAAAATTAGATAGAGCATACTCAAGTAGATAAAGTAGATAAGGAATACTTAAATAGGTAAAATAGACATGTAATCCTTAATGGTATCTAGATCTATTACATATGTAACATGATTTATAACCTCATTTCAAATTCTATTATCTAATCCTAAAAATCTTGAAACTAAGTATTTAAGAATGGAATTTGAAAAAATAACTTTTAAATGGTAACTCCTATAGCTCTATAATCAATTCTAAAAGATATTGAGTGGCCCTAATTTGTTATATTTAGTAAAATAAATTTAAAGTATAAGTTTACATTTATTTTACTAAATATATCCTCTAACAAACTTATTAAATAACCTCTAATTGTAACAACAATATATATATATATATATATATATATATATATTTATATATATATATATATATATGCATGTATTTCAACCAGTCCAATTGCAAAAAAAAATTGTATTCTACATAAGGTGTAGGCCCTTTCCAAAGGGTGTACACGCTTTAGAAAAGAGGCACACCCTTTGAAAAGGGCATACACCCTCTAAAAAGGGAATGTATCCTTTGTAGTTTAAATTGAGTATTCCCTTTGACTGCAAAGTATGTACACCCTTTAGACTGCAAAGGGTGTATGCCCTTTAGGTTCGGGACCGACCCTTCATCATTTTTACATTGTTTTTTTTTAAAGGGTGTACACCCTTTTCAAAAGGGCATACGTCCTTTACATAAAATGCTTTGTATTTTTCATTGTGTCATTTTTTTGTCCCCGAATTTTGTGTATCTACCCAATAGTTTTGAAATTGAAAAGTTGTAGGTTTGATTTAATATTTTTGGGAATATTTGTGTATTATTCCTAATTCAGTTAAAGGGTTTGAGTAGTAAAATTAGTAAATAAATATGTAATAATTAATATATTGATTTGTGTAAACTAGATTGTAATTTTGACCTTTCTAAAAATAGTAATAAGAGATGGAAAAGAACACTTAGCTAGAAATTGATTGATTTAACTAAGATAGAAAATGGAATTTACTATGCAAGATTGAGACACTATCACAAACTAAGATCTAACATTTATTTTATAATTGGATAGGAGTGTCAAAACTAGATAGGAGTGGCACTAGTGTTATAATCCACCTCTACTACTATTGTCTTAAGGATCTAAGGTTTTTGGGTTTTATTTTCTATGTCTGTGTGACCTATCTATGAAGTTTTGGCAACTGGAAGTTTGTAGAGCTCCCTATAGATTAGATTTTCTCTTCAAACCCTATATTTTATTGTGCTTTGATCAATTTCAAGAAAGAAGGGTGATCAGTGTGTGTAAAATTCACTAGACATGGATCCACACCCCTTGTGTGGGCATGCTACCTACATACCAATACTTTGAAGAGGGATCAAGCCATATGTAGTTCTCCCACTTGATGTGCTTTATGAAATTATGTGTATGATGTAAAATGCTAAAACTAGATGTGATTAAAGTGGTTGAGGACTAATGCAAGGATTTGAATAAGCTTGTAAGTGTATTAGTTGGTTGTATGCAGAGAATAGGGATGATTGCTTAAGTAGTCTTGCTTGTAGTATTACTTGTATTCTTGCTTGCTTAGTGATAATTACCAACCCTTTCCAAATGATCTTTGAATTGGATTTTATAGGAATCTACTAGTCATGGGTTGAATGTACTTACATTAGGCCAACAAGGAAAAGGAAGGGAAACTAGAAGAAACTAACCATTGGGGCCAAAAATACACTTGGATAGGAGCACCAAAAATAGATATGAGTGGCACCAATTCTATAGTCCAAGTGTGGTGCTATTTTCTTGAGATGATAGGACTTAGGGGGATGGATTAGTCAAGAAAAAAAGGGTCTTACTCAACTAAGATCAAGTCTAGAAGGCTACAGATGACTTGGAATAAGTAAAAATAATCCTAAGAGATTTAAGAGAGCAAGTCAGAGGGACCTAAGGGTTGGATGTCATTATCCACACTCAAGTTACCAATTTTTGCATTTTATATGACTATATTTGCCCCCCTTTTATTCTAGTGATGAAGCAAATTGAAATACTAGGATAAAGGAAAAATAGAAAGTGTACTTGAACTTACCTATAAGGGTGAAGCTCATGAAGTTGTTGTGATGCTAGGTGTACATAGAGATAGCATGTTGTGAAGTGTGAATTTACAAGAAAATAAAGAGTAGATCAGTTCTTACTAGATATGTTATATCTAAAATAAGAATGTATAAAGTTGAGTAAGTGAGAAAGAGGAAGACAAATGAACAAATACACCTCATTGGGTATGCAAACCAATAAAAAACCTATTATGATGTTGAGTGATGTTGTGTGATGTTAGATATGTGTTGAACCAATAGTGATATCATGAACAGAGCTGAGTGCTCAATTCCCTAAAAGTGGTTTAAGAATGCAAAGGCTAGCCCTTTATCTCCATCATTTCCCACTGAGTGAATTTAGGTGGTCATGCATGTGCTAATTAATGTTTAGACTATGTTTCTAATCCCTTTGAATAGGTGGCTCAAGAAAACAAAGGCTAGCTAGTCCTTTGGCTCCATCATTACCACATGAATTGAAGCTATGAACTAATACTAGTATGAAATGTGTGTCATATGAGATGGCTCTTGAATCTCATGAATGCTCTATAATCTAACAATGTTGGCATGGATAGTCAAATGTATGTTGGAAACTAGGCCACTCTTGGCCACTCTGAAAGATGGAGATTAGGCTTGTATTAAATATACTTTAAAATTGGTACACTAGGCCTATATGAAAGCCACTCTAAAATGTGAAGGTTAAGCTTGTATGAAAGACACTCTAAAATGATGCCAACCTCCTATAGATGGAATAAGGCACACAACTACTAAGAATGCCTAGGTAATAATTAACTCAAAAATAAAAGAAACTAAATGTTTCATGCACATTCCTTCCAATCATTGATGTTTAAAACATGGATTTTGATCTAGAAGTTATACCAACTACCATATCTAAAACTAGAAGTGAGTGCCATCATGCCACATATGATGCCCCTATTTCTAGATTCTCTAAGCAAAAGTGTAATAAAAACTATGGATTCTAAATTGGTCTGGTTGTGCAAAACTATAGTTGAACCTACTTTTATACCTACTTCTAGAAAGTTTGGTTTTTTTATTGTTTGGATAGGAGCACTAAAAATAGATAGTAGTGGCACTGGCATTATAATCCAATCTTGGCATTATTGTCTTGGGCCAAATTTGGTAACTGTTTTCATATTTTCAATATCTATCTAGTTTATTTTGACTATTTTGATGTCTAATTATTATTTTGGGTGTTCTGAAAGCTATATTTTTTATCGTTAGGAGCCCTAATCTCTATGACAAAACCCTTGTTTGTTACTCCTCTTTTGAGGGTAGGAATTAAGACTCTATAATGACTACCCTTAAAATAAAAATCTCTGCATGTGTGTTATGTTGTAAAGATACATGATATAGCAATGATAATTAATAAGATATCTCAAGATATAGCATGGTTTGTAATGATAGATTGTTAGATCAATAGGGTTATGCCTAGATACATATAATAATGTTATAACATGTGCAATGTACTGAACTAAAATTAGAAATCTAATTAGTTGTTAGTTGTTAGTTGTTAGTTATGGAGGGATGGAGCATTATGTCCATCATGGAATCCAAGAGACCAAGATAATGAATGATGTAGATCATGGCATTGTAAAAAAATTAATCAAGCAACAAACACACAAGTCAAGAAGTAATAAGTATACAAAAATGGCCAAGGGTCCAAGAAAACAAGGGACATGGGCACATGTCACTCAAATTGAAAATCAAGTATACAAGGTGTTTCCAAACAAGTTTTTGCTTTTCACATTCAAAAGGAAATGAGAAACTAAGATAAAATGGTCAAGGGTTTGTACGTACCTGGATGAAGTCTTGCACACCAAATTCAGATGGCTAGAGGAACTCCTCTTTGGTTGTGGAGGATGACACCTATAGAAGAAAGAGACTCAAACACAGAGGTTGTTAGATAGCTAGAAAGTGGACTGCCAAGTGAAAGTTTGGTCCTAGAAGTGCAAAGACTTCTTGGAGGATGACAGTCCACTGATTGTTAAGAAGTAGAATATAACTAGAAATAGAAATGATAAAGACTGAATAAAAGAAATGAAATCAAATGCATACTTGTATGTAGCAATCTATCTTCCATAGTCACCAACGTCGGTGGTTCTGCCAGCGTCGATTAAGGAAGGTTGCCGATGTCGGTTAGTCTACTGACGTCGGTAGGGGAAATGGTCGATGTCAGTTGGGGTAATGGGTTGGGACAAGTTTTTGGGTAGTTTGGTTAATCAGAATAGTTTTGGGAAGGTCTGTGGGATTCTGATGGCTTATGTTGGGTCAATAGAACAGAGAGTATATTCTGAAATGGGGATCAAATGAATGTCAGGGGCCAAAGGGGAAGACCAAGGTGAGAGAAGGCCTTTCAGCCTCTCTAGAAAGGATAGAATGGGTTGTGTCTAAAATGGTTAGGAATGGATAGTGGATAAAATGCCAATGTATTTAAAAAGATAGTAAAATGAAACTAATGTAAATACTTAGCTGTGGATGGAGTTGGCAGAGGAGCAGGAGCTATTGTTTCCATTATGGCTAGTGATGGAGATGTCATCCAATCCTCAATCTTATGTGGAATGGTTGGTGCAGGACTTTTGAGCTTGGAGAGTGTTGTCAAAATGCTGATACCTACAAGAAAATGAGAAGCAAGAATGCTGGGAAGCAAGAGCACTAGAATTCATGTTTGTCAAGGGGCAACGGATGCAAAAAATTGGTTTTAAAGGTAACCGATGCCGGCAGAACTGCCGACATCAGCTACATATTGACCGATGTCAGTGGCTAAAGAATGGGGACAAAGGCTAATTTTAGCCTTCTAGGTGTTCTTACAAGCTGCCAGGGTCAAATTGTCGTTAGAAAATGGTCGAGAGGGGCTTAAATGAGTGTGGGAGGAAGGGTTAAGATGGGATTTAGGCAATTAAGGCTTGACATGGGGTGGGGGCATCCAAAGAGAGGAATTTGAGGTGGAGTGAGGTGGCATGGGTGAAGTGGCAAGGGGGCTTACTAAATTAAAATATTTGATTTATTTAATTTAATGATTGAGTGGGTTAGGACTTGTGCTAGGAGGTGGACCAAGGGGACCAAGGGGGGAGGACGACCAAGGAGTAGACACGATTTCGGTGTCTACATTTGCCCCTTTTTGTCTTGTTGGTTATTCTTGATGAACTGCAAGAAAAAAATAAGAGTAAGCTACCCCAAGTATGGGATGAGGTGTTCCCCCCTCAAAGTGGGAGTTGAGGGAAGGGAACCTGAGATCGAGTGTGAATGTGATAGAGAGATGGATAGAATATGGTGAAGTTGGAGTGAGAATGTTGTAATAGTTGTGATTGCATGCATACCACTTCATAAGATGGTCAGGTCAAATTATCGCAGGTCAGGGTTGAGGACTGCCAAAATCAAAATAATTGAGCCCCAACATTTAGTCATAACTGATCAGGTTATTCAATCTAAGCTATAGCTCTAATGGTTTTCATGTTCTAAGTATCTCAGGCTCAAGAAGTACTCTTGGAAAACACAAAAAAGGCCACAAGTAGTGGGGATCAACTAGAGCGTGATCTAATACTTGTGGGGGTCAGGGACAATTTGGTAACTAGTCGTGAGGTAGCAAAGGCAATCAAAACAACCAAGGCAGAGTTGTCTCAAAAGTGGTTGAAGGAGATAGTCACAATCTCCAAGGTCTGTGGTCGAGTTAGGTGAAGGCAAAAGTGATCTTAATGGTGCCCCAAGAGGCTAAGGTGACTTCTACTATGAAGGCAGGTTGATTGGGGGCATGATTTTGGGCATTGTGAAGAAGTTGGAGGGTTAAATGCCGCTGACATCAATTTTGAAATTGATGTCAGTGGGACAAGGGACTGACGTTGATAGAAATTAGCCATTGTCAACAGTCTAGGGCATGATTATACCGATGTTGGCTGAGTGCCAAAGCCGAAAAAACTAGATTGGTGGCCCACCAAAAGTCATTTATGATTATTGTAAGGTCAAAAAAGGAGCTCTAGATTTTAGTCGGTGAAAGTGACTTGGAGTGACCGGTTGAGCAGGGTGAGGTGGCAGAGGGAGATTGGTGAAGAGAGGGAGCAATTTGGATGGGGATTGGAGGTTGTAGAGGTAGTGGTAGGCCAAGAGGAGCTCACAGACAAATTAAGATGGAGGAAATGGCAGAGGGCAGAGGAGGACCTGCAAGGGGCCCACCACTAGTGGCACCCATTGTGTCACCATGGTGGCGATGATGGGATGAGGTAGGAGGTGTTGTGAACTCATTTGGTTTGGTTTTGAAATTTGTTTTGTTTTTGAAATTTTGATGTTTTGAGCTAGAAATCGAGGGGGAGGGGTAGCTAGGAGGGTGGGAAGGGCAAGTAGGTCATGCTAGGGTGATTTAGGAGCATTTTAGGGGTAAATGGGGGGCTATTGGGGGAAGCCCTAATTTTAGGACTCGCCCCATTTGGCCTTGGGGCCGAACCAGTCACTAGCGTCGACAAATTCACCAGCATCACCCGACTAGTGGCTGGCATCAGTCACTTGCCTATTGGCATCTGTCACTATGTGACCAACGTTGGTTAGGTAAGTGCCATCATCGGCATGTGAACCGATGTCAGTCGTTGCCAGGCTAAGAAGATTTTGAAAATTGCCAAGTCAAAGGGCTGAAGCCACGTTGAGGGCTTCCCAGGTGTCAGGATAGCCAAAAATGGTCAGGTAGATGGTCAAGTGGATAGATGAAAGGGCAAATGGGCGAGCTAGGTCTCCCAAAAGGGAAAAAGAGTCATGGGGATTGGTAGTCACATTGACATGAGTTTGATTGTTGGATGCAGGCAAGGTAGACACTGATGCTGTGGGATCATTTGTTGCCATTGCTGATGTGGATGCGTCAAGACATTACCAGGGGGGAGTGGGCACAGATGAGTGCAGTGGGACTCAGTGGGCTATGATGATACTATCAGGTGGTGAGGGATGTGAGCCTAATGGTGGCTCTGATCGAGTGGTGGGATCATTCCACCAACACCTTCCACCTACTGATAGGGGAGATGATAGTGACAGTCAAGGATGTGTACCAAATTTTGTGGCTACCAGTACACGGAGCAGACCTATATGCATGCTCGAGAGAGGTGCATGATATACATATGGTTATGCTATTTGGAGAGCACATCACTGAGACAAGCTACCACTCAATGAGTTTTGCATATGAGCCCCTCTATGCTGTTGATGAGAATGCACATCGGTTGGCCATTCTGATGATGATAGGAATCACAGTCTACGCACGACTAGATGCAGAGGGAGGTAGGTTTTTAGTTGCTATGATTGAGGTTTTGATAGATATGATAGAGCAGTAGACAGTGTTTGCCTAGGTGCCTATCTTTTTAGCCCAGGTATATAGAGAGCTATGGGGCATCAGTCAGTGGCAGAAATATAGTCTGTGTGTAGGCCACCTCTTGCACTGCTAGGCATATGAGCATATCATGGTTACATGACCTCTCAGCCTCCCAGTGGTGATTCAGGCTGGCTTCAGGGTTGGCTTTAGGTGATGGCACGAGATCATGGCTCAGACGCACATGGACGGGGTAGCCAGAGACATAGACTACTACAGATGAGTACTGGAGGCCCTGATCCCAGTAGATATTGTCTAGAGACCATACCTGATATATCCAACTTTTAGAGACTAGGGAGAGCAGCTTGTTGGGGTGTAGAGTTTGAGATGGGTTAGGGGGAGATGAGCTAATGAGCTCGAGAGGGTGCCAGTGGAGAGAGTGTGGCACCAATTTGGGCTACTTCAGGATGTGCCACCCACCTTCCCACAGTACAAGCAAGATGACATTGAGGTGCCGCTCCCATTGCCAGAAGAGATAGAGGGGCCTGATTTTGAGGAGTTACCAATAGGGTCTGGGATAGTCAATCCAGAGTGCACAGAGGCCTACTCGACATGGTGGGTAGGAGAGTATGTAGGGATACAGGTAGGACCACAGCCTGATCTATAGGTAGTGATTAAAGAGCAGGATGTAGTCTGATAAGAGAGAGATGCTACAATTTAGGAGAGGGATGCAGCATGAGGACGGGTGACCATTTTGGAGAGCCAAGTCATAGGACTACAGGGGTAGATGGCAGGGTTGATAGGTCAAGTGGATACTTTGATAGAATAGGTCATTATTTTGTAGGGTCAGTTAGCTACAGCCCGACATAGGCATTGGCAGGGTAGGTTCTGATTCAGCATCTACCTCAACAGCCAATTTAGTAGCCAACACAGTCAGCATCAGTGCAGCTAGCTCAACCATAGCTATAGGGGTCAGTTCAGGGCACGGCGTCGAGATTGATGGGTTCACCACAAACTATGCCTATATCTAGATACATTACTACTTTGGCTGAGATCACCTACTATGAGGGTGCTATTAGGGAGTTCCCTCAGATACAGTGATATTTAGAGATGAGAGATGAGCAGAGCCGATAGAGATCTATGTCACGTGTGACTACCTTCGGTTCCTACTGATGGCGACGATCAGAGGGTGGGGATGATACAGCATCATCACAACCACCACTATAGCCATAGCCTTGAGGCTTTTGTATATACTGGCTTGCATGTCATTGATGTGAGATGTATATATTATTTTGAGAGAGAGACACACACAAATTGTGTCATTGTAAAACATTGATATATATATATATATATATATATATATATATATATATATATATATATATATATATATATGATGTAATTTTGACCATTGATGTGTTAAAAAAATGTTTTGAATGTTAATGTTTTCATCATTTTTCATATGTTTTGATGATGGATGCTAAGATATGATGTGATGATGTTTTATGATGATATGTAATGATTAAGATGTAAATGATTATATGATGATGTTTAATGATTATGATGATGGTGCTTTGATTTTGAAAATATGTGATTGTTTGTGATGTGATTGGCAGGTGATGAAAGAATGTGATGAAAGAATGGCTGAGCTAACCCTAGAAGAACCCATGTCAACTGAGTGCTACCTACATAGCCCCTATTGTTAGGGCCTCAGGCCTATGTAGTTCTCCCTAAAAGCGAGGCAGAGGCAAAGTTATGGATTGTTTTGGTCGAGGTCAAGTCATGGTCAAAGGAGGATATGGTTTGTCCATCAGGTAGATGAACAAATGAGGGTGGTCAAGCTAACCTCAGAGGATGTCATGTTATCTGAGTGCTACCTACATAGCCTCAGTCTTAGGGCCTCAGACCAATGTAGTTTAGATTGGTTGACAAATTGGTTGAGAGGTTGGTTTGGTCATGATTAAAAGATAGAATGGTTTGTCCATCAAGTAGATGACTAAATGGGTGTGGCCGAGCTAACCCCAGAAGACATCATGTCATCTGAGTGATGCCTTCATAGCCCCAGTCTTAGGGCCTCAGACTAATGTAGTTCAAGCTGGTTGACAAGTTGGTTGATAGGTTGGTTTGGTCAGGTTGAGTCGAGGCTAAAGGTAAGATGGTTTATCCATCAGATAGATGAAAAAACAAGGGTGGTCAAGCTAACCTCAGAGGATGTCATGTCAACTAAGTGCTGCCTACATAGCCTCGGTCTTAGGGCCTCAGACCAATGTAGTTCAGACTAGTTGACAAAGTCAGTTGATGTGTGGTTAATGATTGGAAGATAGAATGGTTTGTCCATCAGGTAGATGAACAAACAAGGGTGGTTGAGCTAACCTCAGAGGACTAAGTGCTACCTACATAGCCCTAGTCTTAGGGCCTCAGACCAATGTAGTTTAGGTGAGGAGTCAAAATGGTTGATGATTGGTTTGGTCATGTGTTGAAATGATGAGGATAAGATGATGCTACAGTGTTTTCTATATTGTGTGATGGTGTATTCTGTAACATTAGTTGAGGGGTCTTTCGTCCCTAGAAATTTTCCATATTCATGATGGATGTATGCTAAAAATGAATTGAGTCTATTTATGCTTCAGCAAGTAATGGTTTATGCTTAACATAAATTGTGTGGTCGATAGTTTCCATGTGTATTGGTGTCCATAGAAACTATGTGAAATGGATTATGTCATGTGATAGGTCTGAAAATGTTTGGGTTTGATTTGGTTTGGTTGGCAAATGATTTGGTTGGATTGTTTGTGACCAAGATGTAAGAAGTGAAAGATGCATTTCTCTTTCATTGACAAGGACCATAATGATAGCATAGGTGGGGATTATTAGAAACAAAAGCCCCATTCATGCATTACATCATTGACCAGTGGTTGTGTTAGAGAAGTAATCAAATCACTTTGACATTAAAATGAGCTCGAAGTCCCTTGAGTAGGTGATGTGATATGTGAGGATAGGGTAACCCTTTTGAGTAGGGATAATTTTGCCCCTTTTTATAGGAGACCCTGAGACGACTATAAGCCAAGTCCATGACCCTTTTTCTTTTTTTTCTTTTTTTTCTTTTTTTTTGGTGGTCATTTGTGAAGCTGATCGATTCGGGAAGCTTCTACAAAAGTGCTATTTGTAGCAAGATTTTAAGCATAGCCATCCTTCGAGGGAGTGGTCTATATTTTTTCTTTTTATATGTTTTTGAGGGCTTTGAATAGCTGTCCTTCAAGGGAGTAGTCTATTAGCTACAATAATGATAGTACAGCTATCCTTCAAGGGAGTAGTCTACCTTTAGAGTTTGTGACCTTTTGATATTTTGACATCTCAATTTATTTTTGATAGAAATGTTGAGTCATGGACAAGACTATAAAAGTTTAAGGGCTCCCAATTATTAGGATAAAGCATCCATACTTTATAAAAGGGTTACATAGGATTTGTTTAGGGGAATAGGATTGAAAGGAATGAAGATTAAGAGGATGGGGATTGCTCAAGGGATGAGCTCAAATTAAATGTCAAGTGAACGAGTACTCAACTAACAGTAGAATGATCACAGATGTAAGGCATTAAGAGGCTCAAGTTCCGGTCGACCTTCAAGAGAAGACAGATGATAAGTCCCTGAACCATGCTTGTGCATGATGATGTAAGGTCTGAGCTAATTAGGAGCAAACTTGCCTCGCTTGCTTCTTTCCAAATTGGTCACGTGTTGGTTGATGTTGGACATGAAGTTGGTTGATATGTTGTCAGATTGTTTGGCTGGTTGATGTTTGGTCAATGGTCAATTGAATGTTTGGTCGATGCTGGTTGATGTCTGGTTGAGGTTATAAAGTTGAACTCGCCCCAGTCATTTTGTGGTAGGAAGAATGTCTAACACCCAGTGTAAATGATTAATGGGTTAGATAAATGAGATGGAGAGAAGATGAGAAGGAGAGACCTGGGTACCCTACCTGGTTGATAGGTTAGGGATTCCAAGCGAATGGCATTTAGGTAGTGAAAAAGCTAGGAGGGATGGAAACCACTGACTCTATAGGTGAAGAGGGAGGAATAGGCGAGCTTAGAGGAGATTGGTCGATGGTGATTTCAGGGCAAAAGTTTGTAGAGGCTTTAGTGGGTTCCTGGAAACCTAGACCATATCATTTCTTGGTATTATTGTCATTGAGTGGTTTGATGGGCTAATGGGAGCCTTGCTCATAGCGCTCAAAGCCAAAACCCTTCCATGCACACCTATAAAGGTAGGTGTGAGCAAAGACAAGGTTGCCAAGAAATGAGAAGTCAGATGTGAATGGTTGAGGTGAGGAGAGAGGGTTCCCATCAGTGGGAGCTCGATTTAGCCCCCCATAGATGAGATTGGTTCAGAGGTGAGGAGGACCATAAGGAACGACCATTCCGATTCGATGGTCATAACTTGGGTTGTGGTGAAGTTGTCCATACTCTTGCAGAGTCTAGAACATGTCTAAGGTAAGCAAGCGATATTCCCCAAGTGAAAGTCATTGGAAGATATCTTCCATGGGGTCTTTGGTTATCGCTTGAAGAGGTGGTGTGAGGGCGACTGTCATTTGCGAACTAGTTGAAGCTTCTACAGATGGAGGCGGCATTGGGGTTGATGTCTTGAGAGGAATAAGAATGTCATTTGGTCGATAGGTCATGTTACAAGTTTTGAAAGGTGATGGGTCAGTGGGAATGATGTGGGCTTGCCCGTTGTGTTCGAATTTTACACAACAATGTAGTGTAGAGGGGATACAAGCCATGGCACAAATCTAGGGTCAGCCTAGTAGCATGTTATATTGAAACTCTCCTTTAATGATATAGAAGAGCTCTAGGATTGTGCGTGCACCAATGTGAATATGGAGGAGATGGTGCCAATGGTTGTGGCAGTGGTGTCATTAAAGGATCGAAGGATTATGTAATTTTTGACATGCAATTCTTGGGGAGGGCCAATTGATCAAAGGAATGAGTAGAGATGATGTTAATTTTGGTGCCTCTGTTAATCATAACTCAATGCAGGTTTGATCAACATAGGCTGTGATGAAGAGAGTAGCATCTTGATCTTTTGAGTTAGATGTAAGAATTTTAGAATTTCTAAAAGTGATAGAGGCAACAAGAGATAATGAGTGGACCAGGGTAGCTAGTGGTTGGGGGTCCTCAGGTTGGACCTCCACTACCTATAAGGCTCTGATCAGAGCTTGATGATGCTAGGGTAAACTTTGGATGAGGTCATATAAGGTCATCTTCACGGGCGTCTGGTGAAGTTGTTTTAACATAGAGTCATGGATTGCCCCTGAAGAAGAGGGTTGGGATGCACCCAGGATAGAAATTTTGGGTTTTGGCGATTGAGGTGACTTGACAAAGGGATAGGTCCAAGAAATGGCGGCTTTTTCTTTTGCCTTATCCTTTTGTGACCTAATGGTTATGTGGATGGCATTAATTTTGAAGAGAGGAGGTGAAGGATATGAAGGGGCCATAGTCTGTTGATGAGGTGTCGATGTCGATGAAGAGGTTTAAGAGTTATGGGAAGGTGTTGGGGGTTTATCAACGGTGTCCTCAAGAAAAAGAGTGTCTTTCTCCATGTAGTGGTGAATTATAACCTTAAAGGCACAACAATTCTCAGTGTCATGTCCTAGCATGTGATGATATAGGCAAATCTTAGTATCATCAAACCAGGAAGGCTTTGACCCAAGGGGTTGGAATGGCTTGATAGGCGGAAGGGTTATGCTAGAGGTCTGCAAAAGTTGATGCAATATCAAAGTGTATGAACCCACTAAAGGGTCCATGGTTGTTGATGCATGAGATGCTGATGACTTTTACTTAGGAGGTGTTGAATGAGGCTTCTGTACCACCTTTTGGGTTGATGGTGCAGCCACATGTGAAGACGACACTTTCTTCGTGAGAGGTGCCAAATTTTTTAGAGAGGGTAGGCTTGTGGTAGGCAAAGGAAGCAGTGGAGGCAACTTATTTTGGTTAGGGGTTGGAGTAGGGAGCACTCCTATTATGGTCGAAGGATGAGGGCCAAAAATGGAAGGCAATGTTGACGATGGTGGAGGAGTTCACCACCGTGGTTTAGCAGTCTTCTTTGGTTTGGTTAGAGGACTACTATTGGGTGAGGCTTGGTCCAAGTCTACCTTCACTTGCGAATGAGTGAGGTTAGGGACAAGGAGAATACTGAGGGATATGATTGGTTTTGATGTGGTGGATGAGGGTTTTGGTTTTGATGTGGATGGTTGCAATTTTGAATGTTTAGAGGTAGAAGTCTGGTCTTCGTTAGAAGTTTTTGGAGATTTTGTCATGGGTGGGTCGACGGCATGAGATGAGATGGGATGGGCAAGCTGAAGAGCTTTGAGTCTCTCCCATAATGGTTGATGTTCCACTTTCCTTGAATGGAGAAGTCCTAGTTTCTCCACCAATAGAGAGAATGGTTGGGAGGATGTCGGATGAGGATTTGGTCCTCTAGAAGATGTGGATGGTTGTGGGGCTGAAAATGAGGTAGGTGTAAGAATCTTGGACCCAAGGCATGAGGAAGTCATAACTAGTTCATCTTTGGTCAAAGAAGGCAAAGAGACAAGTTCTTCCCTGGGTGGAGAAGGAACGGGAGAATGTGGCTCCTTAAGAGGGTAAAGGGTAGGGATGATTGCACCCTCCACTTGTGATTGAGGAGTAGGAAGGAGGACGGTGGGGCTAGTGGTGCCAATATAGTCGAGGCATCTTCCAATATAAGAGAAGGCAATGGAGAACTAACAGGAGAAGAAGGTTCATCTATGTGTGATGGATTGATGGGTTGACTAACCTCTTGAGACTGTGAGAGAGGTTAGTCAAGGATGAGAGGCAAGACCGTGTTGACTGTGTGTATGTTATGCTCTTGAGCGTCATCAGTCATGGTCTACACATTATTTTGGCTAGGCAGATGGTTAGGAAAGGGTTATTTAAAGATGTCTATGCTTTGATTGGGTGGTGAATTTGGATTGTCCAGGACGAGGTCACCCTTATCTAGCATGTCTTGAATGATGTTTTTGAGAGTCTTGCAGTTGCCTGTGTCATGGCCTTTAACACGGTGATAATTGCATAAGTTGTTCTCCCTATACCACGCAAGGATGGTGTGTGAGGGATCAAATTGAGGAGGTGGTCAGATTTGGGGGAGATTGAGAACCCCCTGTTTGACAAGTTTGTCTAGCACAGATGTGTATGACTCTCCTAGTGGAGTATACTGATGCTACACATATCTTTGTTGGAATTATTGTGTGGTACTTTGGGATGTGGACAGTTTGAGCTAGTTGGTTGTCATCGAAGAGGAAGGTCTAACGACTATAGCATTTGCTGATGCCTTAGATTTGGGATTAGATGAAGAAGGTTTAGAGGAAGAGTCATTGGTTTTGGTGTTGGTGTTGGGGTTTTTAATTTATAACTTGACTTTGTTTTCCTTGATGGCACGTAATTCAAGCTTCCTGGCCATCGTGAAAGCTTCATCAAAGGTGTGGAAGGTCTGGACCCGCAAGGTAGAGGAAATATGTTTGGCACACACCTAAGAGAAGAGTTCGATGAGCTCAGGTTGGGGTAGAGAAAAGGAGAGCTGGTTGATTAGACCTCTCCAGTGAGCAACAAAATTGGCTATGGATTCATCATCAAACTGCCGAATAGAATACAGATCTGTGATTGAGACCTTTTTGGTGATATTGATCAAAAAGTGGTCGAGGAAGAGTTGGGCCAGTTGGGTGAATGTGAAAAGAGATTGACTGGTGAGAGAGTTGTACCAATCAAGAGCAACACCAGAGAGTGACATAAGGAATGTGCATAAAAGTAGCGCATTGTCATGGGCTATGAGATAACAAGAATGTCTGAATGCCCGTAGGTGCTGTTGTAGGTCTTCCTTACTCTGGAAATGAGAAAATTTAGGAAGTTCCCACTAATTGGGATACGGCCGGATCGGGACTGAGGGATGAATGGGTTCATTGCAAATTTGCTCATATGAAAGGGCATTGCATGAACCCAAAACTGAGGTCTCAAGACTAGACATTTTGTCCATCAGTATTTTGATTATATCGACTAATGTATTGGTGGGTGGAGCACCCCCTAAGTTGTAAGGCACTTGAAAGGTGCTAGAAGGGGCATACGACGTAGTCAGTTGTGCTTGTATGGGCACAACGTATTGATAACTAGTCATTGGGATAGAAGTGGAGGCCAAGGGTGGTTACGTTGTGAAGGTAGAAGGCATGACTAAGCTTGATGTTGCCATAGGTGGTTGGATAGTGGTAACATTAGCCAATGGATGAGTAGCCACCCTAGTGTTGATGGGGGTGAGAGTAGGTGGGATGGAGACAACTAGATTTTGGAAAGGAGTAGAGGTTGGTTGAATAGTCTACGGTTGATGGGGGGCCAAAACCCTAGTGGAAGTGGGCTCAGAGATGGAAGGAGAAGCCACACTTAGAAGATTAGTCATGGGCTGGTTATTAGTCGAGGCGATAGCCTGGGTGTCTATGGGTTGAACCATAGATGCTGTTGATACGGCTGTTGTCTCAACTAAAGAGGTTGGCCTCCCATAAATTGGGTTGCCTAAGGAGTCTCACATTTGACTTCATGCAAGATAATGTTGAAGGGCTTTGACATTGAGGTCCAAGAATCTTTCAAAGTCTTGGTCCCCTTCAGGGACAATGGGAGACTAAGTTGGGGTTAGTCGGGTAGGAGTTCGTTCGATCTCTGAATGAAACTCCATTAGAGGACTGGTGATGGACAGCGAAGGCAGAAGTGGTTGTTGCCTTGCGTGATCGACAAGAGCCTTGGTTTGATTGCGTGTCAAAACCATTCAAGGCAAGATAAAATGTTTTCACTAGCTCAAATAACCAAATAAGAACAGAAAAGAAGATGAAGACAAGTAGACCCTAAACGTTAAATTCCTAGGAATAATTTTTTAGGATCGTGTTGGCTTATGCCTTAGAATGTGTTTAGGAAGGTGGCTTTTGAAATAGGTCCTAGAAGAAGTAGTATAAAGTTGGTTTCAAGTTAGTTTCAATGCTCAAGAGTCTGTATTAGGTTCTGTACATGGCCTGGTGCTAAGGAGCAAGCTCCCCTCACTTCATGAACCCAGTGATATGCTGGACCGCTTAGCCAGTATATACTTCCCCTAGAGATTATCCTCTGCCAGAGAATAGAGTGGGCTTTCCCCTTGGTAGTGAAGTCCAAGTGGGATTGTCAGGATGGGTAAGGTATCTTCTAGGTGATGAAATCCCAGTCGGGCCTTGTCTCAGGTGAGTTTAGATGTTTAATTTTGTGCAAGTGATTTGGATGTGTAACATAAGTGGCATACGCTTTATTCATGATGCGGTTTTAATTACTAGATGTGAGAGCTAAGTATGCAGTCAAGAAGAAATGAAATGCAATGTATTTTAAGCCCAAATTGAAATGTGAGTTTGTATGCAGATAAGTGAGAAGAGGTTGAAGAGTATGTCCTTGACTAGTCTAAGATGCAAGAAAAGAAAGAAAAAGAATGATTCTTTTTAAGCTTCCTGATAGTGTTTTTTGGAAGAGATAGAAGAAAGAGATGAAAAGGAAAAACCTAATACACCTATATGAAAAGAAAGAAAAGAACACAAGGAAGACCCTAGGGTCCCACCAGGCGTGCCAGAATGTTTCCAAACAAGTTTTCGCTTTTCACATTCAAAAGGAAATGAGAAACTAAGATAAAATGGTCAAGGGTTTGTACGTACCTAGATGAAGTCTTGCGCACCAAATTTAGATGGCTAAAGGAACTCCTTTTTGGTTGTGGAAGATGACACCTGTAGAAGAAAGAGACTCAAACACAAAGGTTGTTAGATAGCTAGAAAGTGGACTGCCAAGCGAAAGCTTGGTCGTAGAAGTGCAAAGACTTCTTGGAGGATGACAGTCCACTGATTGTTAAGAAGTAGAATATAACTAGAAATAGAAATGATAAAGATTGAATAAAAGAAATGAAAGCAAATGCGTACCTGTATGCAGCAATCTATCTTCCACAGTCATCAACATCGGTGGTTCTGCCAGCATCGGTTAAGGAAGGTCACCGACGTCAGTTAGTCTACCGACGTCGGTAGGGGAAATGGTTGATGTCGATCGGGGTAATGGGCTGGGATAAGTTTCAGGGTAGTTTGGTTAATCAGAATGGTTTTGGGAAGGTCTATGGGATTTTGATGGCTTGTGTTGGGTCAACAAAATAGAGAGTATAGTCTGAAAAGGGGATCAAATGAATGTCAGGGGCCAAAGGGGAAGACCAGGGTGAGAGAAGGCCTTTCAGCCTCTCTAGAAAGGATAGAATGGGTTGTTTCCAGAATAGTTGGGAATGGATAGTGGACATAATGCTAATGTATTTAAAAAGATAGTAAAATGAAACTAATGTAAATACTTAGTTGTGGATGGAGTTGGCAGAGGAGCAAGAGCTATTGTTTCTGTTGTGGCTGGTGATGGAGATGTCATGCAATCCTCAATCCTATGTGGAATGGCTGGTGCAAGACTTCTAAGCCTGGAGAGTGTTGTCAAAATGCTGATACTTGCAAGAAAATGAGAAGCAAGAATGTTAGGAAGCAAGAGCACCAAAATTCACATTTGTCGGGGGGGCACCAGATGCAGAAAACTAGTTTTAAAGGTAACCAACGCCAGTAGAACCACTGACGTCAGCCGCATACTAACCGAGGTCAGTGGCTAAAGAATGAGGACAGAGGCTAATTTTAGCCTTCTGGGCATTCTTAAAAGCTGCCAGGGTCAAATTGTCATTAGAAAATGGTTGAGAGGGGCTTAAATGAGCGAGGGAGGAAGGGTTAAGATGGGATTTAGGCAATTAAGGCTTGGCATGGGGTGGGGGCATCCAAGGAGAGGAATCTGAGGTGGAGTGAGGTGGCATGGGTGAAGTGGCAAGGGGGTTTACTAAATTAAAATATTTGATTTATTTAATTTAATAATTGAGTGGGTTAGGACTTGTGCTAGGAGGTGGACCTAGGGGACCAAGGGGGGAGGACGACGAAGGAGTAGACACGATTTCGGTGTCTACACAAGGTATGTTCAAATGCCAAATAGAATTGAAATAAACAAGGTTGGCATGAAATCCACAATCATATAGAAGAGTACAGACAAAGAACATTGGTAAATGTCTAAAGGCACACACATGAATAGAATCAAAGGACATTGACAAATGTCCTAAGTTACATACAAGAGACAAACAGGAACTAGAAAATGCAATCACATCAAGCTACGCTAAGCAAGCAAAAAATCATATAAATAAACTATAATTATAATTGCATCTAACTAATCAAAGCAAGAAGTGAAAGTATGCAAGACATGTTAGTAAAAGACTAAGTATGTTCTAAAAAATACATAAGTATTATATACTAATGAGTATCGATAGATTAATTTGTATAGGCTAGTAAATAATTTACATCAACATGATAACTAGAGTATGTGGTGTAGGACTGACATAACCTGAATGGTGTAGTCATGTGGAAGATTCCCCTAGTGGGTATGTATATTGATGTATGTGTCAATGTAGAAGTAGGATGTCCCCTCAATGGGTAGAGTGAATCAATCAAGGATCTAGATATCATTGCACACACTCAAAATAGATCAAGTGAATCATGGTAATGTAGATAGATTAGCAAACAATAACATAGAATATAAAATGTAAGTCTAGCATGAAAGTAAAAATTTAAAGCATGGATGAGGCATACAATTGAAGTGTTTTTGGTGTTTTGACATATTTGAATATTTTTGGTATTTTGAAAATTTGTATTATTTTTGGTATTTTTGATATAAGCTATGTACAAGCAAGCATAAAAAAATATGTATAGGTAAGCTGAGAAAGGATGATACTAACTGATGATTCTCATGGGAGACTCCCTATCATGGTGTCCTGTATCAAGGAAAGGAATCATTCGTGATCATGAGGCACAATGAAAATGCTAAGATTGTGGCTCTGAAAGCTATATATGTTATAAATTCTCTAATCTAAAGTAGAAACCAACTATGGGGTCCCCTTGTAACTTTGAGAAGTGGATGCAATTATAGGGATCTTAAAGACCCATCTAATAGTAGGAGAATCTCTATGAACATGTGCTTTGTGAGTATATGCATGAGATCTCAATGATACTACTCTAGATGTGAACACTATAGCTGGAAGTTGTCTAGAATCCTAAAATTGTGGAGGTGTATGAGCTTTATATATTGGTGATGGATGTCTCAACTATGTCTCAATCAAAACTAGAGGAGTAACTATAAGTGGTGGAAAAATTGGAACTGATGGTGGAATTAAAAATGGTGAATGTATTGTAGATGGCTCTAAAGTGGGGAGTGGAAACTCATATGGAACTCCACCAACTATATCATCATTATTAGCATGAATGAATTTCATGCATCTATGAATTTTAGAAGGTAATGCTTGAAGTTTTTGGATCCATTGTTGACCAAGTAACATATCAAAAAATCTTGCATTAGGAACTATAGTGAATGGTGTGGCCACATGTGTTGGATCAACCTATAAAGGAAGTACAATCTCACTTAATGAAATCTATATGTGCCCATTAAATCCACTAATGACTATGTCCATTAGAGTAATATCTTGCTCTAAATATCTCAAATACTGTAATAATGTCATAGTGCACATGTTCATACTATATCCATTGTCTATGAGAACACTATGAATAGGATGATTATGAATGTTAGCTCTAATAAAGAGTGCATGATAATCTAAATCATCCTTGATGATCTCCTACTCTAAGAAGGAGATGGAAGGTTTAGTTGGAACTCTAGAATTATATTCACGAATCATGTTTCTCAAAAGATGTGTCTCAACTGAAGGTGCCCTATATGTATTTGGTGGTAGATGTACATGACATGCATGGTGAACCCATTATGTGTCACTTCATTCTTATTTAGAATGCTATGGAAAAGGATCTAAAAATATTTATAAAGCTTTACCTTGTGTTTTATTTGCTCGAGGAAGCTCAACTAAAGTGCCAATATCAATATGATTGCCATCTATTAAATCTTGTATCTTGTGTCTCAAACTGATGCATCTATTTATTATATGTCTTGGTGCCCTATGAAACTCAAAAAAAGCATGCTAATCATATCCCCATGGAAGAGGCTTTATTAGGTCAGCTTTCCAAATAGGAGGGAGAGATATGATGTTACATTCCAATAGTTGTTATAAAACTCTAGTTGGAAAATCTAGTATATTGGTGAAGGTTCACCGAGCAGGTGCTGATAAAACCATGTGCTAAGGGGGATCAGAAGCTACATTAACTGTCGATTGATTCTGACTCTTGCTATTAATGATTTTGACTTTCTATGGGACTTTGTTGTTACTCTTGTCTATTATTTTTGAGATACTTATGTACTTGAGTTTTCCCATTGAAATTAGTTTTTCTTTGTCTTTTAGTGTGTGATAGAATTCAGTGAAGGAAGATAATCTTTTGAACATAATTAATTCATGTAAATCTGGTAGAAGACTCTATTTGAAGAGATATTGTAACTCTTGATTGGCCATGAGGCTAGTCATCTTAGCCAAAATAGTCTTATATCAAAGAACATAATATGTGAGTTGTTCATTTGACCTTTGCTTCTATTGTGCAACTTGGGCATATGAAACCTTATCACCAATGTTAATGTTGAAATGAGTTAGGAACATATCGGCTAAAGGATTGAATGCATTGACTAACTAATTTGGTAGACTATAGAACCATTATAAAGCATAATTATTTAGGCTCCATGGAAATAGTTTGGTAAGTATCTAGTCATTTAGTAAATAGTCTAAGCATATTACATGAAAATCTCTTAAATGTGTCTTTGGATCACCCTTTCCATCATATGGAGTAAGCTTGGGTTGAACAAAACCTAGTGGCAAGGGTGTAGAAGCAATGTGATGTGCCAATGGTGTATGCAGTAGAGAACAAGAATCCAAAGCCTATGTAGGTCTAGAGGCACCTTGATTAATAGCTACCACATCAGGAGACAAAGATGTACTAGTTGTATCTGGCAGCATAGAGGTAGGTTGGGCTATTATAGGGAGTTGGTGAGACAAAATTGCACTTATAGTATCATTTGCAATTGGTTGCTTTGTGGTTTGGAAATATTGACCATTTTTCACCCTTTGTTTTTCTCCTTATAATATTTTAAGCATGCCATCTTGCATGTCAGGGTGTTTAGTTAAGAGTTCTTGAAGTTCCCTTTTATTAATTTCATCAAAATTGGTGTATTGGACCATTGTTGAGGTAGGAAAATAAATTGAAATTTATTTGAATTTTTTTTAATAATTTATAATAAGCAAAGTGATAGAAAATAAAAGTGTTGAATATAAGAAATGTAAAGTCCTAAATACAATGAACTAGAAATTGCATAAAAAGGATACAAATCTTACAAACATGTAAGGTGATACCTCAAGAAACAATTGGACTTAGTATATTCAACTAGGGTTTGGTAGATAATTATTTTGATAAATTACTATGAACTTTTGAAATTTAGAGTGGATTTATGAATGAAATGTGTAAGTAAAAACATCATAAATTTATTGAAAAATTAGTGATTTAATGAGACTTAGAAGATGCAACTAGGGTTTTTAAAAATAAATGTTTTTGAAAATTACTATTAAATTTTGAAATTTGAAGTGAATTTCTAATTTTAATATGCTAGTAAAAAATAAAAAAATTATTGAAAAATTGTTGAGATCTAGAATGGAAAACTAGGGTTTGAAAGAAAATTATTTTAAAATTATTATGAAATTTTAAAATTTAATGCGAATTTCTAATTTTAATATGTAGATAAAAATTATAAAAATAGGGAAAATCAGTAGGCAATTTTCTCTAGGGTTTTTATGTGAAAATGAAGTAAGTCAGGTTCACCAAATGATTTAAAATTTTTGGTAATATTTGTGTATTATTCCTTATTTAGTTAAAGGGTCTGAGTAGTAAAATTAGTAAATAAATATGCAATAATTAAGCTATTAACTTGTGTAAGCTAGATTATAATTTTGAACTTTCTAAAAATAGTAATAAGAGATGGAAAAGAAGACTTAGCTAAAAACTAACTAATCTGACTGAGAAAGAGGTTGTAATTTATTGTGCAAGACTATGACACTATTTCAAATTAAGATCTAACCTTCATTTTGTAATTGGATAGGAGTGTCAGAATTAGATAAGAGTGGCACCAATGTTTTAGTCCACCTCTACTGCTATTATCCTAAGGATCTAAGCTTTTTAGGTTTTGTTTGTTATGTCTATGTGACCTTGTCTATGAAGTTTCAGTAGCTGAAAATCTATAGAGCACCTTGTAGAGAATATTTTATCTTCAAACCCTATACTCCATTGTGCTTTGATCAATTTAGAGAAAGAGGGGGGGTTAGTGTGTGTAAGATTCATTGGATGTGGATCCACACCCCTTATGTGGGTACGTTGCCTACATACCAATACTCTGAAGAGGGATCAATCCATATATAGTTCTCCCACTTGATGTGTTTTGTTTAATTATGTGTATGAAGATGCAGAATGCTAAAACTAGATGTGTTTGAGTTGGCTAGGGACTGATGTAAAGATTTGAATAAGCTTGTAAGTGTATTAGCTAATTATATGCAAAGAATAGGGAAAATTACTTGAGTATTCTTGCTTGTATTCTTACTTGCTTAGTGATATTTGCAAACACTTTCCAAATGATCTTTGAATGAGTTTTTATAAGGATCTACTGGTCATGGGTTGAATGTACTCACATTAGGTCGAGAAGGAGAAGGATGGGGAATTAGAAGAAACTAATTATTGGGGCCAAAAAATTACTTGGATAGGAGTACCAAAAGTGGATAGGAGTGGCACCAGTGCTATATTCCAAGTGTGGCACTATTTTCCTAAGCTAACGGGACTTGGGGGGATGGATTAGTCATGAAAAAAGGGTCTAGATCAGTTGGGATCAAGTTTAGAAGGCTACGAATGACTGGGTATTAGTGAAAATAAGCCTAAGAGGGTTACAAGATAAATCAATAGGGACCTAAGGGTTGGGTGTCATTATCCATGCTCAATTTCACATTTTTTTATTTTATATGACTATAAGGTTTAATGTTAAAATAAGAAGATCAACTAAAAAAGGGTAGTTTTAGATGTTGTATAGATAGAAGTGACTTATCTATCACATGTTAAATATTCAAGAAGGTGTTTTAAGATCCACACAGGTCATTTCTAGGCTTAAGGGGCTTCAAAAAATCCAAAATTGAGCAAAACTAATTTTTCTCTCTTATTGCTCCCTTGGATAGGTCAAGAAGGGTCAACAGTTTTCAGTTAATACGAATAGAGTAAGAAGAGTTGAAGTGAATGCACTTAGTGGATGTTAGGGGTCCTTGTATAATTTTATTTCATGGTCATATTTATAAGGTTGATTTTTAGTATTGTATGAACAATCACTAAGATTGTTAACACCTTCAAATTACCTATGTAATCCCAATGGCTAGGTTTTCCCATCTATTTTCACTAGTCTCTATGAACCAAGTAATATATGTAGTTTTTCAAAACATTTTCTCCCTTTTAATATTTATTTAAATTTTTTTGGCATGTGTCTACATGAAGATATAGGTAGAATCACTCTTTTGTGATAGGAGTGAACATCATTAAGGTCTGCAAAATAATGTTTTAATATTTATAGGTGAAGGTGTGAAGTGGAGGTTTGAAAAGCAACTTGAAATGAATACTCACACTACAATGTGTTTTCCAAATCTAAGTTGATCATGTAGGCATCTATTTTGATCTCATAATGGACCTACTTTCTCACTATCATCTATAGGTAAAAGTGCACATTGAATATATATGTCACAAAAGATTTTAAATTTCAATGATCTTTGGGAAATCCAAGTTGTATGTTCTGAGATCTATGATAGGTTTTCATCATATTTTAAGCATATAACATAATCTACCAATATAAGAATAGGGTTGGGCTTTCAAAATAGTGAGACTGTTTACCAAAGTCAAACCTCAATAGAGACCTACAAAAGTGAGAATACCATAGAGGTCTAAGGCATTGAGAATGTAGGAAGAGATTCTAGGTTTGAGAAGATTCTCAAGATGACAACAATAGGATTAAGCCATTGAAAAGAGGTTAGAGGTTGGTTATGAGATTCAATTCAGGATCAAGCATAATCAAGACAACTTCAATCAAAACCTACAGGTGCAAAGTTGGAGAAATTTTCAAATTGAGAATTTTTACCTTAACTTCATGGAAAGGGATTTTGCTCATACATAATGTTATATATTGGTGCAAGTCTAAGAGATATAGGTAAGCCTGATAGTTTAACTCTTGCATCCTAGGCCTAGAGTTCACATTTAAACATGAAAGGAGATTTTCAAGTCAAGAAAATGTGATGGTGATTGTGGTTTTAACCTAGTCAAGTTTATACTAGAAACACTCAACTACAATACTATTGAGACCAAAGAAACTTGGAACATTGCAATGCAACAGTAACAACTAGTGCATTGATAATGAGGTATGAGGGCATGGTCTCAAAGTATAAATGGATACATTCAAGTGTGAGATGACCTTAGTGACCTAAATATGTAACCATGAGATTTAAATACAATATTCAAATGTGTATCATCACCTAAAATAATCCCCTAGCTTCCCTAATGAGCAGCTACAGTCTGACTGAGGAAATAGACTAGTCTAAGATAAATGAAGAATGCATGTGTGGTTGGTGGGAAAGGATATAGGTTGAATATGATCACATATAAATAAATCTCATATTTATGATACCATACTTTAATTTTATTCTCAAAGACAAGATAAATAGGGTAAATATGGAACTAAACTAGTTTTTCAAACCTCACACTCAGTCAAGTAAAACCCTACACACAATCATAGACCTAGAGGCTAGTTTTGGGAATTTGAGATGTTGATAGCCCTAAAATCATGATATGTCCTTGAAACTTAGTACATATTATCCTCATTAATTAAACAAGATCTCCATGGTCTCAATTTGTCCAGACTAATAGTGGAAGTGCCCTCTATTTTGTCTTAGACTAGAGGCACTCCACAGTTAAGACAGTCTGCAAACCAGCTGAAAGTCAATGTGAAGGAAGATGAATTGAATAGTCTTGAAATACTATTTGAAGATGTATAATATTTTTCACATACAATCATTGTGAACACTCAGAGATGGTCACATACTCAAAAACTTAGTCTATGTTATGAGGCCTAGAACTAAACATGAACATAAAATCTTATAATATCACTCTTATACCCATATAATCTCACCAAAAAATGTAATTTCCTTCAAGAGAGAGTGTAGGGTTGATTGAATTTAGTGGTTTGTATAGAATGACCTAGAATTGGTCATTTTAGCCTAAATTTATATCAGGGGTATACAGAATGCCTAGTAAGAACTCAAAATCCAAATTCTTTTACTCATATTTGTAAAAAAAATGTGCATTTAATCTCAAGCACATAGGTAAAGTTGAGGATGGTCCTACACTTTAACTTAGTGGAATTGATTTTAAGGTTAAGGGCTTAACCTTTATGAATCATCGTTAACAACTTAAATGACCTAAAACCCTTCTATGAGGCTAATGAGAAAGATATGAATACTAATTAATCAAAAAATGTTAAATTAGCTTAGAAGATTATTTGGATCAAATTGACACTCTCTTAGGCTTTTCACCACTCAGTTGTTTTATACCATCACTTGTATAGATGGGTTAAATTCTATGTTTTCAATAGAATCTAAGGTAATCTGAAAGTGTATAAGGGAATTGATAGATGAAATCCATTTTGTAAGGTGTATGGATATTTATTTAAACTCCTTAAACCCAATTATCACCTTGGTCATTCATGAAAACCCCTCTACTATACTAGTTATTGTATGCAGTCTTGAATAGAGTAGTGAGAAAGAAAGTGACTACCAAATTAGAAGTGAGAAGTGTGATAAGAGTTTTCTTTGAAGTCTATATGTTATACTAGAGGAAAAATAAGGTTTTAATAGGTGTCACACATCTTTAAAATTAATCTCCTTGAGTTTGTGCAAGTCACCATAGTGACAAGTGTAAGAATTGAGGCCTAGAGGGCTAGTTAATGATTGTAGGAAAGTGAATGACAATTGGAAAAGAGAAGGTCATCAATTGAGAGATGTGTAATGACTTAACAAATCTTGATTACACCTTATAAATTAAAAATATATCTATTACAACTTTTGAGTTAGTTCCAATCATATAAGTGGACTCTTCATCAAGAGAGCAGTTTTAAGAAGGATAATGGAGTATATAAATGTCAACTTTAAGAAGATGCTATGTTTCAAATTGACACATGTTCAAGGGAACTTCATGATTGGTTTTATAACTCCTATTTCATTTTAACTATACTTAAATCCTTGAAACTTGGAATGGTGATTTTTAAAATTCACTCTTTATCTCTCCTCTCATATGCTATATATATTTAAGCCATTTTGGCATTGTAACAAAATCCATAATTGGTATGGCAAAGCCCTGCTAGTTTTGACATCTTATTTTTCCTTTGAATAAATTTTTATCAATTTTTTTTAGTCTCTAAAATTCTCACCTAAGTATTTCAAGTAGTCTATTTTGATGACAAGTGATGATGATTGTTTCTCCTTGCTTTAATTTTGCTCTTATATGCATTGTATGAGTAGGAGTATTTCTTATAATAAGTCTCATGAAGTGTACATGTTTTTAAGGTGTAATTTGAAGTGTTAATTAGATTATGAGTTTCTAACATCATACCTCCTATTTACCCACATTTAGATATTCATAAAAATCTACCTCCATGTAGAAACACTTATGCTAGAAGAACCTTGAGTTGAGATCAGTTTTAAAAGTCTGCCTTTTTAGTGCAAATGCAAGTATGTTTGTGGATTTGTTTTTGGTATATAACCTATAGTATTATACATTTATTTAATTTTTCCTTCTTCCCTTTTCACCCCAAATAGTGATTATCCTAGTGTAGTGTGTGAACCTAAAAGATATATCAAGGGAGCTATCCCTTTAACTTAGAGATCTATCCCTTATAGTAGTTTGTCTATATGTAGAGATAGTTATATGTTATCCCAAATTTTATAAGTTATACTTGACTTATTTAGGGTGAAAATTTGTGATATAAAAATATTATTGATTATCATTTCTATATTATCTCATGTGCTTCAACAAAATAATCTAGTGCACATATAATCTATTTCTATTTTTCCTCCATTTTTTGTGTCCTCCTCTAGCGTCATGTATGGATTTTGGATTCATTGTGATTATTTAAATTTACATTATTATTATATCTATATTTTTTTATTACTTCATGTTTATTATATATTTAAATTTTATTTTCTTACTTGAATTTTTAAGTTACCTTCTTCTTTCATGTTTTAATTTATTATGCCATTCTTATATCCCATTGTTTATCTTGATTGAATTCTTACTTTGGTCCTTTCCATTTTCATTTGTGTTTCCCATTGTGAAATCATGTGAAAAATTCCCAAATATGATCACACACACTACATTCAGGGATGCACGCACGCACACACACGCACGCACGCACGCACGTACACACACACACACACACACACACACACACACACACACACACACACACACACACACACACACACACACACACACACACACACACACACACACACACACACACACACACACACACACACACACACACACACACACACACACACACACACACACACACACACACACACACACACACATTGAGGCCTTCTACCCTAGTGTACATTGAGTTTTGATGGAACTTATATGTTAGGAGGAATCCTACTCTTCTTACTTCTTCTCACTTTTACCACTTGTATTTTGTCTTGTTTGATTGATATTTTCCTTTATGCTTCCTATTTATTTTGTCTCTTGACTTGTTTCCATGTTTTTTTGTGTCTCTTAACTTACTTCTTGCTTGGTTTCATTCTTCAGAAATGATAAAATACAAAAATGTTTATTTGTCTTTATCTTTTTTAGATACATAGTTACACTTCATTTTTTTATGGGTAAAATAGGTTTGGGGAGTCCTTAAATAATTTTATTAATTATGAAATAAGATTAAAATAGTTATCATGGATCATAGCATACACAACACAAATTATATCTCCAAAAATGGAAAATATACCCAAAAAACATACTAATACCAAGGTTGGTAAAACCTCATGCAAATAAACTAAAATAATGAGCATAGCATAATTTGAAACCAAATCAACAATTTTATATATAATTTATAAATATTCTATGGATATTTCAAAATCCTCACCATTCATACTATATAAGAAAACTATCACAATAGATAACATACATATGTTTGAATAATGCACATTTTGTGTCATGCACATTCATAAATCCCAAACCCTTTCAAACATTCCAAATTTTTAATATGAAAAGGATAGATCAAAAATAATAGACCTAACTTTATAAACTCAATTTAAACTAAAAATAAATGTAATTATGTTATGTAGCTGAAGGTTAAAAACTTCCACCAACCAATTGAAACATTTACCAAAAAGGGGGAAACAGTTACTATAGGCAAGGACCTTAACAATTTTGTCCCAAAATATTTGATATAAACATTAGTGAAATAATTTTCCAAACATAACTATATTTTATAAAATCTAAATAAAGGGGACTCTGGTCAACCCCATCATTGGCCAACAAGTTTTCCAAAAATCAATGTTAAAATGAAATAAAAGAAAATTATCCTGATAAATCTTGGGCTGCACAAAGAATCTTATCCAACTTCTTATTTGGAATGGATCCATTTTTCATATAATTTATAATTATTAATGAATTTCCTTCAAATCCTATGTGTTCAAAACCTTTCTCTCTAACCAAATTGAGCCCTTCCAACAAACCCATGACTTCAGCTTCATTGTTAATAGTTTTAGGAAGAAAAAAAGAACCTCCCCATTAAAACTTCCCCAAATATTTCTATATAAAACATCCAGCCCTAATAAACCCAATATTTCCTCTATAAACTCCATCAAAGTTTAGTTTGATTAAACCATTCCCTAGAGGGATCCACCTAACATCTGAGCAGTCCTTTTTCTTCATATTATTAGTAAGGGTAAATGAGGGTAAAATAATTTTAGGCTAGTTTTATAAAATATCAAACTCTTGCTAGCTTAACATATTTTTTTATATATTATAAGAAAGATAAACATTACTTGAAATCACAATTTCAATCTTAGCCAAACATCTCACCCAAATGATAGCTTCAATATCAAAGATTCTATTACTCACTTTTTAGATATGCCAAATAAAATTCATAGGAGCAACATGCCAAATAGGTGTGAGGTTTTTTAAACCCAAAATCCATGGCAAAAATTTTTTTTTGATAGATTTTGGGAAAACCCAAGGAAAATGAAGCCTAGAAAATAAACATGACCAAATATTTGTTACATAAGAACAATGTAAAAAAATATGTTTTATTGATTCACCCTCTTATTTAAATAAAAAACATGTGGAAGGTCTAACAAACCCCATCTATTGAAGTCTATATTGTGTAAGGATTCTCTCCAATTAAGCCAACTAGGTAAAGGAATTTTTTTAGGGAGTAAAATTTTTATACCATAACAGAGGAGCAAGCCAAACTAGTTCCATAGCCTTTTCTACAAAAAACACATTATATCCAACTCTAACACTATATGTTCCAAATTTATCCCTAGTCCATCTCAATGAATCCACCTTGTTTCTCATAAATATTATTATTAAGGACACAATTTGAGACAACAAAAAAATATCCTTTGGTCTTTTGAATTCCTTAAAAATATTTCCAAACCCTTATACTTATATCATTAATATCATATATTATCCAAAAATCATAGACTCCCAGTCCCCAAATTACTTCCAAACTTTCACGTAAGTCATCTAATTCCCCTCTTAGACAAATTTCTAATTTTCCTTGCCAAGAATTCAGTCAAAACTTTGCCAATTCACCATTCCTCACATCCCATGTAAAGTTATCACAAATCATCCTTTTAAAATTCATGATGAAATTCCAAACATGAAAACCTATAGGTGGAATTTTTAGGGTGAAAATCCTCTGATGTGAATCATTATTTGGTTATTTACTAAAAACCATATAAATCCATTGAGCCAAAGCTTCATCATGAAATCACCAGGCTAACTTTGCTCTAAATGCCAAGTTCTAAGCCTGAATATTATTTATGCATATACCTCCTGATAACTTTGATATATATACATTTTCCTAATTTAACCAAAAAAAATCCATTTATCACATTTATATACCTATTTCTATATGTTTACATTACCTGGTATGCACATGATTATCATGGTATTATTTGTGTTAGATGTAAGATATGCATGTTACATTTGATCATGTATTTATAGTTGCTTTAAATCCTCATTGTGCCTACATCTTAGGGCATCCTTATAATGGGGACATGCCTATACTTGGGTATCTTAAAATGGGCCTTAGGTTATATCCTTCCTAATTTTTATTATCAAATAGAAACTTATATAATTATATATACATATCTTGTTATAGCTTATATCTTTTGTGCTTAAATACATTGATACATTGTGTTATCTTATTATTTTTTACATTGGATGTTCAATAGTTTTAACTATTATTATTTTGATTACTTAAATGTGTGCACTTATGCTTATGCATGCTACTTGTAAATTTTTTGTATTATGTTTTCTATATAGGATTCTATAGTTTTAAAGTTGCTTATGTGTGATTAACTTCTTATTTTCTTTCATCACTTTACTTTACTCAATAGTTTTACTTATTCTGTGTGGTTACCTGATTGTACATGTTTACATTGGTTGACTATATTATATGCTACTAGACTTTTGGTGTCATGATTTATATCTTGTATGTTATTACTTGTGGTGTACTATGCTTGGTGCTTGTAATTACATATTTACTAGCTGAGGAAATGATGGTCTAATAAATTGTCATGTATTATGTTGTTTTATTTTACAAGGTTTCATTTAGTTTACTCTATTATTTAAGTTAAGGGTTATCAATATTTAGACAAGTGTCCTTGTCTCATGGTAGTGTTTTCCATGGGTCTTCTCTTACCATGTTTTGTGTTCAATTATTTCCCTTTATGGTTTGAGTCAATGAAACTAAGTCACATGTCTTCATCTCATTTAATCTTAGTGTTATTATTTTACTAAAATTTGATAAGAGAATGAACCATGTTATAAAACAAGGGCACAAGGAATATCTATGATAATAAAGTAAACTATAATAATTAGTTATACCTTAATGCCTAAATTGAACTAGAAAGATTGATAAATTGAAAGGCAAAATGGAAAGAGAATGGATAAATATGGATGAATACCTACATATGACTTACCAAATTTATATAAATGGATTATGATGATATAAAATAGAATCTAGAACTATGTAGATTGAAACCATGAAATAAAACTATGATTCTAGATGATGACCAAAATCAATCATCATCGATAACAGATAGACTAAAATCATATAGTTAATTATGGTCAATCTCAATGATTATGTAAACTTTTTATATTAATGACTATATGAATCTTTTAGGTCTAAATATTTCTAGGATGCCTTTTTAGAATAAAATAAATGGAGACCTTGCTTATAATGATTTGATGATGCTCATCAATATCATATTAGCTTATCTTTAATGTAACCTTATTTCTCCATAAATCACCAAGACTATAAATAAATATGTAAGGTTAGTTGTCCCAAACCCACTTGAATGTTACATCTACACATCTCATATGCATAGAATCAAGGTTCAATGTAGTTCTAGTGCTTATGAGTGTTCCCAACTTAAATGGATGAACCTCTTTTCCCTAGAAAATCAAATGCAACTATATGATTTTTAATGCAACATTATTTTCTTACAAATTTTTAGACATAATACTTCAATAGATGAGGGGGGCATAACATGATCAATGTGGAGGATCATTAACAAATATAAAATAAATAGACTCAGTGTGTGGATCAATAACTTGATGACACTTGATGATATGGCTTAGGGTACATACATATATATAGGCTCTTTTAAATTCAAATTTAGACATATTTTTGCATAGTTTGACCATGAAAAAGAGGTAAAACTAAAAATAAAGGCATGGGAAATCAAAATAAGGCAAAAAATAGCTATAAAAAGTGGGTGGTTAGAATTGTATAACTAATTATGGTAGGGTCATTGCAAAAAAGACCCAAAGATAGAGATCAATTTGAACTGAGGATGATTGAATGGATCCTAATATAGACAACTAACAAATCTCATGTGTTCATAGGATAATGTGAATGATGAAAGGCTATGAAATGTCTAATGTGATGGGGAAGTGTACCAAAAAGATCCAAATGTACACAAATAATCCAAGTGTGAAAAGGTATGACAAAGATGTAACAATAACATGAATTATACCAAAATTTGGTGTCTATAATTATCATCTACATTATGTAACTCCTATGTATTTTTATTTATTTGAATTTATCATTATTTTAATATTTGGGATTTTTATATGAATCGGTGGTAAATTTAATGCATTCATGGGATTCAAATGAAAAACTAGTTATTGTTCAAGGAGGATTGAAAGTAGTATTTATTACATTGATAAGCGTAACCTATACTGGTATAAGGGGTGAAGGTGGAGTGTCAAATTGTGAGATGTCAATAAAATAGCCTTAAATTTAACCTTTTTAAACCATTATAGGGTAATTTAGACATTGAATTTTAAATCCATTTAAATATCATACAAAAGTGTTTTTTTTCTCAGAGAAGGCATTCAAAATCTTGTGATATTTTGGGCATATGATGGAGTACGAAACCCCTTTTTTCCAAGAATATTTTTCAATACTAATGTAATGGTGAAACTAAGTTGAGGCCATCTATAATAAGTTAATGGGAAATTCACAAATAATTTAATTGAATCATTAATCAATGTAGTATGTGAAAAATATAAGATGCATGTTATTATCACCAAGTAACCCAAGTTCTTAAAAAATATGGGGCCACTAGTTTTGAGCCATCGAATTAATGAAAGCTTTATTAGGGTTTAAAATGTAAATTCCAATTATAAACTAGCCTTTTTAAATTGCATCCCTCATTTATTTTTTTAAATTTCAATTTCCATTCATGTTCTTTTTAAGCCTCGTATCTTTCAATTTATTTCTATATAAAAAATTAAACGGGTCTCGTGTTGTATTTATATAACTCTACTCATCCCTTTAGTAATCCTTCTTCTTCTAAGATGATATTACATTCTCAAAATTTGGGGAAAACTCCAAGAAGGGGATATCACCCTAGGGATATTAGTCTTGGTTAGGGTTATTGAGGGAAGGACCTACCTAGGTAGACTCAGCTCTTTCATCAAATTTTAATAGTGGCACATTCATATTCGATCATCATTGTGTATTTACTAACCTTATCAAGTTTAGTGATATTTATATGTTGTATCCCTTCTTATTTATGTCCTCATTATGATTTTATGTCCCACACTCAAGATGATTGTCAATACTTAACACATCTTGAGTAGTGTTTTCACTATCCTATATGAAATGGGAAGAAGCCATGTGGTGACCTCCCATCTTATTATTCCAAGTAAATGATCCATAGATAATAGACAAATATCAAGCCCATATTTTCATCTTGTTCACATAAAACCTGATAAATCTTTCAAGTCTTAGTTTTGTTGTTGCCTTTCCTTCTTAAGAAACCATGAAGATGACATACATGCACGATGACATTAAATATCATATATTTTTGTTTTCATTTTCTCCTAGATATTTATGACATATTATTTTTTATTGATGATTTTTAGTGGGTTAAAATGAGAGGTAACTAAAATTAAGTGGCCTAAATATAATTATTTCAAATTACAAAGGTACTATAAAATAAATGAACATTTAGGTCAATATTGGTTTTATTTTGAATGATTATTATCAATTTCACAAAGAAACAACACTAATGCACGAGCAAGATTCAACACATGAGTAATTGGATTATTTTGTTAAGCCTTTAGTTTAAACATGGTAACAAGAAAATACACTTCAGTCTCCACAATGGAATTAAGGACACAATTTTCATGCCATATATGTGTATCAAGGGAGATTACGATGATTTATATTATTTTTTAAAAATTGTCAAAAAATGAAGACACTGATTAAGAACATGAAAAAAACCTAGAGAATTAGGAACATAATTTTGTGCAGGGTAGAAACTAAGCTAGAAGTATTTATGTGTAGGGAAATTATTTGATATATGTCTTTTTTTATATTAAGGATGATAAAAAAAAATCCCTAGTGGAATAATTTTTGCAGATGTCACAAGGTTTTCCATTTTCCAAACATTAGGGTTGCTAAAACCTATGTTGATTTATTCAAAAGAGTGTATTTCCAATTGGAAAGCTAAACACAAATTTTATAATGTTTTAAATAAGATTAAGAATCCTAACTCTTGGAGAAACAAACAATACATGTATTACAATATGTGATTCTTCAAGGTGCCCATTATGGAGGCCATGATTTTGCTAAAAAAAATATTTAGAACTTAGATGGACCATGTTAATGTTATTTTTATACCCCTGCTCTAGATCCTACTCAGGGAAAGAAACCTTATTAATTAGGGTGATTTTATTTCTTTCTTTATTATTAGATCATCTAAACAATGCAGGCAAGGAAATAATTTCTACATGGATTCATATTTAGTTGATTATTTGTGTTTATACTACCACTTAGTGTAAATAAGGAAATTAATTAGGGTGAGTTTATTTCTTTCTTTCTTATTAGATCATTTTAAAAATGTCGGCAAGGAAAGAATTTCTACATGAATTCATATTTAGTTGATTATTTGTGTTATATACTACCACTTAGTTTAAACATGACAATCCCTAGTCCACTATAGAGAGGAAGTTCATTCATGTTATAGCGTTATTTTTAACCTCTTAATTTTCCCCAAGTATACCAAACTCTATAATGATTTTCTACGCATCATTCATGAAGTCATCCATGACTCTAAATGCCCTAGAATTTTTGTAACTATGAGAAAAACTATCTCTAAATATGGGAATTGGTTCTAATTAAAACATGTTACTAAGGATAAAGGAGAGCCTGAACCTCCTTATGTATTTCCCTAGTTTGTACTAGATCATCTCATTGTTCGGGAAATTTCTTAGAAAATTTTGAGTTGTTTTGATTCTCGAATAAAATAATTAGGCAATGATCAAAAAATTACCGATGTCCTTGGAAGAATAATTTTTTTAGTATTTTATCTTGTGGAGAATTGGAAGGGAGGAATTGACCACATATCATTTTAAAGAGCATTAATTTTGGCCCTCTAGTAAAGTTAAAAATTACTTGAATTCAATCAGGCATAAGGTTAGCATCAGGAATAAACACTAACCTCAGCCCAAGCATGATTATTTTTATGGATGTGCTTAACATTCAAGAATCCATGATTAAATTAGATAAGGTTTGAAAAGTGGGCCATTTAATGGAATTAAGGGTAATAGAAAATTTGAAGTTGAAGAAAGCTCAAAATGCTCATAACCCATAAATTATTGATAGGACAAAAATATCCAAGTCTAGAGCTTATTCAAAAGTTAATATTGTGCCCATTGTTTCCCCTTTAGTACCCCAAGTGCTTACACCTATTGTAAGTACTAAAAAATTAACCATTATTGATGAATCTCTTATTGTTAATGTGTTGAGTAAAGTCCTAGAATCAAAAGGTTTACCTAAAAAAGTAATTGTTTTTTTTATGATGTTTTTCCCTTTGATTCATTTACTTTTATCCCTATCGATTCAATTCTAGTTTTTATGACCTCTATCTATGTTGATGATTCAACTAATTCAATTTTAAGTGTTCCAAATCATCCATTTGACATAAACCCCAATGTTAATCTTTTTTCTTCGAGCCTCTTCTCTAAGTATGCCCAATTAGTCATTGCTTTTGAGGGAATAATTATAAATTAAATTAATATTAAAAACTAATTTGATGTCATAGAAGCTCTACCTAGATATTATCACCAAAATTTGAGACAGATGTTTGAATTTAAATGTAGGAAATAAGAGAATGTAAATATTATTATCACTAAAGGACTTGAGTTGGAGATTAAATATGAAAATAAGAAAATATATTTAGTTATTATTAAAAATAGAAAAGGAGGAGGAGAGGTAACAACTACTCAAACTAATACTTTGGCCAACTTGATGAAATTAAATAAAATTACTACTCTCTCCATGCCCAAAACCTTCAATGATATAGTTGTTGATTGGGTCACAGAAGACTATGAAAAATACAAGTAGAGAATTGTAGAAATAGAAGAATAAATAAATAAATTTAGGGGTAGTTCAAAGGATTTAATTTTTATAAAAATATTTATCTGGAAAGTATTCTCTGATATTGAAACTACATTAATTGAGTTATTTTTCCATTTTCTTAAGTTTGTAAAATATTTGTCTCCATTGAAATTAATGAAGTTGAAAGGAAACATAATTAAATTTTTGAAGGTGAGAAAAATGATTGAAAACTATGGTAAATCCTAGACAAAATTACTTCAATATAATTTACCAAGTTATAATCAGAAATGGTTCTCAGATTTATGAATTATTATTCAAAGGGTTTAAATGAAATAAGGGTAAAATATAAGGAAAGGGTAATTAAAATAGATTCCTTTGTTGATAAAACCCAAGACTTAATTTATTTGTTTCTTATTCCTAATCTATAGGATTAATAAGGAAAGTGGGTTTCTCAACAAAAATTCAAGGACATGATGGATAAAGTATTAAATACAATCAAACTTGAATTTATCAACTAGAAATGAATTCAGGATCATATGATAGAGGGTTCTATCATTTATTCATCTCAAAAAATAGAATGTGTGCACATGTTAATAATATACACTACACTATGATCTTGGAGATTAAAATGGGCTTTTTATAAGGAAAAAAATGACTTGGAAAATGTTGGCTGGTGGATGTGGCTTAAATCTAGGAATATTATCTAAAGAATGGTAATTTGACAAATGAAAGTTAATGTTAGAGGAATATTTAAGTTTTAGTTTTTATTTAAGTGGCTTAAATATTCAAGTGGCATTCAAGACTAGATAAGATGTGTTAAGACTAAAATAATTTTATTAATTAAAGCTCTAATTTTTTTATTTTAAATGATCCAAAAATTTTATATTTCATTACTTTTTTATGCTTAGATAATTTAAAATTGCCATATATCTGAGATTTGATTTCTTCTATGCTACCACAAGAGCAATGTTTAAAGAGAAATAGATAGTGGAGAACTAGTTGTTTGTTCAAATGGTATATAAAATTTGAAATTTGGCACATCTCTTTATTGATAAATTTTCTTTTCATATATATCTTATTGGTTCTTGTCAAATTTGGGCTATGTTATTTTTAAATGAATGCGCACCTTAATCAATCATGGAATTTCATTATATTAACTAATAATCATTTGAATCTTTGTTATTTTATTAATTATTGGTAAAAAAAAATTGTGATTGTTGTAATTTTATTTTTACTCATTTTATTTAACTAATAATGTTTAAAATTTAAGGTACAACTAACTTTTGTAAACTTGAGCCTTTGCTATGGTTATGAAAGTTTGGTTTATTTTTTGATGAGTTTCAAAAAAAAAAGTTATAGTATGATTTTTACAAATTAGTTATTTTCTTCCTCAATGTGTAATCTTAAACCATTGACTTGTATTAAACATAAAAGAATTGAATTTTCAATATAAGGTAATGATGTCTCTTAAATAACCACGATTAGTTTTAAATATTATATTTAATTAATAACTATATGATAAATATAGTTACTAATTTAGAATTTAGTATGTCTCTTTCAAGACTAAAGTAGCCTATATGTCATTTTCTCCTATATAGGCCTAATATGGGAGGGTTTTCTATAAAGCCCATTAATGACATGTGTCCATGTCAAAACACTAACCAAGAGGTTAATATTAGCACTAGAAGGAGGGTCAAAGTTCACCCACACTAGATACTTCACTTAGGATAACTAGGTTGAGGTCAATCAAAGAGAAACTATTAGCACCTTTAGAGAGTCATAGAAAAATTATAAGAGACAAAGGTATCCCTAGAGGATTTACATATGTAAAACCTTACCCTGACCTAATTATAGATAACATCTAACAAACACAAAAACACATCACTAATATAATGGTTGCTTGGTTAGTTAGCCTTACCTTAGATATTCTCAAAGTTACACATGACCTACCTTGAAACTTTGATAAATATATTCATGTGTTCTTAAATGATGGAACAAAGACTACAAAGGAACATGTAGTTGATTTTAAGGATATTTGAGAGTTGCCAATGTTATACATGAGGATGTTACATATGGGATTTTTCCCTTTACTTTTAAAGGACCTACTTATGATTAATTTATGAACTTAACACTAAGGTCTATTAATAATTATCCATCATTTGAAGAGGCCTTCATAAGTTAGTTTGGAGAAGCAGTAGACCATAGTGTGAGGTTCAAACAATTTTCCATGATTAAGAAGGAGACAAATGAATCAATGAGAGACTTTAATGAAAGGTTTTAACATAAGTATAGTCATATCCATAAGAATAGTAGACTTATCCCTCCCATGGATTTCCATATTTACCTAAATGCATTATACCCAATAATCTATATACTTGTGAGGAGATTTATTGTATCTAATCTTGTACAATCTTATGTAAAAACCATTGCAACAGAAAGATAATTGATACCATAATGACTAAGTCAATACATTATTTTAAACATAGAAATAATAAAAAATCTAACATTAACACAAGTCTTCATAATTATAACTAATCAAAATGCAATTTGAACCCTATATTTAATTCCAATAATATAGTCTACACAAGTCAAAACTTCAACATTCAATACCCATTCAGCTAAATTGGAAATTCTCACTAAATAAAAAGATGCAAATAAAGTTATTGATTTTGGACAAACAGATCCTTCATGAATTAATTACTCCTTCTAAATAAACAACAACCATTGTTGACAAAATAATAACCAAAACAATAACTAAAATCAATCTAGAAATACTTTAAAGTAAGTTTTTCAAATCCACCCCTTGTCATATTTTTTTTAGATATAGCCTTTCCCCCATTAGTTCTGATTCCACCACACTTATACTCATGAATAATTGGATTGTCTAAAAAATTTTAATACTTTTGAAATTCTCATGAAATAGATGGAAAATTATAAGGTCACAACAATAGAGCAAGACACACCAAGCTAGTGGGTCATCAAGCATCTCCACCACTCTGATGGTTAAAACCTATTACTTTCCTTATCAATATGAAAATTATTCCAAAGAGAATATAGATGAAGTTCATGGCTTCCAACAATATCAATAGAAAAACTATAATTTGAGGATTAAAAAAAATCCTAACACTACATCCACTATGCCTAACAATAAAGATACACCTTTGTACTCTAAATTTAATAACAATCCACCTCCTCTAAAATGAAGTAAAAATTCCACCCAACCCACTCAAACACAAATTATTTCTCTCATATTTTCCAAATATAATATAATAGAATACATGAACAAGACTATGGCCAATATCATAGTGCATGAATTCGCTCAACTACTAAATAAAGAGATTTACTCCTCAAATACCTCTTTGATAAATGGAAATATAATAGAACACATGAAAATGTGGGTACATATAAGGTAAATATAGATGCTCTATTATTTTTACTTACAATCAGATTATTTGGAAAGAACCTACATAATTGATTGGTAGATTCATGAACATTTTATAATGTCATGCCACATATTATTCATCAAAATTTGGGCTTGAATTCTACAAGATCCACTAAAATGGTAGTATAATTAGATAAAATAGACATTAATGTAATAGGATAAGTGACTAATTTCCACATGAAATTAGTTTTATATCTTCAATTATAACATTATATAGACATTCATGTAATATAAATTCTTAAGGCCTTTGGGTTATTATTGAGTAAAGACTGATCTCGAGATTTAAATAGGAATGTAGTCATAAATTTATCCCACATATGGCTACCATAGGAAGGTGTAGAAAATAAAGATTTGGATTGAAAGAGAGACAAATACGAAATATTTAATTACTAAATATCATGAGAAGAAATAAAATGTTGAAGTACTAGTTATATACATGGGTGTGTTCACTCTAAACACCAAAGAAGTTTCTAAAAACTCTAACCCCAAATTAAGCACTAAGCTTTAGATTGATGGATCCCAATATAAACAAGACTTGGATATCAGGGTAGTTATAGTTAATTCCATAGGTTGAGAACATTTTTTTTACATACAAATTAAAAGTCCCATGCACAATTAATATAGTGGAGTATGAAACATTGATTCTTGGTTTGAAATTTGTCATAAGTCATGATGTCAAGATGTTAAAAGTGTATGGTGACTCTAAATTAATTAAAATAGATTATAAAATGATGCATGGGCATATTGGGAAGGCTCAAAGTTGGTCTAGGAAGTGTCTTAAGAGTCATGTTGTGAGTGCAATTTGAATTTGAGTTCAAAACTAGTTTTCCTACCTTTTATCTAATTTTAATTTTTAAATTTGTAATGAGGGATTAAGAGTGTGTTTAGGTGATATAAGTGGGTATTAATTTTATTTAATGATGAATAAAGTTTTAATATACATTTAAGGTCTTATGAAAGGTCATAAGTAGGTGATGATTCATATGTCTAGTTAGGGTGTGAAGTGGTAGTCCACCACCCTACATAGGTCTAGGGGTTGTTGAAAGTTCTTAATCAAGAAATAGTTACAAAGTTCTATTTTAGGATTCCATATTATATGTATAAAGGATATATATATGGTGTTTTTTATGGTTCAGAATAGGAAGTATGAGGAGAAAATAGGGAAAACATGATTGAGAAGGACTGTAAGTCTACCAAGATAAATATAGGACTATATGAGTCCTTTGTATTGAAAAAAGCTTCAGTTGAATAACAATGGTGTTTTTAAGATTTGATTATAGTGATTATTTGAAAGCCTTTACTTATTAATAACTTTATTCCCAAACTGAGGATAAGTAAATTTCATATTTTGGTGTAAAAGACACTCTATTTTCCTGCAATCAGTAAAGTTTATGTTTGAGAACTAGGAGAAGGCATAAGTTTGATGTAGAAGATTTGTTTGAGAATGTTTGTGAATAATTTTGTCTTGATAAGTGATATTTAAAACTCTATGGTGCTTAGGTAGATTGCATGTTGGTTTCAAAATGTTGAGTTGTAACAAACTGGTTATACCTTGTTTCATGCATAAGTTGTATGTTATTTATTATGAAAAGATGATCATTGGTTCCATATACAAGGTATCTTGAGTGAATCTACAGGTTCTTAGAGATTGTTTAAGCATATATACATACAATGTATTAACAAGAAACTAATTTTTTTTTTGAATTAATGTGAGGACTCTATTTTCCTATTGCTTTGTAATATGAATACATTGTATGATGGTGTAATGCATGTGGCCTAAACTCACTTAAAAGTGTTAGTGAATTTATTGAGTCATGGTAGTAGTGATTTTGTGGTTAGTAAGGTTACAAGCTTATAACTATTTAGGAAACCCACACAGTCAAGAGAAATTTGACTTAGATCACGTAGACAATGGATCATTCCATCCCTACCTAATCTTGGAAGAGTTACTCAAGGTCTAGACAAACCTCAAAAAATAAATTTTATTCTTTGAAACCTCTAAATACATTCATAGTTGAAATTTGTTTGCTCTCGATTTGTCTTAGGCCATTAAAACCCTATAATTAGGGTTTTGATGATTTATAGAAAATCCACTAGTGAAATTTGACCAAAATTTGTATTTTGTTTGTTCAAAAGGTCATTAAAAAGATTTTAAATTTTTTTTATGAGATTGAGTATGGTTCCATACTGTTTGTAAGTAGAGTCTTAATTGACATAAGGATACCTAATTCTTGATCAAAGAATCCTAGAAAAGTGATCTAGTAAAAGAGTTGGTGCATGTAACTTGGGGAGTTGATATTATAGAAAAGATGGTATCAGAAATAGAGTATAGTTTCTTGATTGGTGTCCATACATATCTATACAAGGAGAAATTCAACATAGAAAAGCTATAAGGAGTGGTCAAAAGGTAGGGAAAAGTTATATAAAATTATCCTAATGCATTTTAGAAGGTTTTGGATGAGTTGAGAGGTCTAAATAGATGGTGAGAACAATATATAAAGTGCCAAAAACCATGAATTATTATGAGGAACCCTTTAACCATTGATTGCATATTGACCCAAAGAACTATGGGTGAATGAGTAAAACAAAGACAAAGGGTAAATTTTTAAAAAAGTTATTCATAGCTCTACATCATTTGGTATCAGATCCATCTAGATGCTCTAGGAATAATAATCACATTATATAGTGTATGTTGCATGTTGCATGAAATTGTTGGTAAGCAATCAAGGAGATAATTTGGAATGAGTCTTGTTGCAAGATAGAGTTGAGACAAAAAATAAAAGAAGTTATAATCTATTTTATGGTTAATTTATTGATTTGAATGTATGGATGATAGTATGTGATAGATTATGAAAGAAAATAAGTGAATAGTGTGGTGAAACCCCTGAATCAAGAGAGCTATTAATAAGCTCAAAAAAGAGAAGCTCATAAAGAAAGCTTGGGAAAGAGGAGATAGTCCAAGTGTGAAGGACAAGAGGTGGAAAGGCCCTAGTGAGGTTTGAGATAAAGATTGAGAGTGGTTCTAAGTGTGAAAAAAAGAAGTGGTTTAAGTGAGGCCAACAAAAAGTGAAGTATGTACCCAAGTGAGGTACTCAAGATGAATATGAAAGAAGAGATAGAAAGGAAAGTGAGAAATAGGGTTATATATGAAAGCCACAGTGAGAGGAAGATGGATATATAGATAAAATAAATGGAGGATGCATTGGAAAGGATGGAAAGAGAGTTATTTTAGGTGTGGAATGTGTATAGTTTGTAATGTGGAGTCAAGATCAAGAAAAGAGTCAAGTGAAACTTTAGAGAAAGAATGCAAGAGAAAGAAAACTAGAAAGTGATATAATATATAGAGAGGTAGTTGAAGAAGATGGCAACACAACTTTCCATGCAAGATTAGAGAGAGGCAATTGGGCCTCAAACTTTTCAATCTAACATTAATTTATCATGGTTGAATATAGGTCAAGATATAAAAAGTGAAGTGCATGATTAGGAAGAAGAAGATGATACATGGAAGAGTGAAGATGCAGTTGAAGATGAATTATTTTTTTTACCTTGAATATGGTGAACTAATTGTTGAAGAGGAGTGGAAACATGAAAATCAAATAGCAAGTGATAAAGAGGATAAAGGCATAATAGGTAATGAAGTGCATGCAATTTTTGATGAATATTATGAATATGAAGATGAAGTTTTGTATAAAGACAAAATAGTATTGTTTGAGGAATTAATTGGATTAGTAAAGAAGAAAGAATCACATTTTTTTAAGAAAGCGAAGAATAGGTAAAGGAGAATGAGATTGATTTGACAATCCATGAAGTGAAGATGTAAGGTAATGAGTTGGTTGATTATACAATCAAAGGAGTAGTTTTAGTGGATGATATTAGGGTAGAGAATGTTGATAACAAGATTATGAACAATAAAAAAACCTTGGAATGGTCAAAGAAGGAAAAGAGTATGATATTGAATAGGTATGTTGATGAAGAGGCAAAAATTGTACTATTAGAGGAAGTAATAGAAAGAGTGGAAATTCATGCTAAATGCCATGAATATTGAAGAAGATCATGAAATAAAATGAAGCAAGAAGGATAATTATATGTATAAGCAATAGTATAAGAAATAGCAGGAGCAAGAGCAAAGGATCACATGGATGAGGAAGTAGAGGTATAGGTGTGGCAGCAAAGAGCACACACATTTGTATGAAAATTAAAATGAAGAAGAATATAGGGGTCAAGTTATTTTCTCCCTTTGGGAGTATGATGTAGGGGAATCTTAGGAAGGCTCAAAGTTTGTCTAGGAAGTTTATTAAGAGTCATGTTGTGAGTACAATTTGAATTTGAGTTCAAATCTAGTTTTCTTGCCTTTTATCTAATTTGAATTTTCAAATTTATAATGAGGGATTAAGAGTCTATTTAGGTGGTCTAAGTGAGTGTTAATGTTATGTCATGATGAATAAATTTTTAATATACCTTTAAGGTCTTATGAAATTTCATAAGTTGATGATGAGTCATTGTATAGTTAGGGTATGAGGTGGCAATCCACCACCCTACATAGGTTTAGGGGTTGTTGAAAGTTCTTGATCAAGAAATAGTTACAAAGTTATGTTTTAGGATTTCATATTATATGTATAAATGATATATATATGGTGTTTTTTGTGGTTTTAAATAGGAATTATGAGGAGAAAATAGGATAGACATGATTAGAAGGACTGTAAGTCTACCATGATAAATATAAGACTATATGAGTCCTTTTATATTGAACAAAGCTTCAGTTGAATAACAATGGTGTTTTCAATATTTGATTAAAGTGAGTATTTGAAATTTTTTAATTATTAATAACTTTATTCCCAAAGTGAGGATTAGTAATTTTCATATTTTGGTGTAAAAGTTATTGACTATGTCAACACTATGTTTTCCTGCAATCAGTAAATTCTATGTTTGAGAACTAGGAGAAGGCATAAGTTTGATGTAGAGGATTTGTTTGAGAATGTTTGTGAATAATTTTTTGTCTTGATAAGTGAGATTTAAAACTCTTTGGTGCTTAGGTAGATTGCATGTTGGTTTCAAAATTTTGAGTTGCAACATACTGGTTATACCCTATTTCATGTATATACTGTGTGATATTTCTTATGAAAAGATGATCATTGGTTTTATCTATAAGGTATTTTGAGTGTATCTACAAGATTTTAGAGATTGATTAAGCATAAATACATTCAATGTATTTACAAGAAACTATTATTTCTTGAGAATTGATGAGGACTTTATTTTCCTGTAGCTTTAGAAAATGAATAGACTGTATGTTTTTGTAATGCATGAATGTGGCCTAAACTCACTTCAAATCATCTTAGATAATTAAGGTGAGATTTTTTTGATCCTATAAAAGTGTTAGTGAATTTTTTGAGTCATGGGAGTAGTTGTTTTATGGTTATTAGGGTTACAAGCTTGTAATTATTTAAGGAACCCATGCACTCAAGAGCAATTTGACTTAGATCATGTAGACAATGGATCATTCCATGCTTACCAAATCTTTTAAGAGTTACTCAGGGTATAGAAAAACATAAAAAAATAAATTTGGTTCTTTTAAACCTCTAAATACATTCACAGTTGAAATTTTCTTGCCCTTAGGTTGTCTTTGGCCCCTAAAGCTCTAAAACTAGGGTTTTGATGATTTATAGCAAATCCACCAGTGAAATTTGGCCAAAATCTGTAGTTTGTTAGTTTAAAAGGTCATTGAAGGATTTTTAATATTTTTTATGAGATTGAGTATGGTTGGTTCCATATTTTTTGGAGCCATTGTTTGCAAGTAGGGTCTTAATTGACATACAGAGACCTAATTCTTGATCAAAGAAGCTTAGAAAAGTGATCTAACGAAAGAGTTGGTGGATTAACTCGGGGAGTTGATAGTATAGAAAAGAGGGTATATGAAATAGAGTATAGTTTATTTATTTGTGTTTTTACATCTTTGTGCAAGGATAAATTCAATAGAAAAAGGCTATAAGGAGTTGTCAAAAGGTAGGGCAGAGTTGTATAAAATTGTCTTAATGCATTATAAAAGGTTGTGGTTGAGATGAGAGGTCTAAATAGATGGTGAGAAGCATATATAAAGTGCCAAAAACCATTAATTATTTTGAGGAATACTATAACCATTTATTTCATATTGACCCAAAGGACTATGGGTGAATGAGTGAAATCAAGACAAAGGGTAGAGTTTTAGAAAATTGTTCATAGCTCTACATTAGAAACATTTTTAAATATAATTCCAAGTTTCATAACTGTTAGAAGTATATATCTTAGTATCTCATTGAAAAAATTATAATGTTTAACAATTTTTCCATCCCAAGAGAAAATATGAAATATTTTATGCTAGTTATATCTACATCAAATTTATCACTCTTGTCCAAAACCACATTGAAGAAGTTTTCAATAGAAATAGTCACCACACCTTTAACACATGGAAAAATATAAACATTTTTTTAGTGATGATGAACAAATCATCCAATTTATCACTAATTTAAACTTGTGATTCATAATGAATAAAATGAATAAATTTTGGATGAGAATGGCCATACCGACATGATGCATAATGAATAAGATAGAACACTAGAGTTAATAACTAACAAGATCCCCAAAGGAATGATATTGTTGGAGAAAATGTTTGACACCAACATTATAAATTTTGAGAAAAATCATATTTTTATAGAGAAAGACCACATTCAAAGAAATTTATTCACCCTAAAAGAACCACAGATAGTAAATGTAGGAAAAACATGTTTTGTGGAAGCAAAAATAAAATTAACTAAGTTTTTGATATAATTTTAAAAAGGCTTATTAGGTCATGATAATATTTAAAAGTATTCAATACATGAATCATGACCCATACTATCCCATTAAATCCATATGTGTGACCCTTTAGACAAAGATAACAATTGGTTAATATAGTTTTGGAACCCTTCATAAATAAGGAAATCAATAAGTTCATTTTAGCTACGATTATTTTTTGCATTAGACATTCTACTTGGATGGATAATTTAAACAATTATCCATTACCCTCTCTAGATAAAGTTTTTCAAATAGTAAATAGATCTGAAATGGTGTCACTTTTAGATGAAATTTACTAATACCTAGTTGTATCTTGAAATTTACTAATACCTAGTTGTATGTTCCATGGGTCTTTATTATTGGTTTCCTATCTTGTAGTTAAGTTCTAAAAACATGATGTCAAACTCTTTATTTTCCCTTATCAAGTCCTATCTTCTTTTCACCTATCAAAAATCACCCACCACCGAGAGCAAACCTTCTTTGATACCAAAATGATGCAGAGGATGATCAACTTCTCCCAAACTCCTTATTCAATTTTCTCTCTCTCCACTAAGGTTTATATGAGCATCTATGGGTTCATAAATTCCTAATTTATCTTCTGGATATTTGTATCTTTATCTATTGAAACCTCTCATACCCTTGGTAATTCACTTCACCAGCTTTCCTAACCTATGGCAACTTTTTCCTTAGTCATAGTCAATTCTAATAGCCTTTTTTTAGGCTAATTCTACTTTTATAGCTTTGTACCAGCTAGTTTCTCAAAACCCTTGGTATTTTAAAATACCATTTATCCTCTTAGGCTTTTATGTGAAATTTTAAGGTCTAACTCCAATTTCAAGGCAAATTTCTACACTTAATTTGGTTTTCATTATGCTTAATTAGGTTTGTTCAAGCCTTATTTCCTCTCAATCATCTCCTTCAATACATACATGTACAAAACAAATTTGTAAACCCCATAATAAAATATATCATATCACTAAATTTTATGTAATTTTAAGGGTTCAATCTCTTGGAAAATGGTTTACAAGTTCAAAACCCTAGTTTTAGGTGTCACATGGTTTGCAAGACCTGAGAGCACATAATTTGCTCTTTTACCCTCCTAAAAGGTTTTAAAGGTTATTTAAGGATTTTTTATAACATTTAATACTTACATTAACCTCATATAATTATTATATTTACACAACAATTACTCTATTTACCCTTTACACCATGTTCTTAGTTCAAAACAATCACACAGTCAAGTATGCAGGGTTTGTTAGTACTCACTTGATCTCAAACAAGTGTTTATGTTTTATATATGATTGAAAATGGACTAAAAAAATTCCATCCACATTTTCAATCATTTTTAATGCATAAAATTTTCTCTATTTACCTTCTTTATGATACTCTTAACTAAATCGTGCACACAATCATGTTCTCACATACTTTATAATGTTATCTTAAGGATTAGATCTTAGGTGAAGGTTTCCCACTTATGCACAGAGATTAAAAGTTTTATAAAAACTTCATTCTCATATTATAACCAATAATTAACATGAATAAACTCCATTATCCCCTATTATCACACATTTAAAACTCACTACCTACACATGCACATTCCTACAGAATTGTCTTGATCTCTAACCCAAATAACATGAATATTGATAAATGAATTGATGAAATCACATCCCAAAACATTAAAATAACTCACCAAAATAAATCCATGTAATAGAATCATACCATATTGAATCTAACTTCATTGAACAATCTCAACACAGTCATCTTCCATTTGTGTATACATAAAAAGTAGGGTTATCTTCAAGTTACCAAATGTTTGTGTTATTTTATTATCATCACCTTGGGTATTTATCCTTTATTCCTTCAAATACAACATCCACACTAATTACAAAACCAAAAATTCAATATTTATATCTACCCTAACTACCTTCAAGCAATCACTTGCAAGAGTGTTACCCTTGACACAAACATTAAGGGACATTATTTCATACAAGTGTGACTTAATACCAGTTATATAGGTCTAAGGTATTTATTCACTTTAAATATCCATTTGACACCTTAATGAACTTTTTTCAAACTCTTACAACATCCTTTCTATGCCAAAACATTCAAAATTTCAAATTTGTCAAAATGGCAAGAAAACTCCATTTCAAATTCCTAAGATTCCTAGACACTCCTGAGCACTTGAAAAGCATTACAAGGTACATTTATAGACTCCTCACATTGTTACCACACCCAAAATAAGTCTATTGACTCTTTATGCACTTGAATTAGACAAAACTTGAAATCATCTTATTTTCATGAGTGATGCCCCTACATAATATATTCACTTCGATTTAAGAAGACATTGATCCAATTACATGCATTCATAATTTTTTATAAGTACACAAAATTTATTGACACCAGAGAGTGAGTGCATCTATCCAAATAATAGAAAATTTTCACCCTTCCATCCTTATCAGGTAATCTTAGGTATGTACTTATTTTTTGTTTTACTTTGATATGCACTAATGCATTCATGTGCATGCATCAAAGTGAGACATTATATACAAACTTTATTTTGGTATAAGACCATTTTCCATAGTGTCCATGTCATGTTTTACTACACTCAACTCATTTGTGTGCATCTGGCTATTTTGGAACTTCCAACCACATTAGACTCTTCAAAACCTTACATCATATATAATTTCTCATAAGCACCTCAGATCTATGGTTAGTCAACATCATGATCCCAATCAGACATTATTTATTCAACTTGATCTATATTTTGATCCATTTGGCTATTTAGTAACAATCATGGTCTATCAATTTTGACCACCTTCCTTTTCTAGGTCCCTTTTGCCTTGGCCTAATTTCCCATGTATTGATTATGTTAAAATATTTACTTGAGATAAAATTAAGAACACTAAAATATGTTGCCACTTTTATGGGGAAGCCTCCATAAATAAAATAAATAATGGAATGGACTTGATAATACAACTTATGATGATGTGGGAAATCCTTTTTCATCTTAATTAGATCAGCCTAAGGAAACAACTAGAACTAATACATGGAAATACTAATATTCAATGTGACACAATCTATCCACCCATGAATTTATTACACTTAGGAATATAAAATATTAGGATCATAACAGACACCCCTTCATCATGATTATGTCAACCTAAGGAAATAACTAGAACTAATAAATGAAACTATTAAGATTAAGCATTCTATAATCCAACCACCCCTAGCCTTAGCACACTTAAGAAGATTGAACATTAAGGGTGTAATATGATCTTACACTTCATAAACATGTTTCCTTTGACACTTGCAAACTTTAGATACTTCTAAATGGACTATTCATCTTCCCATGTTGCATCTTTAGTTGTTAAATTCTTTCACTTTATTAAGGATTTATAAATAGCTCAATTTTAGAACTGCTTCACTTGTTTCTTTATGATTACATAGGGTTCCATAATAGACTTCCATGATTCATCTAACTTTGGTAAATCTAACTAGACTAGAAGCATGTTATTGATCACTTTCTTAAGGTAGGAGACATGTAATATAGGATAAACTTTGGAAGAGGCTGGATGTTTTAACTTATAAAGTACATTTTCAATCTTTTTGAAACCTTGTAGATCCCATAAAATGTATACGGTGGCTTAATGTTATTGTGTTTCTTAAATGATCTTTATTTTTATGGTTACAATCAAATAAATTCCTAAAATCCTTCCTTAAAATCCCACTCACTTCGGTATTGATCTATTTGTTGTTTCATCTTATTCTGATCCCTAACTAAATTCTCCTTAAGAACTTGAAACATGTCTTGATGGTGCTGAATATGATCATTTACTACATGAGCTTTGGGATGACCCTATAAATACAAAATAGTATATGGGGGTATCCATAAATAGACTCAAATGAAGTCATCTTTATTTTTTTGTGAAATGACGTGTTCTATCACCATTCTACTTTTGAAATCCATTTTGACCATTGTGCTTTTTTTAATAGGAAAATCAACATAGATATCCTTCCAAACATTTATTCATAATTTCTATCTAGCCAACTGATTGTGGATGATAATATGAATTATGTGCTAGTTTTGTGTCACATGCCATAAATAAATCCAAAAAATGTTAGTGAATATAGGGTCATGATCACTCATAATGTTTTTTGGAATGTCAATGATTTTTTTTACTTTTTCATGAACACTTCTACCACTATAATATCTTTAATTGAATGAGAGAGTCCAAAAAAATGTACATACTTAGTCACCTAGATTATTTAACTTTCGCAACCCTGTAATGAAGTCCATTAATATTTGCTTCCACTATTGTGCTAGAATGGCTAATGGTTGTAAGATACTTGGTGAGTTTACTATTTATTCTATATTTTTTTGACTTTCCAAACATTCAACCATAATTTTATATAAATTCCCCTTAATATCTTTTAAAAATAAACCCTTCTTTGTATGGTGATAGGTCTTTAAAAACCCATAATGTCATCTTCTCAATGAGTCATGTATTTGAGGCAAATTATTAGATTTCAACTAAGAAATTTATCATAAAAATAGAATGTCTTTGTACCATAAAGAGTCTCATTTATAAACATATATTTTATCTAAATAAGATGGGTCTTCCTAAAGTTATTGAACTAGCTTCTTTGTTGAAGTGTCATGTTTCCACTCTACTCATGTTGCTTCTACCCATTCATGAAGCAATAAATAAATGACACAAATTTTTGCTTCCTATTAAGAAAATGGATTAGCTTTAATATTCTCCTTACTTATTTTATAAATAATTTTAGATTCATAACATATCATCTTGGTGAGCTATTTGTGTTTCTCCTCTGAAGATAATCATTAATCCAAAAAATAATTTAGACTCTCATGTTCTTTATTATCTTTGAAATTCCTTTCCAAGAGATATTTGAGCCATTTTTTGAGTGCATGAATGATAAATAATATTTATTTCTCATATGTGTGCTTTACTAAGTTCTTTTCATTTTTTTTTCAACTCCCAAATGCTAATGGACACCCTTATTTCATCAATATTTCCCTGATTCCACACCTAAAAGGAAAAAAATACAATAAAAAGTTTTAGATGAGTTTGGGGTAGTTATCACAAGGATGAAAGTAAGATATTCTTTAAGCTAATTGAATGCTTGGGTTGTTGCCTTTGATTATGAAAAAAAAATCCTTTTTTAACAATATTGTTAAGGGTGTTACTATGAAAGCATAATTATGAACAAATATTCTAAATATCCTATCAAATGCAAGAATCTTCTCAAACTTTTTATATTTTTAGGAGTTAACCACATTTTAACTACTACAATATTATTAGGGTCCATCTTAACACTTTCATGTGACACCACATGTCTTGAATATTCCACTTATTTCAATCTAAAGGCACATTTAGATTTTTTGTATAAAATTTATTATCTTTATAATGTTTTTTACATGTTTTATTTTAAATGAGGATGCCATCAAAGAATGCCAACATATATTTCTAAAGAAATGGTTGGAAAATTGAATTCACATGGCTTTCATATTAGATGGAGCATTAATGAGACCAAATAACATAAATAAGAATTTATAATGACCCTAAAGTGTCCTACGCAAAATATTATTTACATCTTCCTCCTTTACTCTAATTTGATGATACCCCAAACATAGATATAACATAGTAAAAGAAAAAATATTATTTAATTCATCTAATAATTCATCAATGATAGAATAGGAAACTTATATTATGGGGGTGAACTTATTGATTTACCTATAATTTGGGAACATTCTCCATGACTCATCCTTATTTTTAACCATAACCATTAGAGATGAATTGGCACATTGGCAAGGATGAGTAATGTTTCAATCCAACATTTCCTTCATTAATATTTGATTTATGACCTTTATTCATAAAGATAGTGGTAAGGTCTAATGTTAGGAGGAATACTTCCTGGAATAAATTCAATGGAATAATCATGATCTCTGATTAGAGGTAGGATTTTGGATTATTTATAAAAATTTTGATTTTGCTGATCATCTCTTGAATCTTTGGTTGGTCCTACATTTTCACATCATGTGCTTCTAAGAAATGTAATTGTCCCACTATGCCTTAAGATATTTTATTAAGAAATTTTTTCATCCAATGAGATCTAATAATTTGGCTTCTTGGTGATTTCATCCTTAAAAGTTTTTACTTTTATCTATTTATACTAAAATCCATGAATAAGTCTTAAAAAATGAAAGACATTTTTATCAACTATTCAAACCATTACACTCCCAAAACTACATATGCTTCCCCAATTTACATTTGTGAAATGAATTAATATTCCTCCATTAAGAGTTTGATATGATGACACTTACCATAATAATAAAATTTATTCTCATTGGCTATGATGACCCTAAAATTAAAGACTAGATACATAAATCATTTAAGCTCATTAGGTAATATTCTATCAATGAAGAGGTGTGTACTAAATGTATTGACCAAAACTATCACCTTCCTTTTCTTGATATAACCAACCACCTTGAGTGTTTGTAGTGTGTGTATCCAATTTGATGCATACAGAGAGATAGTAGGGATTTCATCCTCATCATAATTCACATTTTCATTCTCTATATATGGTTATTCCATAGCTTCTTCATCCTCTTCCATAAACTCATTCTCAATAATCATTAGTATTTTCTTTTTGTTAGCACACATATGACCTCTAGACCATTTGTTATGCCCTTATCCTATAACATGTATTGAGATATGTGTATCCAAAGTATGGATATAATAGCCTTTAATTAAGTCATATTATCATCTCTATGGCTTTGTATAAGTATTATGGTCAGCCTAAGTTATTTTCTTATCATATTTAGGGTTTATATAGGAGGTAGTGGTTAGTATTTTATCATCATATTGTAAATTATGTTCATATTTTAAGGTTGTAGAGATTTCTCCTCAAAGTGGATCATCATTTATTCATTTATTCTAATATATTTTAGTCATATTGTGATCTATTGTTGTGATTATACATTACTTGTGAATCAATTTCCTTACAAGTGGTATCAAAGCTTTGATTTGGGTAGAAGTATGGGTGAACCCCTAATTTAGGGAATCACTTATATCTTGCAATATGTTTCTAATTTTTCTACATTTTTTTCATGGAGTTGGAGAATAAGTCAAGAATGATAGAGTAAAAAAAGTAAGGTTTCATGTTCATTTTTTAGTGAGTTATTATGGTTTTAAATTTTTTCATAAATTTGTTATATAGGTCATATTTTAAATAATTTTTCTAATTAACTTACATTTTTTTAAAGTTTGTAAAAGTATAGTGGGGTTAAGTTCTTTGAAAAAAAATGTAAGGCTAACATAGGTCATAAACTACCGACATAGGTAATAAATCTCTTGGTAAAAGTTTGGTCAAATGTGAAAATCAAATTTGGCATTGTCAAGCCTTGGTATGACAAGATCGTAAACTAGTGGTTGAACTGAGGGTTCTGAAACTATGATTAAAACTCGTAAAAATAGGATATGGATTCAAAAATGATAATTATTGGATATTTTTTCCATGGTTTTCATCGATATATGAAAAAGTGATCCAACTTGAGTATAGTGTGTAAAACATTTATTTTGATATGGCTAGTAAGGAAGGTGTGGACAACATCAAAGTAAAATTGAGCACAATCAAAGGAGTTATGAAAAATATCATTGTATAATTGGAAAATATCATGATGGCTTTGAAAAGTAATTAGAAACACCAACTACCAATCACTAATTCATATCCCAACTAGGTTGGATCTCTTAACCAAACCAATCTAAATCAAAGTACATCATAGCCAAAAAACATGATACCATCTAATACATCTTCCTTTAAGGTACAACCACAAAGTAAAATAGTCAAGGTACACCTTCAACAAGAGTATCCATAGTTAACAAAAATACACCTAGTCATTCATGTTTAATATTTTAGAAAGAAGATTCCCATCCAAATAGAGTTCCTAAAGTTTAGTAAAGAAGGAAAAATCACCTTGGAACTAGAAGACACTTTTCAGGATTAATTCAAGAGGATAAAGATAAGGGTGACCATCAAGTTTCTTATAAATTGGAAGGACCTTTAAAGAGAGGATATGTCATGGGAGGATAAATAATACATACTGAAGCATCTAGTGATCATAACCATTCAATAAAACATTTGTTTGAAGCAGAGAGGCATATTATATATAAGGGAAAGTTAAGTTGATCTATAAAGCAATCCTAACTCAAAGAAGATAAATAAAACTAGCCATTTTGATTGTTGGTACATTTAGACAATTAGGGTCATGACCAATATGGATATGCTAGACTTAACTAAGGGGTATCTTATCACACAATATCACTATAGAGGGTTCTAGAGCCTCTATTCAAGCAATACCACATAATAACCCTAGGTATACCCTATGGTTTTTAACAAAATATTATTAAAGTAAAACAAATCTAATCTAGTGCTCAACAAAGCTTGTGACACAAATAGGCAATAATAAACATAAAAATTAAACATGCAAAAAATAACTCTACTCAATTTAATGTAGAGGTAATCCTAATGCATGGAGAGATAAATATATTCATAATCCAACATATGAAAATCTATATACTAATAAAAAGAGGATCAAGATTTAATAATACTTACTGTTGACACTTGGATTTGTACCCTTGAAGAGATGCTCAGTTTTCTTCATCCAAGCAGTAAAATGGAATCATCTCTCTTGATGTGGTAATAATTATGTTGAGATGAATCTATAGATTATGGGCTAGCTCCCCTTGATACACCTTTAAGATCTTTCTAAACTAACAACTATGTATGAAAAGAGAGAAGGAAAACAAATGAGAAAACAAGTAGTGATACACCAATATTTGATATCCTCTCACTTGACTAAAATCACTACTTAAATACTACAAAAGTGTCTTTACAAAAACTCACAACTCTCTATGCATTATCACATTAGTGTTTCACATGTTAGATTTGAGAAGGTATTTGACATTCAAGAGAGTAATAGATGATTCTAGGAAAGAATATAGTCTTAAACCACTTTTAAAATGTCTTTACACTTATGAAAGAATACTAAAAAGGACCTATAATGATACTCTTTCTACACATTGGTAGGCAATTGAGGATAATAAGTTAGCAAAGATAACCTTCACTAAACAAGAACAATGCAATTTAGACCAATACACAATAATGCAGTACGTGAATGGCAAATGACTTGTATTATTTCTTCAAGAGTTACCAGTACAAATTGAGCTAGAGTTTCACTATCACCAAAAGAGGCTCCTAAATGAATATAAAGAATACATATATATATATATAGGTTTTTGGAAGAAGGTCGAGCCAAAGAAGTTCAAAAGTCACTTGGAAATGTGTCATCTTGAGGATGGAATAGTTACACTACATTATATAAGATGTTCTCTTTTTAGGTATGCCAATAGGATCAATATACTCTAAACTGCATTTTGCCATAAATGGGTCCATTGGTTAGAAATTCATTTGGATGCTAGTTATTCATTATTATCTTGCCAAGCTATGAAATGGCATGTAACAACTTGAACTATCAACTCTTCTATTTCTTCTTACTATGCACAGTTGTTCAAGATTCATGCCATTTGTCACCTCTATATTTGTCTTCAAATTCTTGTGATTCTTTGATTCTAATGGATATCTTCCATAGTTTTAATTTTACGTTCTATAGGCCATCACCGTGGGTATTTTCTTTAGACTTCTTACCCTCAGCACTTGTCTCTGAATAATTTTCTTGAATGTTCTTTCATCCCTCCCATAGAAATTTCATTCAGACTTTTTGTCTATAGCTTATTTTGCTTGGTCCTTTTATTGTAGATAATTTTCCCTCAAGAATTCATGCCTTCAATATTTTTGAAAGAATTCATTCATTTGGTCTTTTTGTTTTCATCATTATTTCAAATAATTTGTCTGAAAGAATTCTTCTAAGATCTTCTTCTTTTCCTCTCAGCTTTTTTTCTACAGATGATTCTCCTAAAAGAATTCATTCATTTTTTTTGTGTTTGATAATTTCTCTGAAAGAATTCCTTGAACAATCTTTTTGAGAGAATTCTTTTGGGTTTTTTTCAAGTGAACCTTCAGCTTTTTGTTTGGCCATTTTGAAAGGAACATACCCTTCTAAAGATTTTTAAGTGACCCCTTTGACTTGAAAGTGACCTTTGGAAAAATGCAAGTGTCCTTCAAGATTTTTGAAATGATCCACTTGTCCCTCAGCTTCAATTCATTCAGTCTTTTTGTCTCAGTATTCTTTTAGACAATTCGTCTAAAAGAATTCTGTTAGGCTCTTCTTAAATTCCCTTTGAAAGATTTTTAAGTGTCTACTTTCAACTTGAAAGTGACCTTTGGGAAGGTTGAAAATGATCCTTTGAAGCAAATAAGTGACCCTTTAGATAAATTGCAAGTGTCCTTCAAAAAAATGAAATGGACCTTTCCTAACAAAAGATACCCTTCAAAAAAATGAAACATACCCTTCAGACTTTTGGAAATGGTCCACTTTCCCTTTAGAAATTCATGATTGTCCTTTAAAAAAAATGAAAAAAACCACTTTTTCTTTGGTAGATTTCTTTCGAACAAATTATCCAAAAGAATTCATCACTTGGCTAGAAGAAAACCCGAAAGAAATACACTTAACAATAAGGACCTCAAACAAAAAGTCTAAAGTAATTCATCAAAGGCTTAAGACATAAAACCTAAAAAAAATTCTCAAAGGCTTGGTAAAGGCTAAAAAGAAATTTTTGAAAGAATTAGGCTTACACATTTGTTATCGGCTTGTATAGAACACTTCCTACATACTAGACTTGACCAAAGATATGGACTTAGGTAGCTAAATTTTTAGATAGGGGGTGACCAATTTTGACTTGAAAAACCAAAAATTGGTCAACAAAATGGTGACTCATAGGGGTAGTATGCCTGTTATACTGATCAGACTAGTAGCCTTATCCAACTAAGGGCCAATAGAGTCAATATATTTTTGAAGATGACTAATAAGGATTTTATCAAAACAAAACACAAGGAAACACACCACACAAAAAATAACAAGACCAAGTAAAGACAACATAAGACCAGACAAAGATAAACTCACACCTATACCTAAGCACCTAGGGAACATAAAGAAAGTAGGAAATTATGTATAATTAAAAAGAGAGCCTTAATAATAATGCTTTAAATATATCTCATTGATTGGGATATGCATCTCCTCTCCATCCAACTTTGAGATTTGGAAAGCATTGTGTTCTTTGCACTATGTGATTATATACGATCCACTCTAAAAAGCATCAAAATTTGTATGTCTTTCAGGATTGACCCTATCTTCATCCCATTTTAGGATAATGTCTCATTCCTTAAATATTATTTGGATGAAATTCTTGTCAAAATACCTCTTTATTTGTTGTTGATGAGTAGTCATGGTGTGCATAGCTTGATCTCTTGTCTCTTTAATCTCTATCAACTTACAAAATCTGACTTCCATGCTATCATTATCCATCAATTACAATTAATAGATGAGGTCTAAGGCTAGAAACTCAAATGAAATAGGAATTATGGCTTCCCTTCCATACACAAGTGTGTATGTTGAGTTCTTAATTTCTCTTTTTGGGGTAATCTTATCAACCCAAAGAGCTATCTTCAACTTGAAATGCCAAGTCATTTGATTCTCCTCCATATTCCTCTTTATGATTCTAATCAAATTCTTGTTTTTGGACTCAACTATCCCATTTCCATGTGATTAGTAGTTGGAAGAGGTGTTGAGATAGATGCCATGCTTCAAAGCCCATTCACTTGTCCTTACTCCTAAAAAAGCTAATGCATTATCTAAGATGATTGTTGAGGGACCTCTAAACCTAGTTACTATACCTTCATAGAAATCAAGGACTAAAATTTCATTGGCCTCTTTCAAATCTATATCCTCCACCCATCTCATGAAATAATCAGTGGTAGTCAACACCCACTTGTGACCAATACTAGGAGGATTGATCAAATGTATGAAATCCAAACCCCATTGCATGAACGGTTGCTCAACCTGGATTAGATAAAGGGGCAAGGTATATATCTTTTATTTTACATCAAAAATAGCACACTTTTGGCATTTTCTCACCCAATCATGGGTGTCTTTGAATAGACTGGGCCAAAAGTAACCAGCTCTCATAATCTTTGTAGTTGTAGTTCTTGGAGTAAAGTGACCACTAGCTAGTCCATCATGAAACTCATGAAACACTTTTTCAATCTAATCCAAATCAATGCATCTCAATACCACACCTAGAAAATATTTTATAAAAATCACTCCATCAACCAATACATAAGGAATGGATTGCATCTTAAACTACCTTCTCTTGGCCCTATCAAGACCTTGTGGACACTCACCAGTTTGAAGGAAATGAATCATATCTTATGTCTAGCTCCTTGTGGTTAAAGTTAAAACTATTGTTGGATTATCATGAAGTTCCAAAACAACCTCCCTTTGATCTTTCAAATATGAATCAAGATGCTCACACAGTCTTTTTTCCTTTCACTATCTTGGTTGTTTTGATCTCCACATCATATTCCATCACTTTGGTAATCCAACCTACCCTTTTTTCATTCAAATATCTATTAAATATAAAATATTTCACACTAGGATGAGGCACAAAAATTTGAATCTTTTTATTAGATAACATATGTCTAAACTTATTTAAACTCCCTATAACTGAAAGCACTTATTTCTCCACATATGTATATCTTGTCTCATGACCTTCTAGACCTTGACTGAAAAAGGCAATAGGTTGTTCCAAATTTTCCTCATTAGCTTGATTAAGCATGGCATATATTACCTATTCATTCCCAAAATTATATAATTTAAATTCCTTAGAGAAATCAGGACTTGCAAGAGTAGGGGCATGGGCAATGGCTTGGTTGATCTCTTCAAAACTTTCTTTTCTCCTTCATGTCTAAGTGAATGTCTCATCCTTCCTTAGCATAGATGTTAAGGGTTTGACCATGTTATAAAAATTATTAATGAACCTCCTAATGAAATTTATCTTACTAAAGAATATTTGTAAACCCTTCTTAATTTTAGGTAAAGATAATGCCAAGATGGCACTTACTCTTTCCAGATCAATAGGTAGGCCTTTCTTGGAAACATTGTGGCCTAAAAGTTTTCCTTTATGAATATCAAACACACAATTGAATTTAGAGATATCCCAAATTCTCTACATATTTTTAAAAATTTCCTCAAGTGTTTCAAATGATCATTTGCATCCTTGGTGAAAATTATCAGATCATCAAGATAAACCAATACAATGTCATTTATTAGTCCTTAGAAAGCCATATTCATTACACATTGGAAAGTATCCCCAGTATTTGATAATCCAAATGGCATCTTCCTATAGGCATATGTGACCCATTTTATGGTAAAGGCTATTTTTTATTGATCACTTTCTTTCACCAAAATCTGATGTACCCAAAATAACCATCTAGGAGATAAAACCTCTGAATGCCTACCACCACTTGCAAAATTTTCTCCATAAAAGGGAGTGGATAATGATATCTCAAAGACACTCTATTTAAGTTCTTGAATTCCACACACAACCTGATCTCCCCATTTTTCTTTCTAACAGGGACTAAGTTGGCTAGCCAAGAAGAATGCTTGATTGGAAAGATGATTTTAGACTCAATCAGTTTAGTGAGCTCTTTCCTCATGAGAGGCTCAATCTTGGGATTGATTGGCCTTTATCTTTGCTTAATGGGCTTGGAATTTTCATCTAGATCTATGGTATGTTGAGCCAAGCTTGGATCAAAACCCTTCAAATCACTATACTCCCATGTAAATATATCATTAAACTCTTTGCATAGTTCAATGAGATCATGCTTTTCTTGACTAGTGCATACCTTCCCAAGTGCAAGTAACTTATCTTTGAATATCTCTACCCTTTCATAGTTCTCTTTTATGAGCTATTCATACTCATTGAATATTATTTCAAGAGTCACCAGGCCTTTGGGAAGCTTATTAGACTTTAGTTAAACAATCTACCCTCCATATTGTTATTGAAACCTGGACTGGTTCTTTGTAGAGAACTCAGCTTCTTCTTGTAGGAAAAGAGTTATATGTTGGTCACTATCAAAAACTTGTTAATTGGTGACATTATCTGGTATATAAGGTCTCATAATCACCTTTCAATGATGTTGATTCTTGTCTTCTCTTATGCCTTTTAGAACATCAAATTAAGCACCAATAGATGTCAACCTATCAACATGCTTATTATCTTCCCTTGGAATAGAAGTGATATTAAATGCCATGAAGTATTCTACAAGGTCACAAACTCTATGCTTATAGGGATTGAGTAAGGAGTTCTTGGTCAAATTTTGTCTTCTAACTTGATTGACAATGAGCTCGCTATCACCAAATACTTCTAATTATTTGACACCTCTTTTCCTTGCCCACTCAAGGCCATGAATGAGGGCTTCATATTTTGATACATTATAATAAAAAGAGAACTAAAATCTAAAAGTTGAAAAATACCTTTTCTTTGAAGGTGAAACCAACATAGCTCCACCACTAGCCCCAATCTTGCTTCCAGGCCCATCAAAGAAAAGCTATTTTAAGCCATTCATATCTTCATTTGAATTCATCAAATTGAGCATGAAATAATCCTTCTCATACATATAATATATTCCAACACTATATTCCTCAATAAACTTATAAGGATCATGTAAATAGTTCTCATCTCCCCACTCATCTAAGAACAAATCAAAAACTCCTTCAAGGGAAGATGATGGGGATTGATCAAAACTCCTCTTCATCAATGATAGCATAGTTAACATTTGATACCTTAGGTTAATATGGTTCCAATTGATCTCTATTAATAGGTTCTAATTTAATCTTCATTTTAGTTCCATATTTTGTTCTAAACACCATCTAGGACCAATTAGCTACCAAGTATCCACCTATCTTAGATGTAAAGTATATTGACAAGTAAAAAGCAAAATAGGGAGGTAAATTTTCTACCACAACATCATGAGGAATTGAAAAAGTAGGACAAGTATGAAGGATAAATTTCAAACCTTTCACAACCCCCAAATTCTTTTCTATTTATCCATCTAATTACAAAACTCCTTTAGTCATTGGCTCATACTTGTTGCCTAGCTTATCTGCTATGCATTTAGACATAATTGATGTGCTTGCTCCATTGTCTATGATGTAATTATGAACCAATAAATCACCAATAATTAATTAAAGGTATAAATGTGGAGTCTTATCATATTTCTTCACTTGACCATCTATAGATTGAGTTTCATTGACAAAAACCACATTATCACTTCTAGATGAACTAGCTTGTGTACCCAGTCCATGCAATTCCTTTTAGAATATATCTTTCTACCATAGTAATTCTAGAGAATCCCATAATGAAATGTTCATATGAATATTATTCATCTATTCCACAACATTAATGGAAGGATTTCTTACTTTGGGGTTCTCTTTATGAACATTTTCACCTTGTGATGTAGCTTGTGGAGGTAGGGTTGTAGCAGCTATCCTGAAATTTGGAATCCTCTAATTTTATTGTGCTTTAGGAGTTGAATTAGGACATCCCCCCATCTGATCTAATGTAGGATTTAAAATAGGCATTTTATTAGTTCCCTAAACTTCTTCAACGTCCTTTTTCTTTGATCTAGTGTTGGTAGCCACATTATCATTATGATTGCTTGTATTCCCCACATAATTAATGGCATAAAACTCACCTTCCAAATGATTCATGAGAGTGGAATTAGATTTAACCTACCTAATCTCCATCCTAAATTATTTTTTCATCTCAAAATTTAAAAATTGAGATGTTTTATCACCTAGTATAGTCATGCCTTGATTTTGTATCTCATTGGCATAAGCAACCTATTCTTGACTTTGCTCAAAAGAAGGGTAGTCAAGTTGTTCCTAGGAAAAATTATTTTGAGTGGGAAAAATGGATTTGGAGGATGAGGAAGAATTAGGATTATAAATTTGATAATGCTTGACATGGGTGATTTGGCCTTATCCCTAATTATTTCCCTAAAAAGAAGGTCTATTTGTTTATCCAAACTGGTTGTAAGACTGATAAGGCCTCTAGCTTTGGGCTTGTTCCTTTTAAGAGAAACCAATTTATTAGTAACACTTTGAAGTAGGATTTTTAATTCATGTATTTCATTGGTAGGGGCAATGATATATTTTTATTGACTAGGCAAAGGAGTTAAAATGGGTGACACACTTTGACTAGGAGAATGCAAATCAGGGAATAGTGGCATTGGAGGTCTAGGAGCTATCTTTCCTGCATGGACAAGAAAATTTTCATCATATATTACTATTTCATATGCAACAAGAAATATTTTTCCACCCATATATTGAATCATCATAGCAATGTCACTATTCAATGCTTTCAAGTAGTACAAAAATATATAATTTGTAGTTGGCCTCACAAGAATTGGGATTTTGTCCCAAGTTTTTTGAAACCTAGTATTGAAATCTTGCATGAATTCATGTGGTGCCCTCTTTATTATGGTAAATATCTCAATTAGAGACAAGTGATCACTCTTTTCTCCAAACCTATTAGTCAATAAGGTTCCAAACTCATCCCATGAGCTAATAGAATTTACAGGTAGGGTCCCATACCAGTCCAAAACTTTTCCTTTGAAAGACAAGGCTAACAACATAATGGCTACATTTTCTTTGATGATATGTTGGATATCATATAAATTTATTATATTCCTAATATGTTTAATGGTATTAATTAGACCATCCCTACTAAAATACGGGAGAGTAGCTCCTAGGATTTGATCATATTGGGCAAGCTACAAGCGAAATGCCCCTTGAAAAGGCATTAAAGGTTATCTTCTAGCCATATTGGGAATATTACTATAGACATTAGGAATAATATGTAACACAAATTTGGAAGGTTTAAAGACAAAATCTCTTTTTTAGGGATGAGTGTTGACAAACCTAGACCTTTTGGTGGAATATGGAGCTAAGTCCATAAACTCAAAGGGTACACGTTTAGTAGTAGACCTAGTAGTCACCTTTGGCATGGAAATAAGAACTAATCATCAACCAAAGACTTTGAATTATTCAATGGATTTTATAGGTACTAAATGTATATACTTCTTTATCTACAATTATGGCAAGACCATCACCAATCTTGAACAATCTTCTAGGACTTAAATGTCTAGGTCCCATCAGGCATGCCAAAAATTGTTGACACTTAGATTTGCACCCTTGAAGAGATGCTTAGTTATCTTTATCCAAGTAGAAAAATGGAATCGTCTTTCTTGTTATGGGTAATAATTCTATTGATATGAATCTCTATATTAGGGGCTAGCTCCCCTTGATGCACCTTTAAGCTCTTTCTAAACTAACAATTGTGTATGAAAAGAGAGAAGAAAATAAATGAGAAAACAAGTAGTGATGCACCAATATTTTATATCCCTTCAGTTAACTAAAATCACTAATTAAAGACTAACAAAGTTTCTTTACATAAACTCACAACTCTCTATGCATTATCACATCAATGTTTCACATGTTAGATTTGAGAAGGTATTTGACATTTAGGAGAGTAATAAATGATTCTAGGAAAGAATATAGTCTTAAACCACTTCTAAAATGTCTTTAAACTTATGAAATATACTAATAAGGACCTGTAATAATACTCTTTCTGCACATTAGTAGTCAATTAAGGATAACACGTTAGGAAAGATAACCTTCACTAAACAAGAACACAATTTGAACCAATACACAATAATGCAGTACGTGAGTGGAAAATGACTTGTATTATTTATTTAAGAGTTACCAATACAAATTTGGCCAAAGTTTCATTATCACTAGTGGAGGCTCCTAAATGGATATAAATAATACATATATATAGGTTTTTAGGAGAAGGTCGAGCCAAGGAAGTTCAAAAGTCACTTAGACGTGTGTCATCTTGAGGATGGAATAGTTACACTACATTCTATAAGATGTTCTCTTTTTATTTATGCCAATAAGATCAAAATACTCTAAACTACATTTTACCATAAATGGGTCCATTGGTTGTCATTTCATTTAGATGTTAGTTGTTCCTTATTAGCTTGCCAAGTTATTAAATGCCATGTAACAACTTGAACTGTCAACTACCTATTTTTTATTATTGTGCATAGTTATTCAAGATTCGTGTCATTTTTTGCCTCTACATATGTCTTCAGATTCCCATGCTTCTTTGATTCCATTGGCTATCTTCCATAGTTTAAATTTGACGTTCTGTAGGCCGTCACCTTAGGTATTTTCTTCAAACTTCTTATCCTTAGCACTTATCTCCAGACAATTTTCCTAAACATTCTTTCATCTCTCCCATAGAAATTTCATTCAAACTTTTTGTCTACAGTTTATTTTTCTTGGTCTTTTTCTTGTAGATAATTTTCCCATAAGAATTCATGCCTTCAATATTTTTGAAAGAATTCATTCATTCGGTCTTTTTATTTTCAACATTCTTTCAGATAATTTGTCTAAAATAATTATTTCAGGCTCTTCTTCTTTTCCTCTTGACTTTTTGTTTGTAGATGATTCTCCCAAAAGAATTCATTCAGTTTTTTTATGTTTGACAATTTCTCTGAAAGATTTCTTCAAATAATCTTTTCAAAAGAATTCTTTCAAGTTTTTTACAAGTGACCCTTCAGATTTTTGTTTTGCCCTTTTTAAAGGAGCATACCCTTTAGAATATTTTTAAGTGACTCCTTTGACTTGAAAGTGACCTTTGGAAAAATTCAAGTGTCCTTCAAAAAAATGTAAGTGTCCTTCGAGATTTTTGAAATGATCCACTTGTCCTTCAGCTTCAATTCCTTTGGATTTTTTGTCCTGGCATTCTTTCAGATAATTTGTTTGAAATAATTATTTTAAGATCTTCTTAAATGTCCTTTTAAATATTTTTAAGTGTCCACTTTTGACTTGAAATTGACCTTCGAGAAAGTTGCAAATGATCTTTTGAAGAAAGCAAGTGACCCTTCGGATAAATTACAAGTGTCCAAAAAAATGAAATGGACCTTTCCCAAAAAATATACCCATCAAAAAAATGAAACATGCCCTTCAGAATTTTGGTAATGGTCCACTTTCCCCTAAAAAATTCATGATTATCCTTTCAAAAAAATGAAAAAACACACTTTTTCTTCGGGAGATTTCTTTCAAAAAAATTGTTTTAAAGAATTCATCTCTTGGCCAGAAGAAAACCCAAAAGAAATATACTTAACAAAAAGGGCCTCAGACAAAAAGTTCAAAGTAATTCTTCAAAGCCTTAAGACACAAAACCCAAAATAATTTCTCAAAGGCTTGGTAAAGAAAAAAAAGAACTTTCTAAAATAATTAGGCTTGCACATTTGTTATAGGCTTGTATAGAACACTTCCTGCATACTGGACTTGACCAAATATATAGACTTAGGTAGTTAAATTTTTAGATAGGGGGTGACCAATTTTGGCTTGAAAAACCAAAATTTGGTCAACACTTATTTTGAAGATGAACCCATTGAGCCTCAATCTCTCCCTTGGCCAATGGTGCTTTCCAATAAGTTGTTGTGGCTCATAAGGATAACAAAGATAGGTCAGCTCTAGGATAAAATAGCTCTCTTATGCATCCAAAAGACTTTTTCCATAAAACAATATTATTCTCTCTAGAGGAAGTATGAAACCCTAATCAATAACTCCTCAAGTAGAATGATGGATAAGCAGATATATAAATGAATGATTATCTCTATCTCTCTCTCTAAAAATGGCATAATGGATGTGTTTATATAGCTAGATTTAACCCTAAAACCTTTTAAAGTTTTAGTAAACACAATTGGCTCACTCAACTTAGTTATTTAAGAAATAAAGTAGTTAGGTCCCAAACTAAGTTAGTTGGGCTTAGTCCCATAATGTGCTTATTTGCTAGAATAGGGTTGGCCCATTTGATTGTGTTCAAAGGATGACAAAATTAGGTTTTGGCTTAGATAGGGGCTATTTGAGGTGGTGCATTACTTGGATAAATGTGTAAAGGAGGTGTCAAAACTTATGGAAACATATAGTGAGAGGTTTATGTTAGTTTTAAGTGGTGGTATATGGAACAACAATTTTTTGAAGCACTAATGGTCTACCCACCCCTTTCCTAGTGCACCCTTTAAGTTGTTCACTCATATATATTAAAACTCGATGGGCTATTACAAACTAGAAAGTATCAATAATTGATAAAGTTTTTAAAATATTATGTATACATATGCCCCACTCAAATTTCATCACATGTCACATAGTTTTAATATGAGATGGTGTTTCAAGAAAAGAAAAGAACAACACACAACATTAAGATAAGTAAATTATAGTAAGAATCAAATAATATAAATGAAAGGATATAATTAAAAAATACATACATTTTCTTACCTTAGTGTTGTAGAGTATAAATGAAGTGGGAGAAATGTAAAGGTATCTAATGTAGGGAACATTAGGCGAACCTGTAAAACAAGTAAAAATTTGAAATTTTTATAAAATATACATGTATAATATGTGAAAAAATCTCTAAAACATCAATATTTCAAAAAATATTTTAGTTTGAAAAAAGATCTAGTAGAAACAAATCTATGGGAAAAAAATGGAATCTAGTGGTAAATAATTAATAGGTAAATAATTTTGAATAGCAAATATAAATAGGGTGAAAATTAATTCAATTGTAATTTTTACTATTCTAAAAAAATACTTCTCTAAGAGACCTAGTTGAGCCCAAAGAGTGACCATGGTGAGGAGATGATAGCTATGACATGGAGGATGCCTATTAGATGTAACCAGTGCAGCTCAAGTAAGTAGTGCATTAATTTTAATTTTTTTGGTATTTTTTATTAAAATTAAGTTAGATATAGAAAAATATGTGTTAGATGAAATGTAGGTACAAAAAATTTCCCTAAGAAAATTTTAAGTAAACTAGGAACAAAATGGTATATTGGGTGGGAAAGAGTCAGACTAATAAATTTCTAAGGTAATTATGGTAAATGGTTGAAAAGTCACGATAGATTTTGAAGAGAGTTGACCCTATCAACTCAATTAGAAAATTTAAAAGTAAACAATGTGGATAATTGCATAGTAGAAGGTTGACTCAGTATTGTTAGGGATGGCTAACTACGTTTTAGAGTACTGACTCAAAAATATGGATAGGGCCAACTTAGTGTATTATGGCTGATGTAGTATGCATTAAGGGTCGATATAGTCTGTTAAATGGGGTCAATTATGTGGTAGAGGGATGATATAGTATGTAAAGGATGGGAAAGGGCTGATTTAATATTTAAAAGGTTCACTGTGTTTGTAGAAATGGATCAACTATGTATCAGAGGGCTGATATAGTTGGTAAAGAGGATTAACATGGCCAATTTAGTATCAAAAAGGCCTACTATATAGGAAAAAGGTGGTAAATAGAAAAATAGGAAGAATGTGCTAATAAAGTAGTTAATTTTTAGTAATTTTAAGAATGTATTTTATCATTTTTACATTAATATATAATACATTTTATGTTGTTTGACATTTTTTAAAGACAACAGATATTTTGGTGCTTGGTGGAAGGATCATGGTGACTAGATTTACTATAAAAACTATCATATGTAGATTGAGTATGACTGGTGTCCTTGGTATTTGGGGGAATCATAGATATGTGAAGGATCCCATTCAGTGTTGATCAGTTCATCATGTTCCTAGGAGCATGAGAGAAACTAACCAACACTTTTTGATGGGAGGTGGAGGGGGATATAATATGAAAGGAATGTAAAAAAATAATTCCAAGCCATGAGATCTTAGGAGTTATCATAACATCACATTCAGAATAATAAAAATTTAAAATAATAAACTTATAGATTGATTATAAAGAGTAGTTATATCATATATTACATCTCTAGAACTTTTATGCAAATACAATGAATGAGCCATGCATATATAGGCAAGTAAGATCAATCATAACTAAGAGATCAAACTAAATGTAAAACATAACTAAGAAATCAAGTTATAAATCAAACCTGTGACTAAGAGATAACTATCCCTAAAGGATAGAAATAACTAGAAATTATCCCCATAATATCTAATATATAAATATGTAATATCTCATAATATGTAAAATATATAAATGAAATATCTACACATAAATGGGTGGGAATAACTAAATACCTAGGTGAAAAGACCATTTTAGACAATGTGGATTTATACCCCCAAAATTAGATTAGAGAGAATACTATAAAAAGAATAATTTTCATATATTCCAAATAAACAATATTAGGATTATGATAATAATTTGGATCTATTGCCCATATATTGCATTGGAGAGAATTAATAATTAGAAAATTTTGAATAATTTATATGTTTTTATAGTATTTTTGTTTGGAGGTGGACTAGTAATAAGTCCAAATTATTCGAAATGGTCCCTGTGAACATAAGTTAAGTTAAATAACCTATTTTAACACCCCCCCTCAAGTGAAGCTAGGGGCCAAAAATAAAGTGACATATCCATAGTATGAGTCCCAGTAATAAGGCTTGATTAAGTACTCATGTATATTATATCCATGAAGCAACCCTTTTATAAAGTGAAGAAAGGGAAAAAAAACCATAGGAAAAAAACTCCCCCTAAAAGAGATAAAAGAAGGAAGGACTTCATATGGAATCCCCCTTAAGAATAACTTCCTTCACCCCATATAAAGATCAATATTATATATCTTGCATGGATAGAAAGGATGTAAGAAACCATATCCATATGAGGTGAAATATTCCAAGTATACAAACCATGAGTTCTCCCTATAGGAAGAAAATCCAACTATTGTATGTGATAATGATGTCCCAAAGATACATCACCTACAAAAACACTAATGTTGTGGTGACCTTACCAAAGAATAGGCCTAATAGTAGATATAATACTTTGTAAGTCACCATCAAGAATTCAGTCAATATATCCCATAGAGTCAAGTGTGAAAGACCCAAAAATAAGAGTATAGCTCTCAAATAAACCAAACATGTGAGTAAGTGGTTCCATCATATAACAAGTAACAATAGTAGTAATAGGAGCAACAATAATAGGTTCCTCATGAAAATCACCACTTTAACATATATCCTCAAAAATAAGAGGAGTAGGTGATGAAGGAGAAATAATTATGGCATAATAAAAGTAATCCTCAAGAAGTTTTAATGGTATCTTGTCTATGATCTCCAAAAGTGATGGTGGAGGTGACACATCCTCAAGAATCATGTCCTATCGATCAATGAAATGAATAGGAGTAGTACAAACTATATGAGTAATATGTGCCTCAAGAAAACTATCATTAAAATATATGTCCTCACTAATAGGAAAAATGATATTTGTGTCATCATAAAAAATAAATCCTCACTTATAAGAGGAGAAGGAAGTGGAACAGAAGGAAGTGGAGTAAAAAAAGGTTTAAAAGACCCAAAAGACTCAATATCTGTCCTAAATAACGCTACAAAGTTGTCCCAAAATTTCTTAGGTGATGTGGCACATGTGATATAGGACTTCAAAGTGTCTAAAACATGGATTATAATCAAGCAAAGATATTCATATTTCATGGATGCAATCCAAGCAATACTTTCCTCATCTATAAAGTGAGGAAAGTCACCAAACACAACTCTCCACAAGCCTTTTAGCTGTAAGTGTATCTTCATTTTAATATTCCAAGTGTTATAATTTAGGTGTTGAGGGGCTCAAAAGAGTGGGAATCCATTATCAAAAAATAAAGATAAAGTCAACAAGAGTAAGAACCCTCCCAAAAAAATAAATCCCCATTGATAATTTAATGTCTCTCAACAAAAATAATGAGCACCCCAAAATTTGGCAATTTATAATTTAGTGTATTTTTAAAAATAGATAACACTAATAGATTGGGTATATAAAAAAAATACACTTTTGAAAAAAAATAGTACTCAATTTTGAGTCATGGTTCAAAATTTATAGCTTTTACAAGTTTCTCGTCATTAAAATGGGTCAAATAAATAAACATGGTACCATAAATCAAAGTAATATGACCAAAAAAAGGAACATAGCCTTCCAACCACTCATTGGAATCTGAAGTGAACCATGAATGTTCTTAAGCCAACAAAAGTAAAAAACAATTTGCCCACAATATATTATTTTTATTGAAAAATAATAAAAATCTTGAGCAACCATCTCCTACTATATTATTTTTATTTCCAGCAACATTTAGTATAACTACGATAAATTTTTCATTGAAATTCAAAAAATTAAAATGATTTGGAAAACTAAAAAAAAAGTGCACAAAATATATAAAATAATTGGTGAAATTTTGTATAGTTAGAGAATAGTTTATAGAAGAAAATACATGTTTTTATGAAAAACATAAATATACACTTGCAAATGATAGATTTGGCTTTCTCAAATACCCTATATGTAATGGATAACATATATTTGTTCTATGAAGATCCATAAAAATATATGCCTATAATAAAAACACAAAGATCTTCTTGTCAAACCTAGATATATGAAATAAAAAAAACACATCCTTATAGCAAACTCACAAATGGATGAATACAACACCTTAAGGATTTGGTACCATGGAAGGAATGAAAAAAAAAAGCACTCTAAGCCATAATATATTAGGTATTAGCATAACATCACATTCATAACAACAAGAATATAAAATAATGAATTTACAGATTGACTGCAAAGAGTAGTCATATCATATATTACATCTCTACAAACTTCTATGCAAATACAATGAATGAGCCTTGAATATATAGACAAGGAAGATCAATCCTAATTAAAATATCAAGCTAAGTAATCAATAATAACTAAAAGATCAAGATAGATATCAAACATAACTAAGATATCAAGTTAGAGATCAAACCTATGACTAAGAGATAACTATCCTTAAAAGATAAAAATAACTAGAAATTATCCCCATGATATCTAAGAGATAAATATGTGATATCTCATAATATATAAAATAAGATAAATAAAATATCCACACATAAATGGGTGAGAATAAATAAATACCTAGGTGAACATGAGCTAAGTTAAATAACCTACTCTAACACCATAGAGATGGGCATTACCTTGAAGGATGTGTATGCCTTACTTGGACTGCCCATTGTTAGGACTCTTATCATTTTTGATGTGTTGAAGGTGGAGGATGAGAGGTGAACCCTATCCCTCTAGGTGATTGACTTAGTTAGTATTTACCCTAGGTTATAGGTTAGCTTATTTGATGTATATATCTTGACCATTCTAGATATACAAAATGGCATGATAGAATTTGTGATAACACTATTATATCATAATTCAGATGGGAAGGTACCACTATATATAGTATCCTTATGTTAGTCTATCCTAGATCAAGGTGCTCTATATGATTTGGGTTCTATCATTTGGGTGTAACTCATGCAAACATGTATAGTAAGTTGACCTGAGGGTAGAAGTCTATGGACCCCATGATTTTGTTGAGTGCTTAGATTTTTTAGAGGTTTATTATGTATCAGTTGGGTGGGTTACCCCATGTAGTGGTTGATAGGATACTTTGGGTGGTACAATGGTAGCAATATCATGCCCCATGCCCCAACTTTATAAACTATTACTCCTATAGAGATAGTGAGATATCCTCACATTGATATTATGGATAGTTGATCATGTTGGGCTATTTTTTCTACTATTTGGTGTACATTCACATTATTGGGAATTATACCTCATGGGTAAAGCCATATCCTATAGTGTGTATACCTTTATAGCTAGGATTATCACATCTAACATCTCTCTTAGTAGTGCCTATCTATTGAGCACAATATTCAAGAGAGCCTAGAGGCAGATGGGGTGTAGTACCTATAGAAATACCTATCATTATGCCTCAGTGAGTGGATGGTATGTTAGGCATAGAAATAGGGGGTAGCAAGGCTTGAGGTAGAGGATATTGTAGTTTTAGATGTTGAGGGTGAGGATGCAAGTGAGGAAAATATAGATCCACAATAAAGATAATAATGGCCACCACAAGCAAATTAGATATAGAGGCACCATCAAAAGGAGAGGACACAAGAGAGAACTTATGCACATGGAGATCCCATGGTAGACATTAGGCATAGTTGGTCTATAAAGAGGCATCTAAGGAGATGACCATGATGTGCATGGGTGTTGACAATAAATTTTGTACTTATGTAGAGGCAGCCTATATAAGAGGTGCTAGATGGTTGGGCTAATGGGGAGACCATGGTTGGTGACATCTCCATTGGTAATAATTTGTTTAATTTTTTAAGTTTTTGACATAGATCACTAGTTGTATTTTTATTTATGTACTAGGTATAGATAGATGGTTTAGATATATATATACATATGATATTTTATGTATATTTGATTTTTGTTTAGAATTTACTATTATGGAGGATAGTAGATGGGGTGTTATCACATTATGAGCCATCCACCTTAGTGGATCATGTGGTCCCATCTACCCCATCTTATGCTAGCTAGTTTTGATTGGTTGGGGAGGCATCTCAATAGGTTTTGGAACAACCCCTACGAAACTTGTCTGTTTCATGTTTTCTCTCTAAGTTCATTTTTTGAGGCAAGTTTTTATTGTTCTCATGTTTGCTCTACTAGCCTCATTCAAAGTTTGTGACATTCCCTTAATTGCATTTTCTCAAAAATGTGAAAATTGTTACAATCTCGATGTGACCAAAGGATAAAGTTTTCATTTCTCAGAGTTAGTTTTTTTTGGCATTTCCATGCAAGGGCAGCATTTTTTGCTGCCACTGCATTTGCTTTGCATCCTTCATGCAAAGGCGGCATTTTTCACTGCCCTTGCATCCATCATACAAGAGTGGCAATTTTTGCCACCCTTGCATCTTTTGGTCTCTTCCATGCAGGAGTAGCAAATTTTTTTGCCCATGTATCCCCATTTCCTCTCCTCTAAGTGTAAGGGCAGCGATTTTTGCCACCCTTACACGTTCTTCTTCTTCAACATGCATCGGTGACAATTTTTTCTGTCAACATACTTTCTTTTTGACGTGCATAGGTAGTAATTTTTGCCACCTATGCACAAGAACTTCTCCAATATGCAAGGGTGGCAATTTTTGCCACCCCTACATACCTTCTCCCCATTTTTCCTAACTCTGGGAAATTTTCATTTCTCTTATTTTCTGCACCTACTCCCCTTTTCTTCCACTTTCTGACCTACTCTTGCCTCAGCATTTTCAAGTGCATTTCCCTAGTCATGATCACTCAAATGTGTAGTTTTCCTAGATTGCTAAATTTTTCCATAATTGCACAATCATGATTCTTACTATAGTTTCTCTAAAGGATCCCTCTTCATTGACGTCTTTTCAACAAAAGTTCTTCCAGATCACTGAAGTTTTTTTGAAGAAGTTGAAGACAATGAAGTACAATTATCAAAGTATTTTTTTAATCACCTCAATTGCTTCTAATGTTGATGACATTAAAGATATAGAGATTGGGCACATGGATATGGCCGAGTTCATAGAAAGAACCAAATCAAGCAATCTTAGCCATGAAATGAAGAAGATTGGAAATAAAGATTGAAGTTGCTCTTCCATGATTTATTCAAAATGCACTTTGTAATTGACTTGGAACATTTTCACATGTACTTTTTTAATATGTAATTACATGTAAAAAATTTGGAAAAGATCCTAAAGTCAATGCTGATTCATATTTGACTAGGTTTTCAATATTTTAATATTTTTCCAATTTTGAAGGTTTCTCCCTATACATAGAGGGAACCTCTTTTGTAAAAGGGTCTCTGATAATTGAGAGCAAAAACTCTACTAAAATTGAGACACTTCTTGAGACTTTGTGCTCAACTTGTAAATCATATTTTATCAAATGAATGAGAAACAGGTTTATTTTAGACTTTGTGTTGAAGTAATTTGTGTTATTTAGGAAATGGTTCTTATGTCCTCTTTCCTGATAGTCTCTTATTTGTTTGATTTAATAAAAAAAGTGTGTGTGTTGACATTATCTGAGAACATTTCTAAAAGATAGAAGAAAGACTTTGAGCTAATTTTATCTTGGTGATCCTTTTATCCTTTATAGTTTTAGGTGAAGACTTTGTGCTTCATTTCACTCTACGGTTATGCATATTCTGAATTGATGAAGGAGACAATGGAAGACTTTGTGTTTACGTAGATTTCTTTGTTAACTTTGTTACCTACTTCAGGGGATTTTTTGCTCTACACTAGATACCATTCCTAAAAGAAGAGGAATGTCCTTAGCTAACGACTAGGATTTCTCTCTCTTGTTCCTTAGACATCATCTCTAAAAAAAGAGAGGTGGATGCTATTATATTACCCCAAGTATTATTTTCTGATTACTTATATATATACATATAGCATATAAATATTCATAGGGAACCTCCCCTTGATGAGAGGAGAGATTTACCTCATCCAGATGTGGTAAACCCACACTTTTTGTGATGTAAATCTCCCTGTGCTATGGTTGATATACCCATTTTGTCTTCAGTTAGTTGATGACAAAATATTCACCCAACAACTTTTTGGCGACTCTACTAGGGAAGAACATGCAGTCTGAAACCTCAAGTTATAGATTAAAGTAGTCCCTACCCTTATCCATTACATAGTTTGGCAAATCCATTCTATGTCTTACCCATTATCATTATAGCCTTACCATCTTCCTCCATCTTCCTTATACTATCTGGTCTACAAAACTAGAGCCACTAGGGAAGAGCACATAGTTTGAAGTCTCAAACTTCAAATTGAAGCAGATCTTGCTCTTTTCCATTTTTTGTTCTATAATCTGGCAACTCCACATTATACTAGAGGCCAAAAATCCCAAGGTGTTGTTAACCCTACTTTTGAGTTGGTGCAACAGAGTAATTCTGAGTTATTTCCTTCACAACCTCACCTTAGATGAACTAGGAGTCTTCCTCCTAGCCCTACCAGGCCACCAACACAAAATAGAGCTTCTTTTTCTGTTGCTGGCCGAGCTTTACCTATCCAAGCTCCACCTGGATTAGTAATCCCACTTTTGCATAATCAAATCATGGCTCAAGGCCCCTGGGGTGATTCTTTTGGTCCACTAAATTTGACTCCACCTCTATATGAGCTTCCACGTAGTTCAAGGAAAAATTTCCTCAAATTCTTTGGTGATGGGAAAGTTCATCTTGATGAACACATTGCAACCTTTAGCATAGCCTACAGTGTGATAAGGGTGGAATTTGAAGACATGGTAGTCAGGCTATTCATAGAGACACTACAAGGCACTACTGCAGACTAGTTCTACCACTTGCAAATTGGATCAGTGACTGACTAGGACACCCTAAAAGACAAATTTAAAGCCAAGTTTAAGCCTATAAAAGATGCACATGCCTTGCTAGCCCAGCTCACTTAGATGAAGAAAGAGCCTCATGAGCCTATGAGGGATTTTATTACCAGGTTTGACAAGCTGAGGCATAGGATTCCCATGGTCACCCAGTCGATGCCTCAGAACCTCAAATGCTTCTTCATCAATTCACAATTGCCTGAAGTAGGTTTCTTGTTGAGATAGGCCAGACACATAGACCTTACTATTGCTCAGAACTTGGCTACTGAGGTAGAAGATGACCTTATCTTGGTAAGAAAGATAAAGAGAGACCCTAATAAATGTAAATCCTCTTCATCTTTTGAGTATTCACCTGCAGTCACCACTGACCTGATGGTATAAAAGCTAGCAAATGAAATGCTAGCTCTCAAAAAATAAATGGCCCAAGTTATGTCTACTTTTCCTAATCAAGATATGCCCAGGAGGACATTCTAGAATTAGGCATACCAAGGCAATGCTACTAGGAATTAGGGATAGCAAAATTGCCTTCCTCCTCCATAGAGGAACTTCACCCTTAAAGCGCTTCTAAATAACTCAGTAGTTGGATACCTTAAAGCTGAAGTGGATTTCTCACTCCAAACTGAACTGAGTCTTGAAGATGATGTTAATCTCTTCATTGAGGATGAAGAAGAATTAGCTGGCACCTCCCATATTGGTTTCTTGAACTATCAGGATGAACCCAAAAGTGAAGGCAATGTAGCTAAGGGGTCATATGATGTATTCACCTAGTCTAAAAATCAATCAGCTCAAAAAGCTGATAAGGAGAAAGTAGAGGAGTGACCTCAACTAGTAGTTTCAATTGCTAAGTAGGGATCCACTCTTCCTTTCCAACCAAAGGACCTGCTGATTATGAGAAAGGTAAGTACCCCAAATGCCCCTATGCCTTCTACTTTAAATTCACAGTCTAGTTCTCCCCCTTTCAAAAATAAAAAGGATGAACTCCCATCCTCTACTCTTAGCTCGTTCTAGGCATTTGATATCATTGACCATATAAAGAAAACCAAAATTCAAATGTCTAAATTTGAATTTATGTAGTCTCATCTTGAGCAATTGGACAAGTTGGTTCAATGTGTCAAGAACCAAACTGTCCTTATAAGAAAAGAGGTTAAGAAAGTAACTCATGGTCCCCCAAGGAACATGCCCATCCCAAACAATCTTGTCATTACCCCTCCTACTACCCCTAAGAAAATGGAGCCTTTTTATGTTTTCCTATTGATAAATGGTCACCAACTCAATAATTGCATCATTGATTCTGAGGCTTTAGACAATGTCATGCCTAATAAAGTGGTAAAATCTCTAGGTCTCACACTGACCAAGACATTTGGGAGATGTTTATCCATGTAGAACAAACAAGTGCCACTACTAGGGCAAATTAAAGATGCACAATTTGCATTTGCTACCTTTTCAGACAAGCAAATCAAGATAACTGTCTTAGTGGCTGATGTCCCAGCATCATATGGCATCCTTCTTGGGTAGAACTTCTACAAGGATATTGGAGGAGAATTAAGCATGGACTTGTCTCAGGCAAGAATCCCTATGAAAGGTGTAATGTATAGGTTGCTTCTTGAGAAAGAGGCAAAATGCATTGTCACTCAGACATCAAGGCCTGAAGCTCAAATTCTATTTGAGTCTTTAGGTAGGGGTAATTATTTTCTATCTACTTAAGACATTCATGTTTTAGTAGATGAAAATCATGTAGGTGATGATCTAAGAATTAGTTTAGATGGAACAACACCAAGTATCCCTAATAGTGCCAATGATTGGCAGGTGTTGAATGGGAAGAATCAAATCATGTGCTAGACTGAACTAGAAGAGCAACCAATTATGGTAATGGAACATGTTGTTGTGCATCAAAATTAGGAAAATGAAATTTTTTCTAAGAGAGAAAAGATTCATGGTTTTTGGATCAAAAGTCAAGTCTTGTTGTGGGGCAAGTGGAGAAAACCAAAAGGAGGACACAAAAAATTGGTTTCCTGGTGGAGAATTCCATTCACCCATCACCGATTCTGGGGAGAAAATGGCTTCTTATTAGTTTATCAGGATAGAGCACCATTTTTACTACCTCTTAGGGGGTATCATTTGAAGTACTTCAATTCTTGAAGTATCGAATAAGATCACCTGTGCATATGTATATTTATGTAGTCTTTAGTTTTGTTTTGTGCTTTTCCTTTTCATTTTATTTCTTGGCACCTTGATTTCTTGTTGGTTAGCACGACTCTATATCCCAATGGCTTGGATGAAGGAACTTAGAGACTAGGTTCTACTCCCATCAATTAGTTTGATCAATGAAAGTTCCCCAATAGGAGCCAGTTGTTGTTTCCAAAATTAGCTACGCTTGTTTTTAGAACAACCCCTATGAAATTTGTCTGTTTCATATTTTCTCTCTAAGTTCATTTTTTGAGGCAAGTTTTTGTTGTTCTTGTGTTTGTTCTACTGGCCTCATCAATTTTGTGACATTCCCTTAATTGTATTTTCCCAAAAATTTGAAAATTGTTACAATCTCGATGTGACCAGAGGACAAAGTTTTTATTTCCTAGAGTTAGTGTTTTCTAGCATTTCTATGCAAGGGCAGCATTTTTTGCTGCCACTGCATTTGCTTTGCATCCTTCATGCAAAGGTGGAATTTTTTTCCACCCTTGCATCCATCATGCAAGAACTACAATTTTTGTTGCCCTTGCATCTTTTGGTCTCTTCCATGTAGGAGCGATAAATTTTACCGCCCATGCATCTCCATTTCCTCTCCTCCAAGTGCAAGGGCAGTGATTTTTGCCACCCTTACATGTTCTTCTTCTTCAACATGCATCGGTGGCAATTTTTGCCACTAACATACTTTCTCCCTGACATGCATAGGTGGTAATTTTTTCTACCTATGCACAAGAACTTCTCCAATATGCAAGGGTGGCAATTTTTGCCACCCCTACATACCTTCTCCCCATTTTTCTTAACTCTAGAAAATTTTTATTTTTCCTATTTTTCGTGCCTGCTCCCCTTTTCTTCCACTTTTTGACCTACTCTCACCTCAGCCTTTTCAAGTGCGTATCCCTAATCATGATCACTCAAATGTGTAATTTTCCTAGATTGCTAAATTTTTCCCTAATTACACAATCATGATTCTTACTATAGTTTCTCTAAAGGATCCCCCTTCATCGATGTCTTTTCAAAAAAAGTTTTTCCAGATCACTGAAGTTTCTCTGAAGAAGTTGAAGACAATGAAGTACAAGTATCAAAGTATTTTTCCAATCACCTCAGTTACTTCTAATGTTGATGACATTAAAGATATAGAGATTGGGCACATGGATATGGTGAGTTCATAGAAAGAACCAAATCAAGCAATCCCAGCCATGAAATGAAGAAGATTGGAAATAAAGATTGAAGCTATTCTTCCATGATTTATTCAAAATTCACTTTGTAATTGACTTGGAACATTTTCACGTGTACTTTTGTAATATGTAATTACATGTAAAAAATCTAGAAAAGATCCCAAAGTCAATGCTGACTCATCTTTGACTAGGTTTTCAATATTTTAATATTTTTCCAATTTTGAAGGTTTCTCCCTATATATAGAGGGAACCTCTTTTGTAAAAGGGTCTCTGATAATTGAGAGCAAAAACTCTACTGAAATTGAGACACTTCTTGAGACTTTGTGCTCAACTTGTAAATCATATTTTATCAAATGAATGAGAAATAGGTTTATTTCAAACTTTGTGTTGAAGTAATTTGTGTTATTTAGGAAATAGTTCTTATGTCCTCTTTCCTGATAATCTCTTATTTGTTTGATTTAATAAGCAAAGTGTGTGTGTTGACATTATCTGAGGATATTTCTAAAAGATAGAAGAAAGACTTTAAGCTAATTTTATCTTGGTGATCCTTTTATCCTTTATAGTTTTAGGTGAAGACTTTGTGCTTCATTTCACTCTACAATTACATGTATTCTGAATCGGTGAAGGAGATAATGAAAGAATTTGTGCTTACATAGGTTTATTTTTTAACTTTGATACCTACTTCAGGGGATTTTCTACTCTACGCTGGATACCATTCCTAAAAGAAGAGGAATGTCCTTAGCTAATGACCAAGATTTCTCTCTCTTGTTCCTTAGACATCATCTCTGAAAAAAGAGAGGTGGATATTGTTATACTACCCTGAGTATTATTTTCTACTTACTTATATATATACATATAGCATATAAATACTCATAGGGAACCTCTCCTTGATGAGAGGAGAGATTTACCTCATCCAGATGTGGTAAACCCACACTTTTTGTGGTGTAAATCTCCCTATACTATGGTTGATATACCCATTTTGTCTTTAGTTAGTTGACGACAAAATATTCACCCAACAATAAACACAAGGAGATGGCTTATAGCTACTATAGGATTTGGAGAAAGAGAGGCTTGAGTCTGGTAGGTATTGGCATAGGATCAAAATACCCATAAGGTGATGACTATAGAGCTTGGATGTGTATTGGACCAAGTGGCCAATCTTCAAGGACAGGTCATGATTTGAGATCTCAAACTACCTCTTTATAGCTTACTATTTATATGGGTCATCTATAGCATATATGGGTAATGTAGCTCAACCATAGGATAAACATGATGGATCATAGCCTTAGAGTTATAGCTATTATATTATGTATTTGTATTATATTATATCATACTCATGTTATATTTATTGGTATGAATACTTATTGATTTATGATTTATATTGGTGTTATTGATGAATGTATAGATGTATTTCCTTTCTAGCACATATATTTTACTTTTATTATATATGCTTATGGGAAATGTGTGATGTATTTGTTTTCTAACATTATGTGACACACATGCATGGTTAAAAAGAAAAGCATATGATTTGGAAAAGTATGTAAATAATCATAAAATGTAATACACACTATATCACAATAGTAAATGTGTAAAAATAAAAGATGAATAAATATAGTTAACCAAGTTGGTAAAGTAAACGTAACAAATGTTTCAAACCATGTATAAGTGAAAATCACACTAACTTAAAACAAATATAAATCATACTATATCAAGTTGGAAAGTATGAAAAATGTTATAATAAAGTGGATAAATGGTATAAAAAAAATGAAAAAAAAAATCAATCATACTAAATCAAGATGAGAAGTATGAAAATAAAAACAAAATGTAAGTATAAATCAAATTAATCATACTAAATCAAGATGGAAAGTATGAGAAATTTAATGAAATAGTTGTAAGCATACACTCACTTGGAAAATAAGAAGATAAAAGTGAATTGCTTATGAAGTAAGCATAAAACATATTAAATCAAGATGGGAAGTATGTAAATGATGTGTAATTTATAATGTAACACAAATTATCTTATATTTAAAGAATTTAATATTATTTTGACTTGGTCATAGTATGACCTTTATTGGAATATTTTGTGAGAAATGTATGGTTCTTATCCAAGGTCTTATACTGCAACTCATAAAGGGAACACTAATAAGGTGGAAACAAATGTTGGGGACATTTAAAGGGATTTAATGTGGTAATTTATGAGGAATGTTTGGTCCTATCCAAGGTATTACACAAAACTCAAAAGGTGAACACCAATGAGGTGAATGGTAATAAGGGGGTTAATAAGGAAATGTTTTATGAGGAATGCTCGGTCCTATGCATGGTCTTATAATGAAACTCACAAAGGAAAAGACCCTAGGGGTGTGATAATTTAACAAAACAATATTCATCAAGGGGAAATATTAGGATTATTTTAATGAAATAGGGAGTATAAAAAGCATGACATAGGCATTTTATGAGAAAACCTTAGTAGACATGAGGCATACTAGGTATGAAAGAAATAAATTAAGAGTCTAGTGACCATAAAAATACAAAGGATACCTACTCAAAATAAGCACAAAGTTTTATAGGCAAATAGGTGGAATACTAAGATCAACTCGTGAAGGTTATATAAACAAAGAAAGTAAAATAGACCTACCTTCCTATTTAAGCAGTTTTTCATTTTCCTTTAAATTAAAATGTGACTTACTAAAAACTCAAAATAAAACAAGGTTTATATGGATACATGTGGATTTAAAGACATTTCACACCACTTAAATCCATCGATAGTGATAACTCCTTTTTGGTTGGGAAGGCTAACTTGTACACATGTGAATACTAGATAAAAATAGATTAATAAAAGAGATGGGTAAACTGCCTAATCAAAGATCGATTCCAAGAAGTGGTACACTTCCTTTAATGGATATCATTCCACTATTTATGCAATTAAGTGAAATAAAATCATAAGTAATTATAATAGATAAACTATGTGATAATAATGCTAATTCATATTTTCTTCCTTGATTAATTCAACAATGTAAATGAAATATTCTTCCAAATAAGCAGAAGTAAAATCTACATCATCTTAAATAATAGCTAATTATTCTTCATAGGATTCATGAAAAGGTGTATAGTTGATGGCATAGAGGGCTAACTCAAAGACTATATCACTATGATCCATAAATAAAGGTTGAGGAACTATGGGAAGATCAATGATGTTGGTCACATGATGAACTAAATTGGGTAGAGTCATCTATAAGGAGAAGGCCATGTTCAAACAATAGTAATCAAAAAATTTAATGCAAATAAAGGCTTATGATGAGGTCTTAGGTTCTATGTATCAAACACAGTAGATCAATGATAATCCTGACAGGATCAGTGCCGATCCCAAATGAATCGACAGTGATTCTATGTGGCTAAATTTAATAAATTAGAGACTAAAATGAGGAAAATTTGCTAATATGAATGGATAAATGAATAACAAAGGATGCTAATAATATTTTAATAATTAAATAAATGGATAAATGAAATACTAGTTTACAAAGAATGATGAAATAAAATGTGGTACTTACCTTTGATCGGCTTTTAAATAGAATGTACTTCTTCCACAGGTGAAGGTAGTAGTTTGGGTTGCACAGAGAATGTGGTTGAATGCAAGGAAAATTTGGAAAAGTTTTGTTGCAAGAGTCATGAAATATCCAAGAATTTAAATAGCAATTCAAAGCTCTTAATTTTCTCATCCTAAATGCAAAGGTAGGCTTCACATTTATGGATCAATGTTGATCTAGAGAATAGGCACTGATCATGGGAGAATCATTGCTAATTCACCCAAAATGGAACCTTTGTTTTAACCATGGATGAGAATAGCTTGGGGATGGGTGGAGTTATTTTTAATGACTCCACACAAGGATGAATTGGTTATACAAATAAATTCTTAGGTTATAAATGGTGTTAGGAAGTTAGGAGTGGTAAAGGGGTAAAAGTAAAAGCTATTTACCAGGCTAGTAAATGGTAAATAATCTAAACCTTAGGATAGGGTTTATTTAGGGGATTTAAAAAAATAGGGCCTACAAAACCTAATTAATCATCCTTAGGGGTACAAAATTATAGTGTCTACATTTTCACCTTTTTGTGGAGTAGTATGGAATATGTGCTATGAGATAAAATATATGAAGGGTCTACTACCCCAAGTTTATGTGAGGAGGTATCCCCCCTCAAATCGAGAGCTAGTAGAGGATAAAGAGTAGGAAATGGGTTAAAAAAATAGATGGGTTGAATAAATAACATATAGGATCTAATAAATGTGGATGTATAACATGAATCATATTTTTGTATGAGGAAGATGTAAGGTAAAACACATAGAGATGTCCTAAGGAAAATCTTGTAACCAGATGCCATAACTATGAACAAGTGGGATTAATGAAGGCTGAACAAGAGAATAAATGATAAGATTGGATGACTAAAGCATCTAGTGTTATAAATGGTGTGTACACTACCTATATATAGTTTTTTTCAAGGCAGAATGTACTCTCAAGACCCATTAAGGGGAGATACCCAAAAAAGTACATGCCTTATGCAAGTTGTGGGACCATTAGGGGGTTGAAATCCATAAACCTAAAATGGTATAAGTCAAATAATAGGGTAAATGTGACAAGGAACTAGGAATGGATATTGAGCAAGGATAAATGTACATGAGAGTATAAGTAGTGCAAAAAAGGGGGCCAATCACCACCAATCCAAGATAAATTGATGATGATCTAGCCAAATGGCATTGATTCCAAAATAGATCAGCACCGATCTGAAGTCAGGTATATAAGTAAGTCCTACATATAAAAGGGATCATTTATTATCTAAGAGACCTAAAATGATGTTTGAGAACTCAAACAATAATAGTTTTAAGAGGCAAGATGGTGGTTAGTGCTAGTGGATCATGATGATGATGATGCTCCCAAGATGAGGTAGGTCATTTATTTTCTTAATTTTTTGAATTTTTTGAATTTGTTAATATTTTTAGGATTTTTTTAAGATATAGGGATAGGTTAGATTATGAAATAATGGAACTATAGAATTTACATTGATTCCCTTGTGGATCGGTAATCATTCATAGGGAATCAATATCATTTCATCAAAATAGCATCAATCCAATAGAATGGTACCAATCCATAGGTAATCAACACCAATTGACACCAAATGGGAAGGGCTTAGGAAACTAGCTAGGGTTTTAGGCTATGTTAGATACTTTTATGAGATTTTTAGGCCTATAGGGGATATTGGTGATAGGTATAAGGGATATTACAACTATATGATTGAGTACCACCACTACTATAAAGATTGCAAGTATAGTTAAGTGATGATGACTAGGCCCACCTAAAGGCCATAGGCTTGAGATGGGTACATCATTACCAATGCATCCATCAAGATACAAGACTATTAGTAACATTGATAGAGCAATGAGTTGTTACTATTGGGACCTTCTAGCTAATGACTAGTGAGATGACCATCATTGAGGAGGATATTTATCAGATCTTACAACTTTCAATGCAAGGAACATTGATAATACTAGTATATGAATAGGGTTGAGGCACAATGTTGAGGCACTTATATGGTGATGATGTAGAGGGGATTAGGTTAATTTCTAGTGGTTTCACTTTTTCACCCTTTTACAATGATGACACAGAAGGGAGAGGCATGTTAGTGATAATGATGTTAGTGATCTCATGCTACACACTTCCAGACTTAGGGGGAGGGAGATTTCCATGAAGATTGATTGGAGTGGTTACAAACATGTTAGAGTACCACATCATGTTTACATGGGCACCCACCCTACTAGTGCAGATATATAGGGAGCTATAGGATTGGATGGCCCAGAGATAATATGGTTTAGATGTTATAGTTATATTATAGTGTTGGGATTATGAGCACATGCAGATAGTGTGGCCCATTGATACCCTATGGATATGGTGTTATGATATTGACCACAGTGTTTCTTTCCCATGGTGGAAGGTCAATCTTGTGTGGGACTTCACAGATGGCATTATGAGAGATCTAGATTATTATAAGGGTGTTCAAGAGGGGTTGAGGGATACAAATATTATGTGGAGGCCTTATTTGCAATTTCATGAGTGGTCTAGGATGGATGTAGAGATGACAAGGATATTGAGGGAGTAGTGGGTTACAAGGAAGAGGAGAGATCAATGGGATTATCTCCATTTTGGCTAAGTGTAGTGGTATTTTGGTTTAATAGAAGACATCCCATGAGGCCCATATATATACAGGCAGGATAAGACAAAGCAAGAGCTATCAAGACCAGTGATGTGAGATGTCCTAGTAGAGGAGGATCAAGTGCCATTAGGGGAGGATATATAGGATATAGGGTGCACTCTCACATAAATATCTTGGTGGGTGGAGTAGTGGGCAACATAGTAGGAGAGGGTGGTTTAGCCATGTCAAGGAAGAGAGGATGAGGAGATGGAGGTGGAGGAGTCTAATTTTGAGGATATGGGGGAGGATATAGGGGAGGAGACAAGGGAGGAGACAAGGGATGAGATGGGAGATGAGGTAGTTGGGAGAGGGGGAGATGAGGAGGAGATAGATGTCCCTGAGATAATTGTAGAGTGAGACATATTATGGGAATGGTGTGTATATTTAGATGGATAGTTGAATGCAACATAGGGGCACTAATTTTAGTGCCAGGTGGAGCAATATATAGTGAAAACTTGGTTGGGTACTTTACAAGTGGGATTTGATTCTTTATAGATGAGTCATGACATGGTGGTAGAAGAGCAGGATAGATACAGGGTAAAGCTGAAGACCCTGAAGAGGAGGGAGGAGGAGAGGGAGTCATTAGTGAAGGTGATTAGGGATATGATAGAGCCTAACACAAGGTTAATATGGATAGTGAGCATAGATTGATATAGGAAGGTAGTGGTGGAGTTAAGATACTATGAGTGGATTATTCTAGATCAGCTTCCAAAGACTCTTGGTTATGCAACCCACATGGTTAGATAGGGTAGGTCCTCCAAGTAGACCACATAGACTTTGTTAGCATGGGTAGCATCATGTATAGGAGAGATAGGGATGAAGATGGGGTTGGAGATGTGGGTGGAGATATATTGATTATTCATCTGAGTAGATTGGAGTTTACTCAGTAGATTTATGTATATATATATATATATGCATTTGTACTAGCTAGAGAGCCATCAATATGTATACACCTTGATGTACATTGATTTTTGATACACACACACACACACACACACACACACACACACACACACACACACACACACACACACACATATCATGTTTATGGATTATGTTATTGATGGATATATGGATGATTATGTTTTATGTATGGATCATTATATGTATGGATGTCATGGATTTAAATATTTATGGATTACGTTATGGATGCTTACATTATTTATGGATTATATGATGTGATGGATTATATATTTAGGGTTATGGATTGTTATGGTTTATGGATTAGAATTATGGATTGGATATTATGGATTTAGTTGTTTATGGATTATGGATTTATAGTTTGTAATTAGATTATGGGTTTTTACATGTGATGGTTTTAATGTTATTGATTAAATTAGATTACTATGATTATGAATTTATGTGATGTAATTAGATAAATCAAATTTATAAAATGTTTTATGGATCATGTTTATATTATTTATTGTCCATGGATTATGGGTTAGTTATGTGATGTATTAGTGTTTAAAATACTTATGATTAAAATGGATATGGTTATGATTATGTGGTTATAAGTTAATTAGATTATGGATTATGGTTTATGTTTATGGATTGAGTTATGGAGTTATGGATGATTATTTTATTATTTGATTATGGAGTTATAGATTCTATGCAATGTGTTTATGGATTATGGATTTAAAATTTATAATTTGGATTTTTGATTATGGACTATGGATCATGATTAATTCTTAAGGATTATGATTTTAATAGTTTTTGGATTATGGATTATATTATGTTAATTATTTATAGATTTATGAATTATTTTACATTTATTTAATATGGATGGAATTTTTGTAATTAAATTTACAAAAGGCTTACTGCTTGTTATTGGATTGTACTATGACTCAAGGAAAACCATTTAAAAGTGATGCACATGCATCCTTAACTCATTACTAATAAGTGTGTCAATCCATGTAGACTAATCAATGTAGGAAGTCTACTCAATTAAAGAAAGTTGATCGATGTAAGAAGCTTTCTAGGGATACTTTATGCATGATAACCATCCTTTGAGGGATTGTTCTATATTTTAATATTATTTTTTTTGAAACAGTTATCCTTTGAGGGAGCTGTCTGTGCTTTTGATGTTTTGTATAGCTTTACAGATTTTGTGGATTTAAATAGTTGTCCTTTGAGGGAGCATTCTGTTACTTTGCTTTTGATTTTATAGATTTTTTGTTTTTTATTTTCGATCTCAATGATATTTTTATTTTTATGGACTGGTCTTAAGTATTCTAGGATAATTTACCAAAGCTTTGATATACAAGATAAAACACTTATTCTCAAAATGAATTTTAGTGATACGGAGGGATTTCAGGGAATAATGATTTGGATCTTCTACATTCCTATAATAGGTAAAGCTTATCTTATTAGAGCATGATATGAATAGAGTTGGGGTATTCACATTTAAGGTAAATAATAGGCAATACTATCATGGAACCACATGTCTCTAAATATCAATATTTGGTATAAGAGTAACAGGGATAACTAGACACTAAACTAGGTTGACCAAAGTGACTAGGATTGATTAGCAATAGAAAGGAATAGATATAAGGCATTAAGAGGTTCTCACTCTAATTTTCCATCAAGAGTGACTAAGTGATATGCCTTGGATCTATATTTATAGGTGATGATATATGGTCTGAGTCAATTTGGAGTAAATTTTCCCCTTTTGTTTTTTTCCATGTTAGTTACATGTTGATTTTATTTTAATACAAGATCACTAATGTTAAATTCACATTGTTTTAAATGTTTAGTATATGCATGTTTAATTCATTCCTAATATACATGTAGATGGTCAAGGGCAACCAAGTGATGATCTTATAAGAGTTCAAGTTGGGCTAATCTTTCCTAATGAAAGTCATCTTCAAAAATGAATATCCTTCAGGGAGATGCGAAGGGATGGAATCTAAACTTTGAGAGGAAGTGTAGCTTTATTACCATAGACTAGGGAGAATGGGGTAGCACCTGTAGGGGTTTGAATACTAATTTGATAAACCCATAAGGTGTAGGGAACATCCAAGTGCTAATTTTTATCTACTTCATTAACTATTTATGTTAGGATTTTGATTAGAGTCTTGTTGGTTGCCTTTACCTGACCATTAGTTTGGGGATAGTAAGGTGAGGATAAATTGAGCTTAGTTTTGAAATAATCATAGAGTTATTAAACCCTTTTATTCTTAAAATATTTTCCATTATCTAAAATGATATTATACAAGATGCCAAAATGATAAATGATATGTTGAGTAATGAATTCAATAATTTTATCAACTTTGGTTGAGATAAGGGGGATAGCCTCCACCCACTTAGTAAAATACTCAATGGTGGTAATGATAAACATGTGATGTTGTCTTGATTTAGGATTGAATTGACCTATAAGATCAAGCCCCACTAGGAAAAGGGCCAGAAGTCTTGAGTGACCTACAAGGCTTGGCTAGGGATATGGGATAAATTAGCATGTTGTTGATATTTGATACACTTCTTAACATACTCACAGTAATCTTGATTTAGAGTGGTCTAATAATATCCTAACCATAGAATTCACTTAGTGATATCATGGCCAATAAATTTTTCCTAATATGATCCATTATGAGCTTCTTGGATAGCGAGGGTAGCTTCATGATTTTTAAGATAATGAAGAAGAATGTCATTGAAACCACGCTTATAAAGGACACCCCCCAATATGAAAAATTGGGTGACATGATGTTGAAAGGCTTGCTTAGCATTTATAAATAGGTTTGAATGGGTAATTCCCCCTAGATAAATAATCAAGTATCTATGAATACCAAAGATTTGAGGGATTTTCTTCCATACTGTGAATGGATGGGAGTTCAATTTTGGTAAAAGAGGTCTGATTAATATTATGAATAAGGATAAACAACTTTGACTCATGTGATGAGGATGGGATAAAAGAGGCTACGGAAGCCATAGTATCCATAAATTTATTGGTTGATCGAGGGGTGGCTTGGATGGCAAAAAGCTTAAAGGTGGTTAGCAACTAATCAGCTAATGTTTTATGCTTTTGAAGAGTATAATTATTACACTAATACATGTCTTTAATTTGGTTAACCATGAGTTGGGAATCACCATAGATATTGAGTATTTTAATACCTAAAGCTAAGGTAGTTTGGAAACCTACGATTAAAGCCTCATACTCTACCATGTTATTAGTGTAGTTGAAATTAAGTTTAAAGGATAGAGGGATAGGTGTCCCCTAGGAGGATTTAAGATAATTCCAACTCCCCACCATGTTCACATTTGGATCCATCAAAGAAAATAGTCATTTTATATTATGAATTTGGCTAAGATGTGGAGGTTATAGATTCATCTAGAAATTCATAGTTAACTGGTTGATTATCAGAGAGGGGTACCTCAACAAGTTGATCAATAATTATTTGACTTTTAACTAAATTTTTATGGATAAAATCTAGATCAAATTCAACTAAAATCATAAGTCATTTGGCCATTCATTAATTCTGATAATTTTTGGAGTGCATAAATTTTAGGGGATTGATGTTCGTAAAAACATAAATTTTATGATTAAGGAAATAATGGCATAGCTTAGTAGTGATGAAAATAAGAGCTAGGCATAAATTTTTAGTATGAGAATAATGTGTCTCATACTCCACAATTATACAACTGATATAATACATAGCTTACTCTTTGTACTACTCATCACAATGGGCTAGCATAGCTCTAATGGCATGGTTAGCAGTAGAGATATACAAGAAGAATGGTTGACCTTCTTTCAAAGGAATGAGAACTGGTGGTGAGATAAGGTAGCTCTTAAGATATTAGAAAACTTCTTAATAATCATAATCCCACTTAAAATGGATATCATTCCATAAAATGTGATGGAAAGGTTGATAATGATTAGATAATTGGGATATAAAATGATGAATAGATTATAATTTACCTTAAAAATTATAGAGCTACTTTAGATTGGATGGAGGTGGCATTTTTAAGATGGCTTTGATTTTGGAAAGGTTGACTTCTATCCCAAAAATGGAGACAATAAAACCTATGGGTTTACCCATCAATACTCCAAAAATGTGTTTCTTGGAGTTTAAATTCATGCAAAATTGTATTAGGTAGTTGAAAATAACCTTTAAAATGGAAAGGTGATCTTTTTATAACTTTGATTTACCGAAGAGGTCATCTACATAATCATCCATAATCTTATGGATAATATCATGTAAAATGTAGGTCTTGTCGCTCTGATAAGTGGCTTTTGTGTTAAATAGGTTGAAAGGCATAACATGATAGTAGAAAGTCCCCTAGGGAGTCATAAATAAGGTCGTATGTTGGCATTTTAGTGTGATAAGGATCTGATTGTATTTATAAAAACCATGCATTGATGATAACATTTCATGGCTAGCGGTCAAATCTACTAACTGATCAATATTGGAGAGAAGGAAGTCATCCTTTGGATAAGCGAGATTAAGGTCTCAAAAGTCAGTACAAAGGTAGAGTCCCCTCATAGGCTTCATTACAAGGATGATGTTAGATACCCATTAAGGTTAATCGATGGGTTGGATGAAATTAATGGATAGGAGGCATTGTAGCTCTTCTTTGACTAAGAATGTAACTCATGGATGAATTTTTTAGCACTTTTTATTGATAGGCTTAGAATCAGGAAATGTAATAATATTATGGATGATGATGGTAGGATCAATACTAGGCATATCACTATAAGATCTAAGTAAATGCCTCACTATGATCAGCTAGAAATGCAATGAAATATTGGTATTCTTAGGGATGTAAGGATTTACTAAATTTAATGATGTGAGGAGTTTTTGGGGACCCTATGTCGACATCAATGGTGGCCTCATTTAGAAGACTACAGGTTTCTAATGGGAGAGCTTTATGTAGATGGAATTTCTCAATGCCTAAATGAGTTAAGATGGACTCATCATCCTAGCACTAAAGAATAGGGATGGTGGGAGAATCTTACCCTATCATATCAGGGTAGTAAAGAGAAATGGCTCAAACCTCATCATTGTGTTGATAGATGAGAGGTTATATTGTAATAGTGTTGACTAAAAAAAAGTTAGGTAGGATGGATATGATGCTATCAATCAAGGAAGGGGTGTCGAATGGTGAGGATGTTGTATCTTCTTCAAGAATGGGTGGAAGAGTAAGCTTTAGGGAATATTTGGTATTTTTGTTGAAGCCAAGGCTATGTTTCTCATGGGGTTTTTTAAACACTTTCAATACAACCTCATGTGGGCCCTATTTGTAATGTCCCATACCAAAACCTTTTTAGGGGCATAATTGTAGGTATGTTTCTATGAAATGGGGTTTATTAAGAAATTAAAAGTTGGATGTAAATAGTTTAGCCCAATTTTATTCAGAAAGGCCCATAGAAGGTTGCTCAATTACCTCATAAATCAGATGGGTATGAAAGAATGGTGGACTAAAGGGAATAATTTCCCCTAGATTTGGATAATAAGATGGTTATTCATAAAGACATCCATATTCTTGTGGTGTAGGGAAGGTATCAAGTGTCAGTAATTGATACTTTCTGATTAAAATTTGTTTGAAGGTAAAATTGACAGTTTCCTTACCTAGTCTTGATGTCAGGATGGTTGTGCTAGTGGGTACTTCATTAGATGAGGATAGGGTATCACTTTACAATGGAATTAGGACCTCAATGGGTTAAAAATTAATATTATAATGTTTTAAAGGATGGGGTTCAGTTAGGACATTGTGGATTTCACCCTTATATTCAAATTTAATGTCCTGATGTAATGTAGAGGGAACACAGTGCATAGCACATATCCAAGGATGTCCTAAGAGAATATTATATTAAAATTCTCCTTCAATAATGTAGAATAATTTAGGAAGGACTCATGTGCCTACCTGAATGTGAGTTACTACCATTCCTAATGTAGGGGTGATGGTATCATTAAAGGCTTATAGAACAGCAGGTGATTGGGTTAACTTATCTTAGGTAACTATAGTTGTTTAAAAGAGTGGGAAGAGATAATGTATATACTAGTGTCATTATCTATCATGTCTCTTTTAATCCAAGAATGATTTATTTGAGTAGTGATAAACAAATCCAAATCCTAGCCATCTAGTTGTAAAGGTGGTATCTCTAAATTTGAAACATTATGGACAAGGGTTTTTGAAGTGACACAATGAAGGCTGGCAATGGTTGGGGCTAATATATTTGTATTTTTATAGCCCATAAGGCTTCTATCATGGCTTCGTGGTGTTGTAGAGAGTTTTAGACAAGCTCGTGTAAAGACATCTTGATCACTAATTGATGTAGTTGCTTTAGGGTAGATATTTGTATGAGTTTTGAAGCATTATTATTTGTCCCTTTCCTAAAATGGAGACTTTAGGTTTAAGGGTAGGTGTTTTCAAAATATTTATGGTAGGGGCCAATGTTTTAATAATAATCACTTTAGATTTCTCATGATTATGGGTCTTATGACCTTGATCTTGGGATCATGTGGCTATATGAACTGCATCTATCTAGAATAGAGGGGGATTAATTATGTTCTCAAAGTCATCCCCATCTAAGGGGATAGAATGACACTAAACCCAATCAATGGTTCTATCCTCCTTTATAGCTTGTTCTGATATTTTACTTTCTATGGTGGATGTAACTGAAGAGTAATTTCCTACTCTATGTCATATTTAATTATTTTTTGATTCGAGCACTGCAATTTTGGTTCTTCTAGTGAAGTGGAAAAATTTTGAAGCAAAGGGCCAATTCATTTTGCCCAAGTATTGAAATGCAGCGGAAGCTGCCAAGTGTCGACCTTCGAGCAGGTTTTTTTCCCCTTGTTTCCTTTATCTCATTTTTCCTGAGTATTAGTTCAAGCAGATGCTACCAAGCATCACTTTTTGGGAGATAAAGCCAATAGTTGGCATCCCCTGAGTCACCTTTTTGTAACCTTCGAGAACCACGGCTCATGCCACATACCCAATAGCAGTTAAGCGGAACACACCATGTGTCAGCATTTATGTCTCATATCAGCATCCGCACTTCATTTAGAGGCTTTCACCATAAGGTAGCAGAGAAGACAAAAAGTGTCAAGTGGCAGTTACGGAGGCCCTGAAAGACCTTTTTGGAGAAAAATCGCAAGCCATCACATGTCGGCATTTAGGAAGCCATGAGTCTAATGCTTTCAATTCAATGCACAAAGGCGTCATTGTATTTTGCTCAAGTGCCACAAAGCAGCGGATGCTGTCAAGTGTCACTCTCTGGGTCCCCCTCTACTCCATCCATAGAAGTGGAAGATGCCACTTATCTTCCTCAAAGCCACGGATGCTACCAAATGTTTCCATCTATAGGAGTCTGATATATGCCCCTAATGATACCACAGCACAGCCAAAGGGGAGTGGAAAGAGCCATGTGTCTTCGATGAATCAGGCAGAAGGTGTCAAGTGTCATTTTTTGGTGTATTCTAGGTGATCAAGGGGATTTTTAGAAAATTGACTAAGTGTCCTCTCTTATTTCAAACATAGTAGAGTGTTCCGTGTATTGGTTGCCAAAAGCAAAATGGAGGGAAAATTAGCTGGAGTTAATTCAAGTAGATGAAACAGTTCATCAGGTAGATTTTTGGAGCCACCCACAGCATTGAAGGTGTCATCTGTTTGTCCCCTATGAGTGAAGGATGGAGAAGATTACATGGGAAAGAAATTATAGGGAGACATATGGGGATATAAAAGAAGAAGAATTGTAAAATCTAAAAAGAAAGGAGGAGGGGGGAATTCTCATAGTTTTAGACTTTCAGAGTTTTTGACCAATAATATCATTTGCTTTTGTTACATTTTCCTGAGTTGAAAGGTTTATATGACTGTGTGTGTTTTTGCATCTTTTGTATGATTGGAAGATTCAATAAGAAAATTGAACACTATGCCCTTATTGATGTCATCTATGTCATTTGCAAAGTAGTCTATGCTGTAGATTTTCTAGTGTTGTGATTGGAAATGTTATTTGCTTCTATCCCATTTTCTGGAGTCTGAAGTTCTACATAACTATGCGTGAATTATGTGCCTCTAATGTGATTGGAAGATTCTATTAAGAAAATTGAACACTATGCCTTTGTTGACAATTCCTGTATCTCAGTAAAAGACTCCCCTATTGTGAGCCTCTGTTTCTGGTATTCCAATCTTTTACATTGATCATGCACTTGTCTGCTCTTAAATGTAATAGAATCACATAATAGTTTCACTGTGCTCAGGTTAGGATTAGGATTACTCTCAGGTGCATCACCATAGTTAGGTTTCAATTCCTATATTTTGCGTTTCTATTTAGTCTCTTATCCCTTTTCCCCAACACCCAATACAAAAGAAGAGACCAGCTTCTTCAAAATCTAGAGGTTGTTTTCAAGCTGCATTGTCCCACAGCTTGAAACTTCCCATTGTTGTTGATTAAGATCTAGCGCCATTTTAAGACATCAACAGTTTCTAGCATGCCCAGTGGGACCAATCTTTCAAGGAGTTAAAGAATTTTGGTGTATTTTTTAGCCAATCTACCTTTGGAAGTTTTTATCGACACCAACAATGACTCTGCATCACCAGCCAATCAAGCAGTATCATCAAGAAATCCCTTTGGTATGTATAACTCTGTAACTCATAGCTATGAGTCTTATTCTCCTTCAAATATGTTTTATCGAGAACAAGCTTCTCCTAGAATCATGTCGAGTAATGAGGATGCATATTGTTATGAGCCACATCAGTCTTATGCCCAGTCCCCCCAGTATGTCTCATCCCATGTTGAACCTAACCTTATTTTCACTTTCAAAAAAGCATTGCTGGGATTTAAAAAATATGTGTTAGAGCTTGATAACAGAAGGGGATGTGGTCAATAAATTCCTTGTTAGGTCATCTATCAAGTGAGGGAGGCAATAGACCTGATCAAAAGTGAGTGGGATCCCATTGAAAGGGCATATTAACAAGAGCTTACATACGAAATGTTAGATGTGTGTGGATTGATTGCATTTATAGAAGAGAGGCTAGGCATTCATGAGAACTAGGCTTATCAAATATACCAAACTTCATATCCACCACCACAAATTCCAGATCAGGCATATGCCACCCCTATTCATGGGCAAGGTCAAAATTTTCAAGGTTAATTCCCCAATAATGCAGAGCCCATGTTAGTAGCAAGTCAGGATGACCCCAGACCCTCACTTCTTCCTCAACTCTCCCCCACCATTCCTCAAAAGGCTCCTCACTTCCATGAAAATTCCTATGAGCCTGCTTCAGAAGAAACTTCTTATACCACTCCCCAGATATTTTAGCATGATGACGAGTCTCTAAGTTGGATCGAAGAGGATGATGAAGTAGCTAAAAACTTTATAGAGGAGTGCATTCAATTCATGGCTAGTCAAGAGGATTTCATCAGTACAGAGGAGGAGGAGATCACCATAGACTCTCCTTTTGATGAGCAAGAGGATAAGCCACAAGATTTTCTTTAACTTCTGATGAGGAGGAGATCATTTCTGATTTTTTCCTCACTCTGCAAGAGGATATGGAGGAACATGGACACTCCCTCGACCAAGTCATTGAGATAGGAGGCGCTGAGCTGGTTTCAAATGAAGAAGAAAGCCCTGAGATTCAAATGAGTATGCAGAAGAGATGCCAACCTTTTAATTCATCCTTGCAAGAGGATGAAGTCATCAAAGAGCATGATGATGAAATAAAGCTGGAATATGAAGAAGATGTGCCAAAAGATAATGGATATCAAAAGGCACAGCATGAAGAACCAATAGCCCATGATTTCTTGATGACACCCGACAACATGAAGAACTAGTGTTTGATGGGCATTCAAAGACAAGAAGAGTTCATAGGTGTCGAATACACGTTTTGCTCAAACTCGTTCAAGTGCAGGTAGATCTGTGTGGCTGGTGTAGAGAACATTCCATCAATGACATATCTGTTGCAATCACTGGTATGGCAACACAAGTTGGTTTGTCATAAAGAGGACGTGGGAAAGTTTGTTTTCAATCCCAGAGGAAAATAAGGATTTTAAATCAATGTAGTTAGGTAGTTTCCATTCCCGTATTTCTTTGTTTTATTTTTTGCTTTCTCACTTTTATTTTAAAATAAGCAATTTAAACGCAGAGTTGGCATCTTAGAAATTTTTTAATTCTTTATTTTTTGCCACAATAAATGCTTCCCCAAATCTTTTGAAATCTCTAAGGTACCTTGCACCGCATAATGTGTCCGCCTCACTATTTCCTAAAGATTGAGTAGGATTTACTAATGGTTGCCTTAATTTAATGCTATTTGGGACTTGATAGGCCCATAAAAATCCCTTACCAAATTGTAAAGTTTACAAACTATCAAGCATTCCTATGAAAATATCTTGCTCATTGTGATTGTGGCACCTAGTGAAATTTGTTGTAGCAAGTGTGCTTTTATCTTGTGAAAGGTTCATACCAGGTTATTATACAAGATATTTAAAAATGGCAGGAACATCAAAAACACCCAAGAAGAGAGGAAGGGTGTAGTCCCAATTGGACCCAGAAGAGGAAGAATAGCCTTCACAGTGCCCAGTGTAGATCACTACAACTTCTCCTCAGGTAGGAATTACTCCCCCTCCTCCCTCTCAATCCATGCCTTAAGCCTTAATGTTACCCTATTTCTCCCCCTCCGTTCCCAAAAAAATGCCCCTTCAACTCACCCCCAACCAGCCAATGGTTCTCCAATATGGCCTGCGATAAGGATTTCCCTTCGCAGGGGGATATATTGCATCCCCTTCCACTTTCTAGATGCAGGTTGATGCCTCAAGGAAGGCAAGATAAGCTTGATTAGAGAAGAAGAGAAGTAAAGTGAATAAAGCACTGGCAGTGCCACATTTGAGGTCATAATTTGACCCCATTCAATAGCAGTTGATGGTGACCCATTTATCGCTCAATGTTGCTAAGCTGAGCAAACAAATGCAACTAGAAGACTACAACATGAACACAGTGGCCATCAACATGTCCCTATTCAAGCCTCCAAATAGAGTCGAGCTCATGACCAAATCCACTTCTATAGTCACAAAATATTATTTGAGGATATCAAGGAGACTGCAGAAGATAGAGGCCGACCTAGCCATGGAAAAGGCAAACTACAATAGTTTGGCCAAACAAATAAACTAGAAGGATAATGAGGTAGCTAGTCTATAGAAACAATTGCAAGATACTATTTCCCTCCAGACTCAATGGGCAATTCAGGCCCAAAATGATTCTCTAAAAGTAGAGCTTGAACTTGCCAAGGGTGCAACAATAGCTCTAAGATAGGAAAATGTAACATTACAGGGAAGAATCGAAGGACTCCAACTGTAGGTTACCCAATCACAGCAAGGGTTGCTGGAAGAACAAAACAAGGGTGTGGCTTTTCAAGCCCAGCTCTAGGCAGAGTAGCAGTGGACCGCGCAACTAGCAATTGAGCTAGCCAATAGGCCAAGAGGTATCAAAATGGTGCAGCTGGTGAAGGAACTCTACAAGTCAGCATGGGAGAGAATCTCTTTGGAGATTCTCTAGCTTAGGCCACTTTTCACCTTCCTATGCCACACACAATAGTTGTGCGAGATGGTCGAGAATCCGATACAGAGCACTTTGGCCACTATCTCCTGGAGAGTCACAGACTCTCATTCTTTGATGGAGAAGCTCTACATCTCAAGGGATGTAACATTGGCAGCCATAGGGATTCTTGACAGAATGGCCACCATGAAATGGGTCAACAAGGAGCTCAGTCGTAATGTTGCAGCCAACAATTACAGAAGCTGTCTCAATGTCATCAAAGAAGGCATCAACAAAATGAGGCAACACATTAAAGATCTGGTACAATTGGGCCTTCTTTCCCCATTTTTGGATGCAAGGATAGTGTTATTGGTGGATCAAATCCATCCATTAATGCTGGCTAGGCAAAGGGATCAAATAGTTTTTCAGAGCTGCGGGATGATTCTCCAATCTCTGAGGTCGAAAATGTTCTAATCCCTATTTTCTAGCTAGAATCCAAGCTGAAAGCCACTGCCCAGATCCTACAAACTTTTTTGCACGAGGATCTCATTAACTTAGATTTGGCTTTTGATGAGTTGCAGAGAAAGGAAGGATTATCCGACCATGAGTGGTTTATCTTCCAGACAACTCTTTTGAAGCTGTAAATTTTGAAATTTTGATCGAGCAAGAGTCGGGTTCTTTTTGAGTAGGCTCAAAAGCCCTGATGGTTGCCAATAACTTTAGAGTAATTTCCTACTCTACGTCGTATTTAATTATTTTTTGATTTAAGCACTACAATTTTGGTTCTTCAGGTGAAGCGGCAAAATTTTGAAGTAGAGGGCTGATTCATTTTGCCCAAGTATTGAGATGCAGTGGAAGCTACCAAGTGTCACCCTCTTAGTAGGGTTTTTCCCCCTTGTTTCCTTCATCTCATTTTGCCTGAGTATTAGTTCAAGCAGATGCTACCAAACATCACTTTTTAGGAGACAAAGCTGACAGTTGGCATCCCTCGAGTTGCCTTTTTGTAGCCTTCAAGTATCACAGATCATGCCACATACCTAGTAGCAGTTAAGTGGAACACACCACATGTCAGCATCCGCGTCTCATATCGATGTCCGCACTTCATTCAGAGACTTTCACCATAAGGCAGTAGAGAAGATGAAAAGTGCCAATTGGTAGTTGTAGAGGCCCTGAAAAACCTTTTTGGAGAAAAATCACAAGCTACCATGTGTCGGCATTCAAGAAGTCATGAGTCCAATGCTTTCCATTCAACACACAAAGGCATCATTGTATTTTGCTCAAGTGCCACAAAGCAGCGGATGCTGCCAAGTGTCACTCTCTGGGTCCCCCTCTACTCCATCCATAGAAGAAGTGGAAGATGCCACTTATCTTCCTTGAAGCCACGGAAGTTGTCAAATGTCACCATCTGTAGGAGTCTGATATATGCCCCTAATGATACCATGGCATAGCCAAAGGGGAGCAGAAAGAGCCGTGTGTCTTCGATGAATCAGGCAGAAGGTGCCAAGTGTCATTTTTTGGTGTATTCTAGGTGATCAAGGGGATTTTTAGAAAATTGACTAAGTGTCCTCTCCTATTTCAAACATAGCAGAGTGTTCCATGTATCGGTTGCCAAAAGCAAAATGGAGGGAAAATCAGCTGGAGTTAATTCGAGTAGATGAAATAGTTCATCGGGTAGATTTTTGGAGCCACCCACAGCATTGAAGGCACCATCTATTTGTCCCCTATGAGCAAAGGATGGAGAAGATTACGTGGGAAAGAAAGTATAGGGAGACATCTGGGGATATAAAAGAAGAATAATTGTAAAATCTAAAAAAAAAGGAGGGGGGAATTCTCATAGTTTTAGACTTTTAAAGTTTTTGACCAATAATATCATTTGATTTTGTTACATTTTCCTGAGTTGAAAGGTTTATATGACTGTGTGTGTTTCTACATCTTTTGTATGACTGGAAGATTCAATAAGAAAATTGAACACTATGCCCTTGTTGATGTCATCTGTGTCATTTGCAAAGTAGTCTATGATGTAGATTTTCCAGTGTTGTGATTGGAAATGTTATTTGCTTCTATCCCATTTTCTAGAGTCTGAAGTTCTACATAATTGTGCTTGAATTCTGTGCCTCTAATGTGATTGGAAGATTCCATTAAGAAGATTGAACACTATGCCTTTGTTGACAATTCCTGTATCTTAGCAAAAGACTCCCCTATTGTGAGCCTCTATTTCTGTTATTCCAATCTTTTGCATTGATCATGCACTTGTCTACTCTTAAATGTAATAGAATCACATAATAGTTTCACTATGCTCAGGTTAGGATTAGGATTACTCTCAAGCGCATCGCCATAGTTAGGTTTCAATTCCTGCATTTTGCATTTATGTTTAGTCTCCTATCCCTTTTCCCCAACACCCAATACAAAAAAAGAGACCAGCTTCTTTAAAATCTGGAGGTTGTTTTCAAGCCACATTGTTCCACAGCTTGAAACTTCCCATTGTTGTTGATTAAGATCTAGCGCCATTTTAAGACATCAACAGTAACTATAGGGGGATGGGCATGATTTAATTGTTCTATCAAGAGATCATCTTCATCTAACATATTTTAGACTATGACTTTTAATGCATTATAGCTTTTTATGTTGTTCCTTGCTATTTAATGGTATGTACATGACCTATTTTATCTATACCATAATGGTTTTTTAGTATGAGGATTGATATGCTTGGATGGTTCAAAAGTGTTTCCTATCAGGAGATTAGGGATAGGGGAATCAATAACTTATTCAGGTAGATGTTGGTCATGGATGGTCTTAATTATGTGAGTCTCATGTTTTGATGTTGATCCTGATTTAACTTGTATGGATTTTGATATAGAGGCATGATTTTGAATAGGTTGCCTAAATATATCTATATATTGGTTTGTGTGGGAATTAGGATTGCCTAATTGCAATTCTCCCTAGTCTATAATATTTTGTACTAAGCCCTTGAAATAATGACATCTACTAATGTCATGGCCTATTATATGATGAAAATTATAGAATTCATTTTTCCTAAACCAAATAGGCTTAGGATGAGACTCATCGAGAGGTTTGATGAGAGGGAGTTAAATGAGAGAAGCCTTTAGGAATTTATTTAAAATAGATGCATAAGATTATCCTATAGGGGTATATTATCTCAGGGAAAAGCATGTTAATAGCATCTGAGACTGTACTTATGAAGTAGAGGGCTTGGATTGATTTTTGGTTTGAGTTGGTGTTGACTTTATAACTATAGCATTAGCAGTCCCTTTGGTTTTATTTTTGTTATTATTAGTGGCCCTTTAGAGGGTTAAAAATTAAAAAAATTGTTTGGTAGTTTAACCTTCCCTTCTTTAAGGGCTCTAATTTTAAGCTTATGGGCCATTGAAAAGGCCTCATCAAAAGTTTTAAAAGACTATACTCATAGTGTTGATGAGATGTGTTTAGCACATGCTCTCAAAAATAATTTGATTAACTCTGGATATGGTAGATAAAAGGTGAGTTGATTGATTAAACTTTTCCATCTAGCTACAAATTCATCAATGGAATCATCATCGAATTGTTGAATGGCATAAATGTCTATAATGGTAACATTTTTTACTATATTGATGGAAAAGTGTTCTAGGAATATTTGAGCTAACTACCCAAACAAAAAGAGGGATTGCTGGGGGATTGAGCTATACCAATCTAGGTCAAGTTTGAGGATGAATTTTTTGGAGCTTTTGCTTGATAGGCTTAGCATCAGTAAATTTAATAATATTATGGATGATGATGGAAAGATTAATACTAGGCATATCATTATATGAGTAATCAAATGCCTCACTATGATCATCTATAAATGTAATGAAATCTTGGTATTCCTAAAGATCTAAGGATTTATTGAATTTAATGATGTGAGGAGTTTCTAGGGACCCTATGTTAACATCGATGGTGGCCTCATTCAAAAGACTAGAGGTTTCTAATGGGAGGGATTTATGTAGGTGGGAGTTCTTAATGCCTAAATGAGTTAAGATGGACTCATCATCCTGGCATTGAAGAATAAGGATGGTGGGATAATCTTTCCCTGTCATGTTAGGGTAGGATAGAGGAATGGATCAGACCTCATCATCACACTAATAGATGAGAGGTTATACTTTATTAGTGTTGACTAAAAAAAATTATGAATAATGGATACAACTCTATCATTCAAGGAAGGGGTGTCAGATGGCAAGTATGTTGTATCCTCTTCATGGATAGGGGGAAGAGTAAGCTTCAAGGAAGATTTGGTATTTTTGTTGAAGCCAAGTTTTTGGTTTGAGGTGGTGTTGACTTTACAACTACAACATTGGTAGCCCCTTTGGTTTTATTATTGTTATTATTAGTGGTCCCTTTGGAGGGTTCATATTTAAAACTTGTGTTTGGTAGTTTAACTTCCCTTCTTCAAAGGCTCTAATTTCAAGCTTATGGGCCATTGAAAATGCCTCATCAAAAGTTTTAAAATATTTTACTCATAGTGTTGATGAGATGTGTTTAGCACATGTTATCATAAATAATTTGATTAACTCAGAATGTGGTAGATAAAAGTTGAGTTGATTGAATAAACTTCTCCATCTAACTAGAAAGTCATCAATGGACTCATCATCAAATTTTTGGATGGAATAAAGGTCCATAATGGTAACTTTTTTTTCTATATTGATGGAAAAGTGTTCTAGGAATATTTGAGTTGACTGCTCAAACAAAAAGAGGGAATGTTGGGGGATTGATTTGTACCAATATAGGGAAGGTATACCTAGCAACATAGGGAATGTCCAAATAAGGAGTGCATCATCATATTCTATAAGGTAACAAGCATTCAAAATGCTAACAAATGTTGTTGTGGGTCCTCCTTATTCTAGAATTTGGTAAACTTAGGGAGTTCCCATTGAAGAGGATAAGTTCTTATAAGAATTATCAAGTTGATGGGCTCGTTACAAAAAATTTCATAAGTGAGCATGTTCTTCTGCCTAGAGGCATAAGCTTCCAAGTTAGCCATCCTATTCATGAGGATGCTCATGAGATCAAGTTAGACACTATGTTGAGTGATTCCTCCTAAAACATTATATTGTGGGAGTTGGTATGTAGATAACGACATGGAAAAATCTTAAGATAGGGGATATCCTACTGACATAGTTGCAATAGGTTGAGAAGCCACCACATATTATAGATCTTGTAAAGGGATATGCATAGATCTGATAACCTATGTAGGCACTATATATTGGGTGGTTAAAGGTAGATACTATTGAGGTGACTAAATTATAGGGGCCTATTGTAATGGTTGAGTTTGGGTGCATAAGGTCATATTAATTTGAATTGGTGAAAGTGTCACTAGAACTGATATGACTAGGGTCTAGAGTGAGGTAGTAATTGGCTAGGTAGTTGTAGGCTAAGAAGTGGTAACATTTTGAGTTTGAGTAGTGGATGGTGATAGATAACTAGATGTTTCTAGATGTGGGTTGCTTAAGGGTTGTGTCATAGTGGTATCATAACTAGTAGGAGGGGGATTATTATGGGAAGTTACCATAGTAGTAGTAAATCCTTCACCCTCTTTTAATGGCATATCATATGGATGTTGAGAGAATTACGTATGGGGAAATATTGGGATATGTATGGATCTGAAGGTGAGATAATAGTTAAGATCTATGGGATTACTATCTAGTATGGTGGCAAACTCAAGATCACCCTAGGTTTAGTATTTAGGGATGTCTTCCCCTATAAACTCAAGAGAAGTAGGGGGACTAGGAGAATTATCCATAGATGAAGATGAAGATGGAGGTTCAATTTTCTTTTATGATTATTGTTGCATCAAAATCATGTAGTGATAAAAACAAGAAATAAAAAAAGCATGTAGAATATTCTTAGGACAAAAATATACACACAATAAAGTCATTCCTAAAAAGTTTTTACTTTCTTAACTTTAAAGTGTGGAAAAAGGAAAAAAGAAGGATACCAAGGGTCCTAAAAAATGGTGATCTAAGGATGGTCTCAATTTTTGTTTTGGTGCTTAAGGATTTATATATTGGTACCTATACTTGGCTTAGTGTCGAGGCCTACCCCCTCACTTCACATACCACAATGTAAGGGTATCGGGTGCTTAGCCAGAATATATTGATATACCAGAGTTTATACTCAGCCAGAGAGCTGAGTTGGTCCTCCCCTTGGTGGTGAAATCCAAGTGGTATCATTAAGAAGAAGGTTTTCATGAGGTGATGAAATCCCCATGGTTCCCTTATGTCAAAATTTTTTATGAATTTATTGTGAATGTGATTTGGTTTGTGTTAAAAGTGATGACTATGATAAATTCACCACCTAGATTATTCTATATGAGTAAACTAAGTAGGCACAATGGATACAGGTTGTTTAACCTTTAAAAAGGAAAAATGCAATTTTGATTTTCTTTGGATGAATTGAACAAATAAAAGAAAGGGAGAGAGATAAATAAATTTAGAAATGAATTTTAACAAAAAGAGTGAGACCTTAGGGGTCCCATTGGGCATGCTAGAATATTTAAGTAGTTTTTTATTTTCTTTTAAATTGAAATATGACTTACTAAAAACTTGAAATAAAATAAGGTTTATGTGGATACCTATGGATCAAAAGATGTTGTGTACTATTTGAATCCAATGATGGTGAGAACTCCTTTGTGGCTTAAAATTTTAACTTGCACACATGTGAATACTTGATAAAAATATATTAATAAAAGATATGGCTGGACTGTCAGATCAAAGACCAATTCTAGGAAGTGGTACACTTCCTTTGATGGATGACAGTCCATTTTTTATGCAAGTAAGCAAAATAAAAACATAAGAAATTATAATAGATAAATGATGCGATAATAATGCTAATTCATATTTTTTTCCTCGATTAATTTAGCAATGTAAATGAAATATTCTTCCCAATAAATAGAAGAAAAATGTACATCATCTTGAATAATATCTAATGATTATTCATAGGCTTTATGATAGGGTACATAAATGATGTCACAAAGGGATATCTCAAATGCTATATCACTCTGATCCACAAATAAAGGTTGAGGGACTATGGGAAGATTAATGATATTGGTCATGTCATTAGCTAAATTGGGTAGAGTCATCTTTAAGAAGGCCATGTTCAAACAATAGTAATCAATAAAGGGATTGCAAACATAGTCTTATGATTAGGTCTTGGGTTTTATGTATTAAACATATCAAATCGATGTCAATCCTAACAAGATTGGTGCCAATTGGCAGAATCGTACCAATCCAGAATGAATCAGCATTGATTCTATGTGGTTGAATTTAATAAATTAGAGACTAAAATGAGTTATATTTTCTAACAAGAATGGATAAATAGATAAAAAAGGATGCTAATAATATTTGACTTATTAAATAAATGGATAAATGAAATACTAGTTGACAAATAATGATGAAATAGAGTGCAGTACTTACCTTTGATTGGCTTGTGAATAGAACATACTTCTTTTACAGGCATAGGTAGTAGCTTAGGTTGCATAAAGAATGTGGTTAAATGTAAATAAAATCCATCATATTGTCATTGCAAGCACTATGAAATCTCCAAGAATTCAAATAAAAATTCAAGGCTCTCAGTTTTCTCATCCTGAATACAAAGGCAGGTTGCATATTTATGGATTGACATCAATCCAAAGAATCATCACCGATTCACCCAAAATGGATCCTTTGTTTTAACTATGGATGAAAATAGTTTGGGGATGAATGGAATTATTTGTAACAACTCCACATGGGGATGAATTTGTTATACAAGTATATTCTTAGGTTATAAATGGTGTTATGAGGTTAGGATTGGTAAAGGGGTAAAAATAAAAGCTATTTATCAAGCTATTAAATGGTAAATAATCTAAACCTTAGTATAGGGTTTATTTGAGGGGTTTAAATAAATAAGACTTATGACACCTAATTAATCATCCTTAGGGGTATGAAATTATAGTGTCTACACTTCCCACAACATGTTCCTTGTTCCTCAAGACCTCTTACAGAGCCATCAGTCTATTATGAAGATTGGATACTTGTGTGATAAAATAGGTAAAATGATATATTTTTTTGATTATTCTATCCCAATCTACTAGCTTATTGCACCCCAATGGACCTTGATTCTATCATGAGGCCAACTATGGAGTTTGAGCTTCTATTAAGGATAAGAGATGTGCTAGAGATAGTAAATCACATATTTTGGTGTGATTATAATTTTTTATGTTATATTTGCCTTTTTAAATCATTACCTTTTATTTAAATGATTTGGCTTTTAACTCTCTTTTTTATGGCTTTTGTGATTCCTCCTCCATATGAATTTAGAATAAGGCACATGAGTGATAAAAGTGATATACATAATTATCCTTTAGACATTGGTTATAGGAGACTAAGTAACTAGAGATATGACTGACTAAAAAACATAGGGTTACCTATGAACCAGTATGTAATCTTAAGTTTCAATCGTCTGTATGCTTAATATGTGAAAAGGAAATAAGAGGGAAAGGGAGATCAAATAGAATAGTGTATATAAGTAGTACAATGATAATTCATGTTTGCTAAGTCATTATATGGTAAATAAAAAATACTAAGGGAATAAGGTTTGTATAACCAATTCACAATAATAATTATCTTGATTTGAGTTTTAAAAGATAGTAAAAAGTCATCAAAGAGAAAATAAAGAAATCCATGTGAAAGAATTAAAACCATAAGCATAAGTTTGAATCCATGAAAAGAATGAGAATAATCCATAAGATAAATATAAAGAGAAGGAAACATGGTAAAATATATAAATCATAAAATAATGGTTCATGTAAAAGAGATAAGTGAAATCATGTCTGTCAAATAGTCAAAATATAATATATATAAATGAATCACAAATATAATATAAATCATGTAATATAATGATAAATAATGTGAGAGAACACCATGCTATGTTCATAAATACTGATAGATCTGACCAAAAATGTTATCGATAACATTTTACACATCCCTATGAAGTTGAATTCTAATGTTAATCAAAATCTCATCAATCTTTGTGGAAAGTTGTGAAAACTTCCTTCTGTATCATCTCTACTAAAAATGTAGGTGTAGTGGAAAAAGAGTGATTATAATGTGGTACCTCTTGTGTGTGATACTCAATGTGAGGAATAGGTATCTTAATATGAATTATATTTTTGGATCTATGAGGAGGTACAACTAGAAAAGAAGGAGATCCTTTATTCACAGTCAACCTGTAGTCAAAGGAATAACTAGTGCTAGTGTAGACTGTGGGAATTCTTGAATATGTTATTGAATCACTTGACACTGATTGTTATTATGGGTTGAACATTGATTCCAAAGGAAATAAAATTCTCCATATTTATATATGTACTCTATATTTAGCTTGGGAGGTGATATAATCTTGTATTTGGTTTGGGTAATGACTAATCACAAAGTATCGATGTATTGACTAAGTTTTTGGTAGTGGGTAAAGGAATGGTTATTTATTCCATAGAAGCAAAAAATACATATATTAGTATAATGTGTAGTTCTACTAACTGAAGTGGTAGAAGAGGAAGCCTATGGTTTTTTATATAGATAACAATCATTAGTCTAATAACCAACAACTCTATGAATATCACAATAAGGTTCATCTACCCATTATGTGGGTAAGGGATCAAGCTGAGGTGATGGTAGAAGACCATTACCAAGAAAGGGATAATTTTGAGCATAAATTTAATAAGGCTCATCTATAGGTAAGGCTATTTATGTAGCAGGTCTAAGTATAATGGCTAACATTTTTAGAGGAAGCATATTGTAAGGGTCATGATATTTGGTAAAATGAAAAGATCATTTCATGGCATTTTTCCATGAGCATACTTCAAAGAGGATCTATTTTTACTAGAGGCATAATGCATGAGTGCTCCAGCTCTAACGTATGAATAATAGTGGAAAAACTAATCTTAGGTATTATAAGTGAAGGAATGATAGAAGAAGAACTAAAAGAAAATAAAGAAGAATGATATCTAATAACCTTATCATTTCTATCTTGGATGAATCTAGATAAAAATGGATCATATAACGAGTAACCATCATCATAATTGAGTGTATGTAGGTCAATAGTACATGTGTGAACTATTTTTTCAATCAAGGAAGCATTGTGAATGGAGTGTCTAATTTTGGTTAAAGTAACCAATATATCATTAAAAGATTATTAATGAGATCAAGATTGAATAAAAGGAGGAAGTTGAGAGATGATGTTTAGAGAGAGATCAAAAGTTTTTATATTGAGGCTTATCTCATCCAGTTCATCATCATCAGAGTCTAAGAGGTTAGGTGGAATATTCCCAATTAATTCTAGATGACCATTATAACCTTTAGTGGAGTTGATGAGATAGTTAAAGTGTTGGGATTCACAAAATAGAATGTTAGATTAGGGTTCAAGGGTGGGTATTTTAAAGACACCTCATTATTGAAATTGATTAAAATTCTAAGGATTCATTTCCCCTTGAATCTAATATATATCACCATTATAAGGAAATTTGACACATTGGCATGCAGATGAAGCAATTGCTCTCATATGGTGAGTCCAAGGTTGATCAAGTAAGATATTGTAAGAAAGTGTAAAGTTAAATATCATGACTTTCACACAAATGATAATGGGAGAAAAGGTAATGGGAATCTAAACAAAACTTAGAGGAGTCATTTGTCTTCTAGCATAGCCTTAGAATGTACTGTGTGTGGATTTAACATTACATTCAGAGTATCCAAGTGTTTTAATAAATTCAAGGGAGGAAACACAAGTGCCTAAGCCTTCATCAATTAAAGCACACTTAACTTGGAGATCATCTATTTGAATGCTAGTGAATAAATTAGGGTCATCCACATGAATTAATATCTCATCAAGAATCATAGAAGAGATAAGAAACCTAAGTGAGAAGTAAGTGTCCACTATTTCATCAACATGAATGGACATCTCTTCACATTGTTAAAGTTTGCTATCTTCAAATCCATATAAGGTAGATTCTTACCCTACAAGATGAGGATGAGGTATGTTCATTTATAACAATAATTTCATTAGGAAATAATGATGGTGGGGAGAAGTTCTCATAAGCTCTAAGAAGGGAATCTGAGATGTGAGATGGGAAAGTTCTACAATAGGATCCCATTCATTATAATCCATGAGAGGATTATTAGATAGAGGTACATAGTGTTCTAATAGATCCTTTGAAGGGGTTGGATGTATAATGAAACTTATGTTGATAAGATATGGTTTGTTTATATTATTTGAAATTAGGTTGATTGAATTTAGGTGATGTGTTTGTTTATTGAGGTATTTCATGTGGTTGAGTAAAATAAAAATTGTTTTGAAATTTTAGGGATGTTTTCTTGAGGTATAGAAGTTGTGAAAAGATTAGAAGTTATATCTATGGTATGAAATGTATGGTCAATTTGTGTTGTTGGGGGTGGTGCTTATATGTGTGTTGTTTCCTCATGTCCCAATTCTATGAGATGGGATGGGGAAGTGTCTTAAATAATGTGAAATGTTTAAGAGGTATGATGGTAAGGTGTTGGGTTTGAATCAATATAAGAAAATACTCTTCTCAAATTAGTCATATTAATCACATTTTCATCATTGGTGTTGAGGTCCATAAGACTTTTAATGCTTTTAGTAATAGGGGTAGATTTTTCAATGGTGTCTTGGTGATTAGGAAGGGGATCCTTATAGATAGTTAAATGAGAATTATCTTGGTTTAAATATTGATTTTTAGTTTGAGTCTCATGATCTTTAAGTGTTATGTCATAATCTTATTAATGTTTATGTATGAGGTATTCATGGTCAAACTTGGGACCAAGGAAAAAATCTATAGCAAGATTTCTTAATTGTCTACAAGTCTCATGAGAATGGAACCAACTTGCATAAAACCAAGAAAATTTATTTGGATCATACATGATTTCAAGATCTCATGGTAGAGGTCTTGGAAAATATTTTTGAATTTATGCTAATGACAATGGTTTGTGCACATTAGTATGATTATTTTGAGAAAATGTGGGGTTATGATTAGAATTGTGATTAGTTGTAGGGACATGCTCCATGGTATTATTTGGATAATAGCTTGGATGGTGTGTATGGTGTTGTAAGTTTATGTAACACCATCATTGTTTTCACGATGGTTTTTATTTTTGATAAGCATGTGATTTCTAGTTATAGGTTGAGGAGGTTCAAATTTATGCATGAGGAAATATTGGTGTTTGACTTGGTCAAGGGCCTCTTCCAAAGTTTTTGGAGAAATGTTCCTAATGTGACATTATAATTTAGGGTGGAGAGCATTAATAAATATGTGGAAGAGGTTGTCATTTTCCATATTATGCTCAAATTTGTTAGATAAAGTTTTCCATTATTTGATGAAATCTTGTGTTATTTTGGTTTTTAGTTATTTGTAATTGATGAAATGAGCTAAGTTAACTTTGGGAAGATCACTGGTTTGGAATTCTTGGATAAGTCAATTGACCAATTCTTCAAATTTATTAATGGAGTGATTTTTTGGCTAATTGTACCAATCTAAAGTATCTCTGGAAAGTGTTTTAGCTAAGATTTTAGTGGCAATAAAAGTGTTAAGCTTAACCCAATCTTTGTATAGGTTGCCAAACATTTTTAAATGCAAGGTAGGATTTGTAGATCTATTATAAGTGATGGTTAGATTGATATCCCCTATGTAAATTTTAAAAATTTGAGGAACTAAAGGTTCATTTTGTAAATGTTTGATAATTTTGTTGATAAGTAAAGGTTGTGGTATGAGGTTACCATGTGAATCCCTAAGGGATTTTGGGGAGCGTTAGGATTTTGCACTCCCCATTGAGCATGTTTAGATTGGTTTTGGAGATATATTAGGTGATTTTGCATTTGCATCATTTGATTTTCATTATTATTTTTAAATGTATGCATTTAGTTAAGAATTTGTAATAAAAATTGATTGGTTTGAGACGCATTTGGCTAGTGGAAGTAGCATTTGATGCATAAGCATTATGTGAGGTATTAAGAGGTTGAGATGCACTATGAGTGTGAGATGAGGTAGTGGCATGTGTTTCACTAGTGGCATGACAAGAGTAGTATGGTATGCATTAGTAGCATAAGCAACATTAGTAGCATGAGATGCACTAGTAGAAAAAGAAGCATTATTAGTATGAGATACACTAGTAGCATAAGGTATTATTATAATGAGATACACTAGCAGAATAAGAAGCATTAGTAGCATAAGATGCACTAGTATCATGGGTATGGATGTGGATATTTTTTATATCCCCATTAGAGGTTAAACCTAACATATTTGTATAATACTTGGCATGGAGTAGAAGAAGACATAAAAGATTATGTCATAGTATGAGAAGGAGACATGATAGAGGGAAAAGGTGTGGACTAAAATAAATGGCTTTCCCCAAATCCTTGGGAAGATATAGGGGAAGGTGAATGGAGTTCTCTTATATAAGGTCCCATCATGGGGTTATAGATGGTTGTAGTATCTTTTCCTTTATGTTGAAGATTTTTGTTATTGAAAAAGGTCATTTCAGTCGTGTAATCAAGTGACACTCATCTTCTATCAAGAATAAGGGGTTAATTATCATGGAAGATTCATATAGTTGGTAGTGTGGGTGGCAACATGGACATTGATGTGGTCCTTGATAGGTGCCAAAAGGTGTCTTTTAGGAAACCTATTGGGATTGGTGAAACTCATCATGTTTGTTTGATTTAACTCTATATTATCATCAAATAATAAATTCATGATGAGGCACTTAGTAAAAATGAGGATAAAATGGTAGGATACTAGGTCAAACTAGTCGACACTATCTTATAAGATAGTAGGCAGGACAGGTTGTAAGAGACATAGTTGAATATGTTGACTATGTTTTGTGGGTGGTTAGACTAAGAAAGTCTAAAAAACACACAATTAGATAGATCAATTATGTGTTAAAGGTAAATATAATATGAAGTTTATGAGAGAGTAGGTTGAATATAATGAGGCACTTAGTAAAAATGAGGATAAAATGGTAGGATACTAGGTCAAACCAGTCGACACTATCTTATAAGATAGTAGGCAGGACAGGTTGTAAGAGACATAGTTGAATATGTTGACTATGTTTTGTGGGTGGTTAGACTAAGAAAGTCTAAAAAACACACAATTAGATAGATCAATTATGTGTTAAAGGTAAATATAATATGAAGTTTATGAGAGAGTAGGTTGAATATAATGATTGTATCTTTTAAAAGGGTAAACAAACTAGCCTATAAGAGATTGGGTTGACCAAAATGACTATGTTCTTTGGGAAAAGGAAACTATAAGAGAAATAATCATGAAAATCAACTGTGTTTTGAAGATAAAAGATAGATTTTGATAGATATGACTTTGGATGATCTAGTATTGATTTATAGAAAAACTTGAAATAAACACACAGGTAATTAGGTCAAACTAGTTGATCTAGTTATGGCACACAACATAAACCTTGTACCAATGTTATCTAATATAATTTTTGTAGTATTACATACAATTATCAGAGAAAAAGCATGAAAAATATAACTACTAATATATGAAGTCATTCTTGAATGTTTTAAATTATAATTTTAAAAATAAATGTGATAGGGTTTTGGTTATAGAAGGGAACAAGAAAGGTAATCTATAAATGGTTTCAGGTTGTTAAGGTTGAAATGGATTTGTATTGGTGATGGTACTAGTTTGGTATTCAGACTTACCCCCTCAATCGATAATCATATAGTGATAAGGGTATCAGTTTCTTTGCCAATATATACCATCAATCACATATTTATACTCAGTTATAAAATCGAGTTAGCTTCCCCCTTGGTGATGAAATCTAAGTAGGTATACCTTGGTCTAATTTGTTTAATTTTTTTTGATATTATGTGGTTTGAAAATGTGTGAATAAAATAAAAATAGTGTGACTAAATTGATAAATTAAACTTTCTTCTTTAGTATATATGTGCTAGTATAAATATGTAAACAACCAAATGAAAAATGAGTTAATTATTAGCAATATGAGTTAAATCCTTTGCTTGAAGAGTATAGGGTTGAATGGGTTGATCAAGTATACAAAGAGTACATAATAGAATCAATTGTGTCAAATCTATCTATTGAAGAAAATTCCAAAGAAATATAATCAAATGAGTTGACTAAGTCTCTTGGGCAAGAATTAACTACAAAAATAATTTGATCTAGTAGACTTAGTTTAATGTAGGGTTGCAGTTTTATAGACTAAAAATTGTCAAAAATAGGACTAAAATGAAGTAAATAAATGATTGAGTTGGTGAGAATGAACTTGATGATTTTAATGATGTTGAATTTATTATTTTTTATATTATGTCATCCAAATGAATAGTTTTAACCTGATAATAGAGTCGAATGGGTCGACTGAGTCTAAAAACCTGTATGCAAAGAAGCCAATCAAGTCGAGCGAATCAATCCAATTTCTTGTAGTTGAAGATGACCTATATAAATCAAAATAGATTTGATCAAATCAACTATGTGTTAAACCTACACACATAATGTTATACTAAATTTATAGCTTTGAATCAGTGATGTAAAAATGAAATAAATGATAAATAATAATAAATGAAAGCATGAAATGAACCCTGCAAGGGTTAGATTCATGTTGGGTTCACCAAAATGTATATAAGGAAAATTGAAGTTGGTCTACAAATAAATCTTATCTCAGAGATGATAAATCAACTAGCCATTCTACTTGTTGGTACATTTAGATAATTGAGGTCATGACCACTATGGATTCACTAAACCTAACTAAGGGGTATCTTACCACACAATATCACTAGAGAGGGTTCCAAAGCCTCTAGTCGAGTAATACCACATAATAACCCTAGCTAGGCCTTATAGTTTCTAACAAAATAGCAATAAAGTAAAACAAATCTAATATAGTGCTCACAAAGCTTATAACACAAATGGGGGATAATAAACATAAAAAGTAAACATGCAAAGAAGAAATCTACTCAAGTAAATGTAAAGGTGATCCTAATACATGGAGAGAGAAATATATTCATAAGCCAACATATGAAAATCCATCTACTAATAAAAAGAGGAGAAAGAGTTAAGAATAATTACCTTGAATACTATTGAGCTTTAATCTTTCCCTTGGCCAATGGTGCTTTGCAAGAGGTTATTTTGGTTCGTAAGGATAACAAAGATAGGTTATCTCTAGTATACAATACTTATCCTATGCATCCAAAATAATTTTATCACAAGACAAGATTATTCTCTCCAAAAGAAGTATGAAACCCTAAGTAATGAATCCTCAAGTATAATGGTGGATAAGTATATGCACAAATTAATTAATATCTCTATCTCCCTCTAAAAATGGGGTGAAGGATGTGTTTATATATATAGATATGATCTTAAACCCTTATAAATTTTTAGTTGAAATAATCAACCCAGGTGACCCATTTATTTAGGAAATAAATTAGTCAAGTCTTGGACTAAGTCAACTGGGCTATATTAGTCCTGTAATGTGCTCATTTCTTAGAACAGGGTCAATCAATTTGAATGTGTTCAAATGATGACAAAAATAGGTTTTGGCTTAGGAAGGGGCTATTTGAAGTGGTGGATTACTTGGAGCAGCATGTAAGGGAGGTGTCAAAGCTTAGGAAAATGTCTATGAGAGGTTTGTGTTGGTTTTAAGTGGTGGTATAGGGAATAATAATTTTTTGAAGCAATAGTGGTCTACCCACCCCTTTCCTAGTACATCATTTAAAGCATTCACTCAAAGTTATTGAGACTCGATGAGTTCATGTAAGAGAGAAAACATTACTAATTGATAAATTTTTAAAAATATTATGTGTATACACATGTTATGCCCTTAACCTATAACACGTATTGGGTTATGTGTGTCTAACTTATAGCTATCATAACCTTTAATTGAGTTATATGATCATTTTTATAGCTTCATATTAATACTAAGGTCAGCCTAGGTTATTTCTCTAGCATAATTATATATATAAGAGGTAGTCATTACTATTTTATTATCATATTATGAATTATCTTCTTAGTTTAAGGTTGTGAAGGTTGACCTCTTGAATTGGCTCATCATTTATTCAATTTTTTTCTCTAATTTGGTCATATTTTAATTTATTATTATGATTTTACATTATTTGTGAATAAAATTCATTACACCATTTACTAACATAATTCTAACATAGACCTTTTTCTCTTTTCACTACCTCCTGTTGAGAAGAGAACTTACTAATTTACCTTGGTTTAAAATAGTTAGTTGCATTTCTATCAATAACATTAGTTACATTTCTATCTTTCCATCCATTATTTTGACCTTGCGTGAATCTCATGGTGGCAACATTTCATTCCTCAATGTGCAATGCTTGATAAATAACTTCCTTAAATATACAAGGTCCAACAAATAAACATTGTCCTTAATTTTGTCATTAAGTTCATTGATGTAGAATTATAGCCTCTAATAAAGTGTCTCATCCTAAATTTGTATTGTTAATCTCATATGCTCAGTACTATATTCAATTGTGGATCTTATTCATTTCATATTTTTCAATTCGGTGAAATAATTTTCTTTCCATGGTTATTCATAGTGGGTTGCTAAGTTATTATTAAATCCATTCCAACTAAACACCTTCCCTTGTTTGTCACTCATCATCCACTACAATGAATAACAAGGTTTAGACTCTAAATGTAGTAAGGATATGTAAACCACTACATTCTTTAGTATATTATGGAGTTTAAAATATTGTTCCATGTGACTTATCTATGAAGTTACATTTGCACTATCAAAATTATGGATGTATATTTTTGGTAGGTTTAATTTTGAACCTTGGAAAGTTTGCCTTATCCCTTTGTTTGGTACATTTGGGTTGTACCATATGAATAGTTGGCATTAGCATAGATCTCATATAGTATTTTGGGGTTTAAATTCAAACAATATTTCCTATTTAAACATGTCAAACCCCTCATTGAAAGCTGTTGAAAATGGATTAAACAAATTATCCTTGATAAAAGTTACTAATTTTTCACATGTTAATAGAATGTTTCCTTAAAATCTAGGTGGTGGATAATAAAAAGAGTTCTTGAACTTAGTTGTTGTAGAAGAGTCCTCTTATCTAAGAGGCAAAAACTATGACATGGATTCTAATGTGGTGTTTTTTGAACTCTATATTTGATATTAGATAGGGGTGGAAAGTACCTAGTGTGAATGGTAACCATAATAATTTAAAACATGAGTTATATATAAATATGATGTTCCTCCTTTCACTAACTATTGACCATCAAATTTCATAATGAATTTAGCCTCAAGTTTAAAATTATAAATAATAAACCTTGCCTAATTTTTTGCAAGATTTCTAAAAATGTAAAAAAAAAAAAAAAAATTAAAAATGAAATTTCAGCTACAAAGTGAATATATGAAAAATACTAAAATCATAATAACTCCCAAAAAAAATATTACATAAACTACATTTTGGGTTATATCTTCCTTGCATAAATTTTAAAATTTTCTAAAAATCATTGAAAAAATTAAAATGGTTTGTGAGGTATGGTTTTAAAAAAAGTGTTTACCCAAATCACTACTCTGATACCACTTGTTAAGATATTTATTTAATATTTTTATACCCAAAAAAATCTTAGTCAAATTTTATAGACTTTGGTACCAACATGAAGCCTTCATTTTTAATTCCAACTTTGCTCAAAAAATATATTTCTATACTTGGTTGTTTTTAAATAATTGAAATGAGTTTTTTGCACCTTGCACATTATTATCCCAAATTTTTAACAGAAGTAAAAAACTAAGAGTGTTAAATATTTTAACTACAAGTGGTCAAATTGAGTCAAATTTGATCAAATCACCATTTTCCTAAGTTAAAATGTCATATCAAAGATATTCATCATAAAAATTCAACACTTGGTCAAATGTTTAAGGCAAATTTGATAAAATGCAAAAAAAATGGCTAAGTCCTTATTTTGTTGGATTTTGGAGCTCTACCAAACAAGCATCAATTTTTTAATAAATGCCTAGTAAGCTATCAGTATCTTATCTCTATTCAAGTACACTTTGAAACCCGATAGGTGCTCAAACACATATCAAAGCCTAACTATCTATCGAACACATTCTTGGAACCAAACACGTGCTAAAACATATCCCAAGATTTGAGGCCTTTGTAAACATGCTTATTGGAGCCTGATGTTTACTCAGGTACACCTTAATATCCATCATTACTCCACCCTTGGACCTTGCATGCACATATTATTTGTATGCTATAATATATTTCCTCATCCTTTCCATTTTACCTATCATTTACTAGTTGTTTCTCACTCCTTCCATCCCTCATTACTCCCATTTACAGGTTTGGCATCCCATTGATCTTTGGCATAGCAATATATTGTATATTTGAATCACTCTCTTCATTGATAAAAACTAGGTTTTACAATTTTTTGATCTCAACATTGAATTTTGCAAGGTCTTTCCTTATATTTTAGTATTTTTCTCAAGTTGTTTCTTTCAAGACATCTCCAAATACATTTCAAGGTCTAAAATTCCATTATGTGGCCTATCAAAATTTACTCCTATTCTAAACATCATCAAATTTTAGAGGCTCCCAAAACATCCATCAAACATCAAGACTTTCCTTTCACATTTTAGAATAAGGTACCTACTAGGCATGTCATTAGAATTTTAAAACTATCAGTGCAATTGTCAGAATCTAAGAACCTCTAGAATACCTCATCAAACTTTGACACCATATTGAATAGCTTGTGGGACTCTAACACTTACTTTTACACATCTCAAACTCTAAAACCCTATTTATCATGCTATTAAATTATGGTCCTCTACTAAATATAACTGTGCACTATGTTGTTTACATGTGCATACCTTAAAACCCACCTCTTACTAAAGCACATTTAGATTTTTATCTTCCTCCACAAGGTCATTCTAGGTTTTATTTTTCTCTCAGGCAAGTGATATGTTTTAGATGTCAAAATTTAACACCCCAATCAAAGATACTCCTAAGAAAATCATTCTAAAGAATACCCATACCAAGAAGAGTCTCCAATTAAAAGAGGACACAAAATGAAGTATCAATTTCAATTGATGGCTAGAGTCAAATGTTGAAGAGAGAACATATACTAACCTAGGCCACATTGATATGGAATAAATCTAGAATATAATCAATGATTGACATAAGATATATTATGGATAAATCATCGATGATAGAGGATTAGTTCAAGCAGTTGCATTTCCTATTTCAATACAATGTCCAAAACTAGTGTTGATAATGGCCTAGCACTATGATGCAGAAAAGAGGGAAGTCAATAATTTGAAAGGAGAATTAATCTTATGCTTGGTTATATAGAATATTGATCATCTACTGCACTTACATAATAGGGAAACATTTATAAATTTGACTCTTTCATCTTCTCAACAATTATGGGATTCTAATACTAGCTCCTACTCAAATTTGGGTAAACTAGTTATGGTTGACAAAATCTAGGCATACATTAACAATATTCAATAATAATCTTAATATATTTGAATTCATTAATGATTTCAATGACATGATCACACTTTTTCATAAAGTAGTGGGAAGTCCAATTGTAAATAATTTCCAAACATGGATGTATAGGTACATATGGATCATCCACCAGAACAATTAGTTTATCAATTAAGGAAAATTGATCAGTGATTTAATTCACAAGAAGACAACTTATAAATTCTATATGATCCCTTATATTATTTATGATGTCTCCAAAATAATATTCTACAATGGTTTGAATATAGTGGGTGATATGGAAACTACCAAAATCTATGACTTATATCCTCAACATTCTTTGAAATAAAGTGTGTGACATTTTTGTAGCGTAAATGATACATTATTACAATATGTGATTTAAATATTCAAACCATAACCATATAATTTGAGGCTATTAATTTATGCCTCTATATATATTTCTAAATCGGGAACAAGGTTCATACAATTCCCAACTTTTACCTACTTGAGAATTTTTTGATGTGAAATTGCTCTATACATGCTCTTGAGATATGTGGATGATAAATGGGATTTGATGGAACAAGTGAGATAGTTGAATAAAATACAAAATTTATCTTATAAACACATGTCTAGGATAAAATTTCCTATCTCTATTGGTTGATACACTTGTGTTTTTTTAGCCAAAGTGAAACTGATTGATGAAGAAATGACTTGATTTACTATTTGATCATTTAAAAGCCAACCTTCATTTGATGCTAGGGGTCTGATGTAGAATATTTTTATTTATTCACATCAACATGTACATCATTTTGAAGACTATTATATGGATTGTGATGATGAGAAAGATTTTAAAATTCATGATTATTCATGATTAACTCTATAATAGATTATTATTTTTATATATTGGAGATCAAGAAAAATATATCAAATGATGAAGATCCCATCTATGAAAAAAATTAAATTAAATCAAAACCTCTTCCAAGAGTATATTGGAATAATAAATAATCCACTTCACTCATTTATAGAACTCAAGATATACCAAATAGAACTCTAAAATGGTTAAAGAGAAAAAGCATCAATGTTGATAAATCAAGATTTCCTCCTCTGATTAAGGAAGTTAAATTAGGAATTACTCATCTACAACATCAAATAAAGATAGGAAAATCTTTTGAAGTAGGAACCAATAAGGATTTAGAGGAAATAGAATTTGAAGTATTTATAGAGTTTGTTCTAGTGAAAAAACCACTCAAGTTGAAGATAATAAGGTTAGGTGAAAAACTCTCAGGTACTCCAAGTATTTATATTTCAAAATAAATTCATATTGATAGGCTTTTTAGACCTCAAACCTTAGTAACCAATACTACATAATAGTTTTTAACATATAATACATCATTGTTATTTGAGTCTTTTGTCCCTTCTCAATTGGATATTTCCATACCATTGTATCTTGCTCAAAATTTTGAGTTGCCTATTGAACCCTCTCTTAAGACTCCAATTGATACATTAAGAAAAGAAGGTGAAATAGTATTAGAAAATTCGTAAGTTCTAAAAACTCCTATGCCTCCTCCTAAAATTCAAAGAGAGTCCAACATTGCTCTTATACAATAGTCTTCTAGTGTTGAAGTTATAAATTGGTTGACTGAAGTAGTGAAGAAAATAAATAAGATTGAACAACCATAAGAAATTGATTTTAGCATCCTAACCATTGTCCATCCTCATGTGGAAAAAAATCCCAAAATAGCTTCAAGAATAATCACTGATCAGAAAGGAGATAGATATGCAAAAATAGTAATCCTCTCATTAACAAAAACAAATATGATGTTGGAGATTTTGATTATCAAGTCACAAAAGTCCACCTGGAAAAAATTACAAGATAAGGTTTGAAAATAAATGTCCAATTTACAATTGGCACATTATTTGAGAAAATGAACCAAGATAAAGTAACTAAGTAACAACTCAGAGAAAAATCTAAACAACTAACCTCTATCATTCAAAAAATACTAAGGCCTATTCAGTCTTCCCATTATATTATTCATCAAATTTATGATACAGAGACATTTAATGTTGCATAATAAATTGGTCATATGGGTAAGGCAACAAAAGAGTGGATCAAAAAAAAATTACAATAGGGTGTCACTACTATTTAGATAACTATGATTATATGTTCTGAAATCTAATTAGAATATGATCAAGTAACTAAAAATGAAATCAAATATGAAGAAGAGGTGCAAAAATGGAATGAATTAATTATTAAGTTGGAAGATTTCTCTTTTACCAATCTAGATGACCTAATTCAAGAAAAGGTCATCCAAAAATAGGATTTTTTTTACCTTACAAATTTTTTTAGGGGATGCTAAATTTATATTCCACATTGTTAAAGAAAGCATCAAAATATCTTAACTACAAAGTCCACATTCAATTATGATTCAAAACAAATATTGATCAAGTATCAAAATAATTTGGATAACCTTAATGCAATGTTTAAGAGGTTACAAGGAATAACATAGAAGATGATGGACATATATTACGATGTAGAAATAGCTTATACATATTTAAATAGTCCAGCTAAAGATAAAGTGTTAGAAATCATGCAAAATTTCACTGAATATCAAAAGAAGTAGCCGTAACCTGAAAAAGAAGAGGTCTTAATCATTATCGACGAAAATGATAAAGAATGATTCTACATCAAATTTTGATCTTTCTCATAGATTTGTTTTCTTGAATCATTATTGCAATTGTCATTAGACCTTTTATTGGTTAATTCATAATTATAAAGTCATGAAAATGTATTAAGTCCTTTTTATAATTTTGAGTCATGCACTTTTTCAAGTTGTGAAAGTTTTTCATTGTACTTTAACAAGTTGTGTGAAAACACCAACATATTTTTACAAGTTGTGCAAATTGCTTAATGTGTTTTCACAGATTTTAAGTTGTGAAAATTTAGCTAATGTATTTTTACAAGCCCTTGAAAAAGAAAAAAGGTGGTTACTCACTGTAACCTCCCATTTCAACCTATAAATATAAGTTAAGGGCTCATTTGTAAAGGTTCTGAATAATGAAACTTTTCAATATACTTTTTGAAATAGGAGATTGTATTTGTAAACCAACAAAAGTAAATAAATGAGATTTTTCAAACTTTGTGTTCAATATTTCTTTATGGATTATGTATGAATATGTTTTTTACATGTATTCAAATCTTTGATTTCAAAATGTTGTTGTAATTGTTATAAACTAGTCAAAATCCATAAATTGTATGGTAATGTTTTGTCTTTGAACCTACTTCTATTATTTCCATTTTGGTGAAACCTTAATGGAGTAAAATAATATTTTTCTCTTTTTATAAAGAAATACAAAATAATTATCATTTTTTATTATTAGTTATAGACGGTTATTTTGGTGTATGTTATGTGTTATTATAAACACATATGTGTCTTTCCTATACATTAAATGATAAAGGTTACCATTTAGATAGATTACCCACTTCCTTGACATGTCCAAGAGGTTTTTGAGTTTGGCTTATTAGATTTGTTACTTTCTAAACATCTTTCCCCTATCTTTGTATTTCATAGTTTCCTTTTTATAACTTATTTATATTTTATGGTTAAAAGTAATACCCTGTTGAAACTCATTTTTGATGTAAATATTTTCCCTTACTGCATCATGTTGGCTTTCAATAAAGGTATCTTTTGCCTGCTAATAGGAGAGGGACTTAATCTCGTGACTATTGATGAGAAATGTCTATTTTTACCTTTGACAAATTTTCATGCAAATAATTTTTGGCACCCACCATGGGACATGTTTATGTAACACTTGTGCAACCCACATTTTGAGATATTGGTCCATATGACTTTGTCATCAGTTCAAGGACTAATATATCAACCTGAATTAGATTTGGAGTAGTCTATATAATTAGACATCATCTCACATATTAGACAATTGGCTTGGGACTCGAATGAAGTTTTTATAGCTTGGTTTCAAATCATTTTAGAAATTTTGAATCAATATTTAGATCATGTAGAAAGAGTGGAAAGAATTATTACTTGTAAATAAGCCCATAAACTCAACAAATATCTCAAAATCATTAAATTATGTTCATGACTATTTCAACCATTCAAAATATCGATCATCAACTTGGTTTGAATTGGATAAAAATTGTAGAAGAAGACATTACTTTAAGTCTTTGATAGATAACTTGGGATAACAAAACAAAATTTTCTCAATTCAATATTATCACTATGTTAGTAAATATAGAGGAAGATCATGTTATTATTGCCTAAACAAACATTGAGATTGTTTCAAGAAGATAAGTAAGAACACAAGCATAAAGAGCAGTTCACATAGTTGTTCAAAGACTTTCAATAGTAATAATTTCATGTAATGACCATTCAAACAATCCCATTTCTACAACTGAATCTTTATTGGTTAAGTCAAACATAATATGATATTTTGTTTGATTTGATAACCTTTGCTTGGTATAATAGAATTAGTTCAGCACATTTTCATAGAGTTGTTGAGGTATTATAGGACAAAGAAGATCATGTTATTTTAGCACAAAGAGCAAAATCACTAGATACATGTAGAGTTCAACAAAGAATACCAGCTCAGAGAATTATTTAATTTTCATTAACTCCTTATCAACAATAAAACCTAGTAGAAAAATAATGCACTAGGGCTAGTAAATTGAAAGGTAAAACTGATCCTTTTTATCAGATACAAGAGGCTTCTAATTTAAAATTGAATCCTGAACAAAAAGGCCAAATTAAAAAAGTGCTTGGTCTTCCTATAACTCCTAATAAAGGTAAACCGTTACAAGGAGGAATAATCATCAATCAAGCTCTTGTTTTACCAGGCATTGTTATACCACTATAAATAGTCTTTCTAACCATGGATCTACCTTGGGGTAATATAATTAGCATGTTGGCTTTGGAACAATTATATGAACTTCTGAAAGGATCATAGAAGAATTTTCCCAAATTTTTAGATGATGGTAAATAAAATCTAAATGAGCATATTGTTGTTTTATTTGTAGCATGTAAAATCCTATGCATTAAAAATAAGGATGATGCAATGCAATTGTTCATTAGAACTCTTTAAAATTGAGTAGTAGATTGGTTTTATCATCTTCCTCCAAGGGAAATAACCAACTGGAATAATATGAAAATAGAGTTTAAAAATAGATTCAAACCAATAGAAGATGCATGTGTATTATTGACTCAACTCACTTAGATGAATAAAGAAACATATGAACCTATGATAGATTTTGTAGCTAATTTCAACAAACTATTGCATAGAATACCAATAACTACCAAAATAACATAGGAGAATCATGAGTGATTCTTTATCAATTCTCAATTTCTAGAATTAAGTTATCAATTTAGAAGAGCTAGAGAATATGATTTGACTGCAACTCAAATAATAGTTATTGATGTTGAAGATGATATGATAATGGTTATAAAACTAAAAATAAAATTATCTAAAGGTAAAATACAGAGCTCAATTCAATCTTTAACAAAATAACTTTTAAAAAAGATGGCTAATGATGTAACAGCTTTGAAGAAGCAACTACTTAAAAAAACTTTCATAGCTTTTTATCAAGACATTCTAAGAAGAAACCATGTGCCTTTTCAAAGGGATCACCCTCAATTATAAGCTCCTCAGCAAAAGCTTACACTAGAAGATCCTCTTTAACAAAATACAAATTCACCTATGAATATCATTTTAGAATTTGGATATGAAGGGATCAAAGAAGAAAATTAATTAGAAAATCCAAATCCTCAAGAATATGAAATTGAAGAATCTGGTAGTAACTCCACAAATATATTCTTATAATATAATTTAGATGAAGATGATTATGAGGAAAATGTTGAAGACATGAATAGTAAGTCATTCACGATCTTCACAAGAGCTCAAAATAAAAATAAACATCAAAATTATAGGCAAGAAGAATCTATGAAATTTCTTCTTCCATGAGGAACACCACCTCATGTTCAAATGAAAGGAAAACAACCAATAACTAAATCAGGTGAATCCTCCTTGAATACTTCTACTAGTTATCTAAAAAATAATCCTCTTATCAATAATAATGCTAATATATCTTAGCTTATGGAATGTTCTTATTCTATTAGTTTACCTACTTTTGATATAATTGAACATGTTAACAAGACTAAAATTTAGATGTCACAAGATGAATATTTGAAAGTACATCCAGATCATCTAGATAGGCTAGTAGAATTTATCAAAGGAAAAAATATTACTCAAAATAAAGCCAATGTCAAAGAAATATTAGCCACCCCACCTTTAAATCCATTAAACTCCATGGTTGTTGTGACTTCTAAGTCCAATAAAGTTGATCCTTTTTACATTTCCTTATTCTTCAAGGGATGTAAAGTCAGTAATTACATAATAGACACAAGAGCCTTAGATAATGTAGTGCTTACCAAAGTTGTTCATGCTCTTAGCCTAACTTGTAAAAAAATATTTGGCTTGTGTTACTCAATGGAATTAAAACAAGTTCTAATTTTTGGCCAAATTAAAGATGTCCAAGTTTCCCTTGCATCATTTCCTCATAAAAAGATCAAGATCAACATCTTTGTGGTTAATATCCTAGTAACCTTTGGTATTATCTTGGTTAAAAACATTTTTAAGGAACTTGGTGGTGAAATTTAGTTGGATCTATCACATGCAATGATTCTAGTCAAAGGAGTGAAACAACACCTTGAACCAAATTTGAAAATGAAATACACGGTGAAAAAGGTAGATGATCCTAGGGAAAATATCTTGTATTAAGATGCAGTACAGGTAATTATTTTTTGATGTCAAAAAAATATTTAGAATTGTTATAAATAATGGAAACCAATCCTAATGAGGTCTAGATGATGGAATTTGATGGTAGTTTTTCTTCAACAGGATCTAGTGTAGAAATTGTTTTAATATCCCCAAACAAAGAAATATTCCTTTCTCTTACAAATTATAATTTAAGTGTATTGATGATAGTAAAAATTATGAATCACTCTTACTTGGGCTATAGGTTTCAGAATAAATGAGAATTAAAAACATGAAAGTGTTGGGTGATGCAGAACTAGTAGTGAAATAGTTCAAAGTTTGGTATCAAGTGAAAAATGACCATTTAAGGCATTACAACTGGGATAACATTGAAACTTTTGATGCATTTTCTACTCATGCTATCCCAAGAGAAAATAACTCCAATTAGACACACTTGTAGTATCAACTTCATTGTTGATTCCTCACTCAAAATTTAATAGAGACAAATACATGATTGAACTTGTGTATTGACCTGGTGTGCCAGATAATTTAGAGAACTAGCAAGTTTTCAATGTTGATCAAAAAATTATCTCCTTTCTTAAAAAAGTTGATATTTTAAAAACCTATATTTGGAAGGTAGTTATTCATCATATAAAGAATATTCTTCAAAAAAATTGAAAGGTGTTATCAAAGAACAAGATGAAGAAGAGGTAATCAAACTAAAAGGAAATAAAATTCCTAAAGGTTTGGTCTCATTAGTAGAATTTTTTGATAAGCATGATAGGTTCATCAAAAATAATATGTAAAAAGATTATTTTAGTTCAACAGATTATGAGAAAGTAAATATTGGCTCTGAAGAACAAGTCAGGTTGGTTAACATCAAAAAATGTTGTTCACTAGAAGAAAAGAGAAAATTCATCAGTTTTCTTTGAAATTTTATTGACATTATTGCATATTCATATGAAGATCTCAAGAATTTTCATCTGAAATAAATGTAACACATAGTTCCACTCAAGCCTGATGTCAAACCATTCAAATAGAAACAAAGATAATATAATTCAAATGTTACAGGAACATTTTTGTGTAAATTCAAAAAATGTTGAATGCATGAATTATCTTCCCCATTCACCACTCAACTTGGATTGCTAATATTTTTCTAGTTCATAAAAATAATGGAGAAATCAAAATATATGTATACTTCTAGAATCTGAATCAGGGTTCTCTCAAAGACAACTATCTATTACCCATCATGGATAAAGTTCTTTAAGAAGTTATATATTTGTAAATTATCTTGATGTCAGATGGTTTCTTATGTCATAATCAAATTAAGGTTGATAAATAAGATCAATATAAAATAAATTTCATAATTCCATGTGGAAATTTTACATATTAATGTGTCATTTGGTTTGATTAATGCAAGGGATACATTCAAGAGGGCCATGGATCTCGCATTTAAATATCTAAAGAACAATATAATTATGGTATATCTAGATGATCTAATAGTATTTTCAAAAAACATATCACTATGAACACCTTGAGAAAGTGCTTGAAAATTTTCAATTACACGGTATCTCTCTCAACCCTAAAAAGTCTATTTTTGGGGTAGCTAAATAAAAAATTATTGGGCACATCATTTCCAAATAAGGGATCAATATTGGTCCAGAAAGTATTGAAGCAATCCAAAAGCTATCTCTACCAACTAGTAACCCAGTGTGCATTCATTCTTTGGAAAAGATGAATTTCTTAAGAATATTTGTTCCTAATTTTGTATAACTCACTAGGCACATTACTAATATGATGAAAGGAAAACCCTCCTTCAAGTGGAAAAATGAAGGAAAATAGGCATTTGAGAAGATAAAATATGTTATTAATCATGTGCTACCTTTAATTTATCCAAACTTTAAAAAGGATTTCATCATTTATTGTTATGCCTTTGAACATACTCTCTTAGCCATACTAGTTCAAAAAATGATGAAGATATTGAATCTCCCATCACTTTCATGAGTTTTGACTTCAAAGGTTATGAATTACAAAAAAAATAGAATAAAAACATATATACATAGTCAAGAAAGATGTCAAACAGTTCAGGTATTATATTTTTTATTTGCATTCCATTGTAATGGTGCCAAGTACAATATTCAAGTCTATTTTGACTCCACAAGAGCCATGATCTAAGAGAGGTAACTAGATAACCAATATACATCAATATGATCTTGAAATAAAGTCCAAAAAATTGGTTTGAGGAAAAGGATTATGTTAGTTCATATCAGAACAAAAAGATTCTTAGATAATCCCTTCAACAAATTCTAATGATCAAAACAAAGAAGAGTTTCCCTTTGTCATTTTTATATATTCTATTAATGAACGGTTTACATATATTAATTTCTTCTTAACATATGGATAATGCCCATTCTATCTAGATGCTAAAAAGTGTATGACACTCAAGTTGAAAGCTAGAAAATATGTGATTTGGAATAATACATTGTTTACAAAGAGCATTGATTGATTTTTCTTAAAGTGTGTTGACAATCAACAACAGAAGAAACTCTTTCAACATTTTCATGATCAAGCTTATGGTGGAGACTTTTATACTATAGTAAAATCATACAATATCTTAAGATCTCATTATTATTGGCCTACATTATTCAATGACTCTTATGAGTGGGTAAGGAAATGTGAGGCTTATCAACAGTTCGTTGGGTGACCAAAACTTGCAACATTTCCCCACAAGCTAGTGGTGATAGAAGAACCTTTTCAATAATGGGGGTTAGATTTGAAAGGAACTATGAATTCTCATTCAATTTCAAGACATATGCATGTTCTCACTACCATGGATTACTTTACCAAATGGGTAGAATCCATCCTAGTCAAACATATAACTTTAGAAGTTGTTTGTAACTTCATCAAGGAGAATATCTTAGTAAGATATGGTGTTCCATAGAAGATCGTAATAGAAAATGCCTCAAATTCTTATTCTTTAGAGCTAATTGGATTTTGTTATGGCTATATCATCTCATTATCTCACTCTTTAGACTATTACCCACATGGAAATGGTCAAGATGAGTTAAGTAATAAGAACTTGATCACCATCATTTGTAAGTTTGTTGATGAAAATTAAAGGAATTAGCACAAGAAGTTATATGATGCATTATGGGTAGATCGCATAACACTAGAGAAATACATTTGTATGTCTCCATTTTAGTTGATCTAAGGGATAGATTTGGTAATTCCAATAACACTCTAATTGCCTACACTTCAGTTGGCCAAGGCTATAGAGAATTAAAATCTTGAAAGTCCCTTAGAAAAATAATTCTCTATTTGAATAAACTTGAAGAAGATAGATCTAGATTTGTTGACATAATTTCCAAGCATCAACCTCAAGTCAAAGTTATTTTTGACAAGAAAGTGAAGAAAAGATATTTCCAAGTAGGAGATCTTGTTCTTTTATGGGATAATCCTAGATAACCAAAAGGAATTCATTGGAAGTTTTATTCCTTATGGATGGGCCCCTTCAAAATCAAGCACTCATATGGAGGCATCACTTTTTACTAGACTTATCGTGATGGCATACATTTTCTATTACCCTATGATGGGAAATATCTCAAGCATTACTTCTAGTGAAATCAAATAGTCCCTTACATGTAAGTATGTACATAAAAATTTTGGCTTGTCTCATTTTCTTATGTTGGTTTTAGTGTGTGTGTGTGCTATTTTTCAATAATACAATAGCTTGTATGTTTTTTCCTCCTCTTTATGTATTGGTCCCTTTTCCTGAATATGTTTTTAGATTTGTTGTTTCTTGGAAACTCTAGGTAAATAATCAGATGACTTGTATAAGAGGTAAAAATATTTGTTACTTCACAAGTGTAAAATAGGTTTCCTTTATCAAAAATACACAAGCATTATCCAATGGTTTTACATTCTAATATATATTTCCTCAAATACCTATTTTGAGCTCAGATGAATTACATATCTTTATTCTTATGCTAATTATAGAATGTAAAGTCTATTCATTTCTAGAATAGGCAATTTTTCATGAAATAAGTGATAAACATATATGATTCTCATAAACAAGATATTTGCCCTAATAGTGCATGTTCATTTCTCATATGATTGAGATAGGTGAATTGGATGTCAATTGGCTAGGTCAAGATATATAAATTTTAAAAATAAAGGATCTATACTAATAACATGTTTTAGTTTATCATACGATTGAGATGGTGAATTGGTTGTTAGTTGGTTGGATAATAATATGCAAATGTGAGTTACATAGGGATTCTCAATAATTTACAACAATGAAGATAACAGTGATTAAATAGCTTCTAGAATTATCTTGCTTTGTCCTAAGTTTATCTTTATGACAAAGTCAAATGACTCTATAACTTAATGGAATTACACTAGTGTATAAAACTAGAGTCTATATTTCTTCTCTCGTACCTTGTAATTTGAGGTCCCCAATCAGAGCCAGTTGTTATCCCAATTATTTAATAGAAGTCAAAAAACTAAGAGTGTTAAATCTTTTAATCACAAGTGGTTAAATTGAGTCAAATTTAGTCAAAGTCACCATTTTCCTAAGTCAAAATGTCATGTCTAATATATTCATCATCAAAATTTAACACTTAGTTAAATGTTTGAAGAAAATTTGAGAAAATGTAAAATTTTGGCTATGTCCTTACTTTGTTGAATTTTGGAGCTCTACCAAACAAGCATCAGATTTATAATAAGTCTTTATAGGCTATTAGACTCTAGTATTTGTCTAAGCACACTTTAAAACTTGATAGGTGCTTAAACGCCTATCAGATCCTAATCATCTACATAACACATTCCCAAAATATGATGTATGCTAAAACATATCCCAGGATTTAAGGTCTCTATAAACATACTTATTAGATCATGATGTTTGCTTGAGCACACCTTAATCTCTATCATTACTCCACCCTTAGCTCTCACATGCAAAAATTATTTGCTCCTTATAATATATTTCCTCATCCTTTCCATTATACCTATCATTTCTTTGTTTCTCCTCTCTCCTTTTATCCCTCATTGCTCTCATTTGTAGGTGTCAGGGAACCTAGAACAATAAATATGCTCTGATCCCACTGTGTCAGGATCTTGCTCCCTCAATAAGAGCACAAATATGATTACTCTGTATAAGAAACTAAACACAGAATTTAACTAGAATCAATAAGTAACTAGAAATATGAAACAACACAAGAATTGAGAGACAATACACAATTGTATTAATAATCACTCAAAAGAATATACAATAAAGAAGATGCCACTTCTTCTTCCACCTCAAAGGTTCACCACACCTCAAGACCTTCTTCCCTCTCTCTCTTGGTCACAACAATCAACTCTAATATAGAATTGATGTTCACCTCTCCAACCAATCAGTAACACGCTGCCAGTTCAACAAGTACACAACCATACTCCAAGTAGATCTCCTACTCTCTACTGCTACTTGTAAAGCACTAAACCTTACTCACCATTGTAGATCTCCTATATAAATTCATGCACACATGATAAACAAGATCATACACATACGAAGAACCCTATTGATTCTCCAAACCAGTACCCACCTTGGTACTGCGGCACTAGGAGGAATGCACCATTACTCTCTTCTCTCAGAAGGAGCTTATTGCTCTCTTACTCTCTAGCTACAAAATTAAAATACAACCCATGAGTCCATATATAGATCTCATGCTTACAATAATTAGACTAACCTAATTACAATAATTAGATGTGCAACTCAAGACTACAACTAGCCCTTGACATGCAAACAAACAGTCCAAAAATAGACTCTCTGGGATCAACATGCAAACTGCCTGTTCTCGCACAGGCTGCCGATGTCGGCTCCTCCATGACCGATGTTGGCTGACTGGTAACCGATGCCGATTGCTTTCTCACTGCCATCTGATCGACGTCGATTGATTAGACTGACACTGGTTTCCCTGTAACTAATTTTGCAACTCCCCACAACTCTGCATCCTCCGTAACTTCTGTTTGCATCCTGGTGAAGCTTTTAGCTCCACAACCTAACAATCTCCCACTTGGAGATAAATAGCTACACCTATACCTATACCTGTACACCATTTAAATTATTCCTTGGCTTGTATTCCTCTTCAAGATCAACCCTAAAGACTAACCACCACACAATCTATGATGCTGCACCTGTCATTCAAGTAACCTGCCATATCTGAACCTACCTATACATGTAGTGAAGAACTTGACCCTGCATAACAAGAATCCCTGCTGCTAATCCCACTGAACTGCCCTCCAGTGCTCCTTCCCTAAATTGGCTCCATACTTTCTGACAACCCCCACTACTTGGGAAAATACAGGTCTACTCTAGACCACATGTGATTTCGAACCCTGTTCTAAACTAAGTTTGAACTGTCTAGCCCTTGGTGTGCTTTCTGATTCTGGATCCTGCATCATGAACTCTGCCAACACCATCTTCACATTAGCTCCCACTGGAGATAAAATCTCCATGACTCTTATGCCAAAGAATTTCGCTTCTCCAAATTCTTCATGACATACCTCTGAACTAACCTTACCTTTAGCTCAGCAAAACCCTGTATGTATAAACCTGCTAACAAATAACCCACATACAATAACTGGATAATGTTGCAATCATCATTCACCTGGTAAGACAAACACAATATTTACACTGACATTGACTAAAGCCATGCTTAGTCATCCACCTGTCAAACCTGTACCACTGTCTTGTAGCTTCCTCAAGACCATATGCCTTGGCCTTCTATCTCTTGTATCCATCCACTCTCTTCTTTAACTTGGGAATCCATTCCATCTCTCAGTGCTTACTTCCAACTGACAACTCTACCAATAAATACCTATTTGGTTCTTCTCCAAGGACTCACACTCCTCATCCATGCCAAGCTCCCACTATATCTGGATTCTACCTGCATTGCTTCTTCGCATCTTCCTAGTTCTTGACCATCAATAAGCAATATAAAGAAGGTGAACAACAAATATGAGGTTCACTTACACTTTCTGACCTCGACATGAGAATTTGAGACTTATTGATAGCTTGTTGTCTACCCACCATCCATACTAATGACCGATCTCAGCGATCTCCCAGTCTGTTTTTGACCGATGTCAGCTCCCTGTAATGACCTTGACTGCTAACATCGTCTCCCTGGCCGACGTCAATGTCATTTTTGCCAACGTCAATTCCTTCATGACCGATGTCGATATTCCTGTTGCTGATGTCAGTTACTGTCTGACCGATGCTGGTACCTATGTTCATCTGTGAGTGATAACTCTTTACCCACGAGCTCTCCATGGATCAAAACCCTGTTCAAATCAACATAGATCTGCTCAAAATAATTTAGTCTCCTCACTTGATCTCTGTCTATCATCTCCTCCATGAACACCAAGGCTTTTTAGTTCTTTAGCTTGTCAAAGACATTTGACTTCCGCTTCAAAACCTGCATTCTCCTTTTACATATGTGACTAAGCCTACGAAGCCACATCTCTACAACAGAAGGTGAATCAGCAATATAAGTAGATAGATAAAGGATACCTACTTTCTTATCACCATCTAATTCAAGTGCATCCATTGTGAGAGTTACAGTGCATCTTCTATCACCCAAATTTCCTGAAGAAATTAGACTCATCTCCAAGACTGGTACCTGCATGACTTCCTTCAACCACTATGTGTCATCTGTCTACAATTTTAGCTTCACTTCCCCTTCGTCAATAATCTGACAAGGCTCTCCAACCCATAAATAAATCTCTCCAAAGTCTCCAAAGACATACCCATGAAAAGATGCTCTATTTCAGGCTGCATGGAAAGAGGCAAAAGAATTTGTAAACAAAGATTCTACTTTATCCAGAACATCTTGTGCAATATTACCTGCAACATATGCTTCTACACGCTGATCTTCTACTGACCAACAATCTCTTTTTACCTGCTCTTTCTTTCCATCAATCAGACCATTCATGTTATTCAGTTTCTCCATTTGTAGCTTACTTTCTTCTGCCATTGCTATACTCCCACTCAATCTGAAACCCCTGTGAGTGACTTGTAATAAAAAACACTACCAGATCTAAAACCACCTATTAGTCAACCCAACCTGGCTCTGATACCACTTGTTAGGGAACCTAGAATAATAAATATGCTCTGATCCCACTGTGTCAGGATCTTGCTCCCTCAATAAGAGCACAAATATGATTACTCTGTATAAGCAACTAAACACGGAATTTAACCAGAATCAATAAGTAACTAGAAATATGAAACAACACAGGAATTGAGAGATAATACACAATTGTATTAATAATCACTCAGAAGAATATACAATAAAGAAGATGCCACTTCTTCCACCTCAAAGATTTGCCACACCTCAAGACCTTCTTCCCTCTCTCTCTTGGTCACAATAATCAACTCCAATATAGAATTGATGTTCACCTCTCCAACCAATTAGTAACATGCTGCCAGTTCACCAAGTACACAACTGTACTCCAAGTAGATCTCCTGCTCTCTGCTGCTACCTATAAATCATTAGACCTTACTCACCATTGTAGATCTCCTATAGAAATTCATGCACACATGCTGACCAAGATCATACACATACGAAGAACCCTGTTAATTCTCCAAACCAGTACCCACCTTGGTACTGTGGCACTAGGAGGAACGTACCATTACTCTCTTCTCTCAAAAGGAGCTTATTTCTCTCTTACTCTCTAGCTACAAAATTACAATACAGCCCATGAGTCCATATATAGATCTCATGCTTACAATAATTAGACTAACCTAATTACAATAATTAGATGCGCAACTCAAGACTACAACTAGCCCTTGACATGCAAACAAATAGTCCAAAAATAGACTCTCTGGGATCAACATGCAAACTGCCTGTTCTCACATAGGCTGTCGACGTCGGTTCCTCCATGACCGATGTCGACCGACTGGTAACCGATGTCAGTTGCTTCTTCACTGCCATCTGACTGACGTCGATTGATCAGACTGACGCCGATTTCCCTGCAACTAATTTTGCAACTCCCCACAACTCTGCATCCTCTGTAACTTCTCCTGTTTGCACCCTGGTGAAGCTTTTAGCTCTACAACCTAACAGTAGGATTAAAATCTCAATGATATTTTACATAGCAAGGTTTCATGGATTTGAATAATTTTCTTCATTAACATAAATTAGGGTTTACAATTTTTTGATCTCAACATTGAAATTTGTAAGGTTTTTCCTTAGGTTTTAGTCTTTTTCTCAAGTTATTCCTTTTAATCCAACTTCAAATACTTTTTAGAGTCCAAAATTCCATTATGTGTCCTATTAGAGTTTGTTCTTGTTCTAGACATCACTAAATTTTGGAGTCTCCCCAAACATCCATCAGATTCCATGACTTTCCTATGCACATTTCAAACTTTAGATACCTATTAAGCATGTCATTATATTATGAAGCCTATCAGTGCACTTGTCAGAATTCAAGACCCTACAAAACACCTCATCAAACTCTGACACTTGATTTTACACATATTGAACTCTAACACCCTACTGAGCATGCTATCATATTTTGATCCTCTACTAAATATAACCATAGAATCTATCATACACATGTGCACATCATGAAATCTACCTCTTGAAAAAGCACACTCAAATTTCTATCTTTGTCCACAAAGTCATTTCAAGCTTTTGTTTCTCTCTTGAGCAATTGATCTTCATCATATGTCAATATTTAGCACCCTAATCAAGGAGACTCTAAATAAAATCAAATTAAATAAGACGCCTACCAAGAAAATTATCTAACTATAAGAGGACACAAAAATGAAGTATCAATTTCAAGGGGTGGTTCCACCTTCACATCTAGAGTCAAATGTTGAAGAAATAATAGATATTGACCTAAGCCACATTGATATGGAAGAATTATTAAAAAGAATCAATGGTTTCCATAAGATATATTATGGAAAAATTATCCATGATAGTAGATTGGCTCAAGTGGTTGTATTTAATATTTCATTACTATGTCCAAAACAAATATTGACAATGGTCCAACACTATGATATAGAAAAGAGGGAAGTCAAGAATCTAAAAGGAGAGTTATTCTTATTCTTAGGTCTAAATCATATTGATCATCTATTGCAATCAGATTATAGGGAAACATTTATAAATTTGACTCTCACATTTGCTCAACAATTATTGGATTCTAATACTAGATCCTATTCAAAATGGATCAACAAGCAATGGTTGACAAAATCTAAGAATACATCAAAAATGATACATAATAATCTTTCCAAATTTGAATTCATGAATGAGATAAATGACATGATCACACTCTTGTATAAAGTAGTGTTAAGCCCAGTTATAAATAATTTTCAAACATCGGTATATAGGTGTATATGGATCATCTATCAGATCAAGAAATATATATATTAGGGATAGTTGATCAGTGATTCAATTCACAAATAGATTATAGAGGTCAATACAACTTCTAGTTTTTATATAACCTATTATCTTATTAATTTTATCACCATAAGAGGATCTTACAATGGTTTGAATACAATGGGTGATATGCAGACTACCAAAATCTATGACTTCTATCCTCAGTTCTCTTTGAAAGAAAGTGCACAACATTTCCATAGGGTAAATGATGCCTTATTATGATATGTGATTTAGACATTTAAAATATAACCATATAATTCAAGGCCATCAATTTAGGTCTCTACAGAGATTTCCAAATAGGGAACATGGTTCATACAATTCCCAAATTTCACCTACTTGAGAATTTATGGGTGTGAAATTTCTTTGTACATGCTCCTAAGATATGTGAATTAAATATGGACTTTGATGGTACTAGAAATGTATTTGAATGAAACACACAATTTATTATCTTATAAACACAATTATGGAATAACATTTCCTATCTCTATTGATCACTACACTTGTACTTCTTTAGCCAAATCAAAATTTATTGACAAAGCAATGACTCAAGTTACTATTTGATCATTTGAAATCCAACCTTAATTTAATGTTATGGGTTTAATTTATAATATTTTTGGTTTTTCACATCAATATAGACATCATTTTTAAGACTACTAGATGGACTGTGATGATGAGAAAGATGTGAGAATCTATGATTATTCACAATTCACTCTAGAATAGGTTAATGTTTTTGATATATTAGAGATCAATAAAAATATATCAAATGATAAAGATGTATTATTATCCATCTATGAAAAATATGGAATTGAATCAAAACCTCTTCTAAGTGTAGATTGTCACAAGAAATAATCCACTTCACTCAACAATATAATTCAAGGTGTGCTAAATAGAAATCTGAAATGGTTAAAGAGCAAAGGCATCAATGTTAATAAATCAAGATTTCATCCTCCTATGAAGGAAGTTAAATTAGGAACTACTCATATACAACATCAAACAAAGATAGGAACATCCTCCAGGGTATGAACTAGTAAGGATTTAGAGAAAATAGAAGCAAAAACATAAGTTGAAGTGGATACAGAGGTCGTTCCAATGAAAAACCACTCAAGTTAAAGATAAGAAGGTTAGGTGAGAAACTCCTAGGTACTCCAAGTCTTTCTTTTTTAGAATAAATTCTTATTGATAGTGTTTCCCAACCTCAAACCCTAGTAACCAATACTACATAATAGTTTTTAGCTTCTAATACATCATTGTTATTTGAGTCTTTTATCCCTTCTCAACCTGATATTTCCATACCATTGTCTCTTGCTCAAAATGTTGCTTTGCCTACTAAACCCTATCCTAAGACTCTAGTTGGTATGTTATGAAAATAAGAAGGTGAAATAGTATTGGAAAAGTCTCAAGTTGTATAAACTCCTCTGCCTCCTTCTAAAATTCAAAAAGAGTCCAACATTGCTCTTGTATAACAATCTCTCAATGCTAAAGTTCCAAATTGGTTGAATGAATTAGAAAAGAAAAGAAAGAATATTTAATAGCCACAATAAATTAATTTCAACATCCTAACCATTATCCATGTCCATGCAGTAAAGAAGCCCAAAATAGTTTCAATAATAATCACTAATCAGATAGGAGAAAAATATGTATAAATAACAATTCCTCATGTTAATAAAAATAAAGATGATGTTGGATCTTTCGATTATCAAGTCACAAAATTCCACATTGAAAAATCTACAAAAGAAGGTATGAAATCAAATGTCCCATTTCAAATGGCACATTATTTGAGAAAATGGACCAAGATAAATTAACTAAGGAGCAACTCAGATAAAAAATTAAATAACTAATGTCTATAGTTTAGAAAATTGTAAGGCCTATTCAGTCTTCCCATTATATTTTTCACCAATTTATGATGCAAAGACACTTAATTTTGTAAAAAAATGGTCATATGGGTAAGGCAAAAAAAAGAGTGGACTACAAAAAATTTGCAACAGGGTATCACTACTCTTTAGAAAATGATGGTTGTTCTAAAACCTAATAAAAATAGGATCAAGTAATAAAAAATGAAAGAAAATATGAAGAAGAGGTGAAAAAATGGAATGAATTGATTCCTAATTTGGAAGATGTCACTTTTACTTATCTAGATGACTAATTCAAGAAAAGGTCATCCAAAAAGAGGAGGTTGTGTACCTTACCAAATTTTTGGGGGATGATAAATTCAAAGTTTGCATTGTTAAAGAAAGTGTCAATAAATTTGAGGACTATAATTCAATGGCAAGAGATGCTCTTTTTGAGATATTAGAAGTAGGAAAATTGAAATGCAAGCTTATTGATGATAAAGGTAAACTAGTACTTGAGGAGGCTATTTTTGATCAATTCAAGAAGAATATTGAAAAGATCATATCTCTAAAGTTTTCATTCAATTATGATTCAATTCAAATTTTGATCAAGTATTAGACTAATTTGGATAACCTTGATGCAATGCTTAAGAGGTTACAAGGAATAACATAGAAAATGATGGACCTATATTGTGATGTAGAAATAGCTTATACATATTCGGATGGTCTAGATGAAGATAAAGTGTTGGAAATAATGAAAAATTTCTATGAATATCAAAATATTAATCCATATCCTAATAAAGAGGTCCAAATAATCATCAATGAAGATGTTAAAGAATGATTCTACATCAAATTTTGATCTTTCTTGTAGATTTATTTTTCCTAAATCATTCTTATGATTGTCATTACACCTTCTTGTATTAGTTAATTAATAATTTTAAATTCATGAAAATGTACTAAGTCCTTTTTGAAATTTTGAGTTGTGCAAAATTTCCAATGAATGTTTTCAAGTTGTGCAAATTTTTCATTATATTTTTACAAGTCATACAAAAACACCAACACGTTGTTGTAAATTGTGCAAATTGCTTAATGTGTTTTTTCAAGTATTAAGTTGTGAAAATTAGATAATATGCTTTTTAAAACCCCTAAAAAGGTAAAAAAATGTGGTTACACACCCTAACCACCTATTTCAACCTATAAATATAAGTTAAGGGCTCATTTGTAAAATTTATGGATAGTGAAAATTTTCAATATACTTTTTGAAAGAAAAGATTGTACTTGCAACCCAATCAAGGTCAATATAAGGAGATTTAGCAAACTTGGCATTCAATATTTCTTTATGGATTATGTATGTATATGTTGTTTACATGTATTCAAATCTTTGATTGTAAAATGTTGTTGTAATTGTTACAAACTAGTCCAAATTTAGAAATTATATTGTAGTGTTTCTTCTTTAAACCTACCTTTTTTATTTCTATTTTGGTGAAACCTTGGTGGATTAAAATAGAAATTTTAACTTTTTATAAGGACATACAAAATAATTAGCATTTTATATTAATAGTTATAGAGGGTTATTTTAGTGTCTATTATGTGTTCTTATAAACACATATATGTCTTTCTTATCCATTAAATGATAAAGGTTGTCATTTAGAGATATTACCCACTTCCTCGACATTTATAATAGGTTTCTAAGTTTGAATTATTTTATTTTTTACTCTCTCCACTTTTATAAACATATTTCTTTCCCTTATCTCTCACTTTCATATTTTCCTTTCTGTAACATTTTCGTACTTTATGGTTAAAAGTACTACACCATTAAAACTCATTTTTTATGTAAATATTTTCACTTACCACATCCTTTTGAATTTCAATAAAGGTATTTATGCCTACTAATAGGAGAGGGAATTTTTCACATGATTGTTGATGAGAAACATCTATTTGTCCCCTTGACAAATTTTCAAGCCAACACATGCTCAGGATGTAAAGTCAACCTGATCAATTGGGTGTACCATATGTGAAAGCGTGAATAAATTACACTATAGATAATTTTTGTGTCAACCTGCCTATGAGGATGGGCTAAAAACACTCTTTGGGTGTTAGACATGAAAATGTTCCTAAGCCACAACTTGATAGGGTTTCACATCTGGTATACCTAGGAGATCAAGCCAACTAAGACATGAGGGTGCACAAAGCATGTGCATGTAACTGAGGTGGTAGAATCGATTTACTGAGTTAGAGAAAGAAATCCTTAAATATGATGGGCATGTTCTTAGTAGGTAAAAAATTTTCATGTGCACATAATCTTCTCATCCTGTATACCCACATTGCATAAAATATCTGCCCTTGTGTTGTTTAAGCTTGGAGTAGTATGAATCAACCAAACCATAAGAAAAAATATATCTCTTTGTAATATTATCATCCATATCCTATCCATGAATTTTGAGTGATTTTTGGGTGTTTTTCAGTCAAAAAGAAGATTGGTATACCCTAGGTACACCAAAGTTTAATTCATCTCTTATAGGCTCCTAAAAAGGCATTAGAAGGTGAAACACACATTTTCATAGGCATTGACACATGGTATTCACATCCACATAAACATTTTTTACATTTGGATCCATACACAAAACTCTAAGGTCTTATCGAGGCCACCTTTTGTCAAAGGGAGAGAAGATGATGTTCAAATACATGGATCTCAAACCCATGTCTACTCTTGAAACTAATATACCTAAAATCGATGTCTCACCAATTGGGCATACTGATTTGGAGGAATTTCATAAGAGGATCAATTTGGAATCATATATTTCCATGGATGCCCTATTTTCATAAATTAATCTACCAAAAGTTACTACTTTTCTCTTATCCATCTAATACACAAATTTACTATTTACATGTGTCCAACACTATGATCTTGATAACAAGAAAGTTTTATCCATAAGTGATGTAGTTATGGACAGGATATATGGAGAGTTTATTGACATCACCTTCCAGATTCCACCTTGGGATACATAATAAAATATGAATGATAAAGTTAGACAATCTCATTAGGATAAGAACCCTAACCAATACCTCTTGACCATGAATGTCATATGGTTGAAACATAAGAAGAGAGGATTGTCAAAACTATTTAAGAATTTATTCAGCTCAGATTTCAAGGAGGAATTGTCAAACATGATTATCCTCCTAAACAAGGGAGTGGGAAATAATACCATGACATAATTTCACCCTTGGATGTTCTTATCCATCATTATCATCTGTAATGGCAAACAAAATGTTAATTAGGCGAACATCATCAGTGATGATTTGCAAAATCAGCTCATTATAATGAATGTCACAAGGACATTTTATATGAATTCATACTTTGTATATGTTAGTAAAGGTTCCTATAAACCCATCAGAATATGCTAATAAGGGATAGATTTATAATACATAACACAAATAATATAAAATAGAAATCACACAAATGTGATTTAAGTTATAGACACATTGTAGCACTAAGTTTCTCATGTTTCATGGATAAGAATTATTTAGAATAATAATTATTTAAATGATAATAGAATAGGTAAAATAGATTATATGTGAGGAAGAAATACATTAAATTGAAAATGACTAAAGTAAGGAACATAAAGACACATAATAGAAAACCATTTTGTAATCTCTATATTGATATCAACAATTCAAAACTCTTTTATAATATATTAGAATAATATTTATAGGTTATTGAATGACTGTGTTGCTTCAAATTCCACCTATAACTACAAACCAAAAGAAGACCTTTCACCTTCTGCATACTTCATAAATAGAGTTTCATAAAGAGATAAAAGAGGATATCTATAATATAAAATAGTATGATACACACATGGCATCAACAAATATACTGTAATTTTGTATTCCAATATTTCCACCAACACTTTCCCAGACTTAAATGGTTGTCTTGTCTCAAGAAAACATCACCAAAACTATTTTATAAGTTAGATGTGATGAAGTTTCCTGATAAAATGGTTGGCCTATAACATTAGTTATAGTTATCACTCAAGGTTTTGTTTACTATTTTTCACCTCATATGCACTATTTAGTCACCCTTTCAAGTTTTTAACTAAGCAACATATCAATATACCACCCTTGTGGATTTTAATAGATTAGCATAACTAGGTAGCCACCCTTTATAGGTTTTCAACTAGCTTGGCCCCACTCCTAATGTTTCATCCTTCTTGACTACAAAAATTAATCAAACTTTAAAAATTTTGACTTGCGTAGTACCTATATAGATGGTAGAGGCATGTGTTGAGTTATTATAGATGAAAAATATTGTGGCACAAATGGTGTATCTAGAACTAAAATATAGGATATTACTATAGAGGATGATGTTATTGAAGGGATTATTAGGAAGGAAGCCACAACTAAAGAATCTAAACTCAATGGTTCTTGTTGTGTTAAGAGACTTGGTTGGTCCAGTTTGGCAACTTTGTGTTGTAGAAGTTCTTATTGAAGTTAATTTAGAGGGATGTATTGGGGAATGCTGATGACTGGTCCTATGGAACTATCTAGGTGGGACAATTCCATCTACATTTTCTATTTTACCAAGATCATCTTTATATTTAAAGTAATTTAGTATGTCATGATATCCTGAATAGCATCATCTTCCATAATGAGATGAGTAGATCTTGCATTTGACACCCTTAGCTAAATATCCTAATACAATTCATTTAATGTTTCAGTGCGCCTATGTACTTAAACTCTTATAAAAGTGTAAAGAAACAATTGATTTTTCCATATATATAGGTGATGCATGAAATTTTCCTTCATTTTTAATGACACTTTGAGTATGTATTCCAGCTTCTCAGGAGTGGTCGATTGATCTCCCATTGCTACCTTGGATCTATCAACCTTGGTGAACTCTAGTTTTATATTACCCCAAATGGTATTGAGTTACTACTTCTATTCCAATATGTTCATTTTCATCTATTGAGGTTGGATTCTAAAAACATACAAAACATGTTTATATTCTTCCATCAACTCAAACATGGTATGTTTTTATGCCTTGATTTTTATTCCTTATGCCCATAGTTGTAATGTCTTCTATGTAGACTATCAATCCTTAGTTAGATGAGTAAGAAGAAGGTTGAGATTCTTCTCATCAAACATAGCCTAGTTGCATAAAACTTGGACAACCAATACAGGGCATGCATCTTTAATTATTTTTCATGCATTCTACAAATGGGCCTTGAGTTTTTCATTTTATTCCCTAAACTTTGTAGTATCTAGTTCAAGCGAGGCAGCCTTTTGTGTAATGGATTATTGAAAATCATCCACCCCCTCAAGTTTTTTGGATAATGGCAACTTAGATATATCCAAAGAGGCTTCTTGATTGGATGGAATGATGGCTAATGAAGAATTTTATTGTCATTATAGGCATGTATTGGATGGGTGCCATTGGTAATGAAAATGTGGTCTTCCTAGTGGACTGAGGTGGAACATCCCACATATAAATGTTTGATAACTAAAGTGTCTATTTTGATGCTTCCTCATGCACACCTCTTTATAAAAACTCTAAGATTTAAGATGGTGTTTGTTGTATATCTTTAGATTTGGCCTTAGATACCTCATTTTTTTAATCACAACATCCTTGGTAACTTGCTCTGCATACCTCTCTTTTCTTGTTCCTACTTTTGTAGAGCCTCTTAATTGTGCCCTTCTTGCACATTCACTATTGCATCCTCTTCATCCTTTTTCCTTTTTGCCTCATGTGTTTCATTTTTTCTTGCTCCATTTTCTTTGTCATGGCTTCTTCCTATAATTTATTTTTATTATTTTCTTGTTTTGCCTTATCTTATTGATGTTGTGTAGTTGCTTCCTTATCCTTATTTTGTTAGGACTCTTCATCCTCCTCTTTAGTAACAGTTTCTTCCTCCTTTATCCCATGTGCCTATATGTCTTTATCTCTTTCTTTTTGAAACTTGACTTCCTTGGCCCTCTTCTTCGTACTTCTTTGTTTGTTGTTCCTCCTCCTCAACTTTGCATTTGGCCTCGTCCTTTTTATTTCTCCTCACATCCTTGTTTTAATTATTCTCATCCACATTATGCATTTCTTCTTCCTTAAGTTTTTGTTTAGTATCTTTTTGGTGTTGCAACATCTTCTTCTTCTGGTACCATCTCTTGTTATTTGTATTTGGTGTATGTGATGTTTTTTTATTCTTATGAGGAAGAAGCCAAAGAATATTCCATAATAGTATGGCTTCGAATTGAATGATTTTTTTAGGTCAGTGGCATAAGTCCCTTTTTTAATCATTTAAACCCTTTGGTGGTTTATGATGGCTACAATGTTGAAGCTTTATGTGGTTCATATGCATCAACTATCATTAGGTCAATAAATTGAACCATCTGGTCCTTTATTATAGGATCTAACTATACCTCTATGTGTGTCTTTTTATTTCTTACTAATGTTGCCTATGGACTTTCAGACTACAAAGGGCTTTGTTGAGAATGTGAAGATGTTATGGTTGGTTTTTTTCTAAAACATTTAAAACCTATTGTTCCCAGTCATCCTCTTCCCCAATAGTGTCTATCATGATGGATGAAGGGGGTGTAGTTAGTTCTAACCATAAGTCCTTTCACACCTAATTTTAAAATTGAAAGTGCATATTACCTTCTAAACAAAGAATTCTTTTTTTTGGTTCTTGGTCATACACTTATTTTCTTGTCTGCCAGCAAGGATTGGTAGACTTATCCTTCCTTATCACCAAGCTCTAGTAAATTGAATTATGTAATAAATTTGGGCACATGTAGGTCATCTAGCCAAGACTTAGTGTTATGTGTCCTCTTTTTTACTGAAGATGGTGAAAACCTTTGTGTAGTGCCTTTATCTTCATTTTATTAGTTTGTGATGGAGTTATAGATGTCTCAGGAGTTATGATTTATTGGGATGTCTATTGTTGTGGCAAGGGGATTTTTGATTCTAGAGGCATCGATTGTAGTGGTTGGGATTATTTAGCTTCAAAGGACTTTTTTTGTAAAACCTCAACCTGCACTTCCATCATTATAATTAAGAAAGGCATGGGCATTATTAGTGCCTTTATGAGTTCAAAAATGTAAATTTAGGTGACCTCAGGGAGTAATGTCACTTGGGCATGATATCCTAGATATTTCATGACATCTAGGGGAAATTAAAGGTGTAACATGATGAGTTTTTATAGCTTCAACCACCATATATTGAACTTCCCCAATTGTGCATAGTATTGTCCTTTATTGGTCTAGATGAGATTAGAAAACTACTTCACAAGCTAAAAATTGGCATCATGGTTGATCAATCCCACTGGTGAATTCTAATATGTGAAACATAAAAGAAGTACTAAAAATTGGTATTGAAATATCTATGATGCTCTATTGAAAACTTTTTAAATCTTTTTAGTGAGCTTAAAAACTAGAAACTTGGGCCAGTTGAAGTCTTCATTCTTATGAATCATGTGATAGGTGATATTAATAACACCTTTGGATTCTTATTTGGAATTCTTTATGGTTTGCCAAAACCTCTTAGTGATGCACTCAACCAAGATTCATATTTTAGTATCATGTATTTATTCCATTTGAATTCCTCTTGATACCCTAGTGTAGTTTTCCTTTGTGTTAGAATGAATGGTTGGTGCCCTTATTTTGTAAGGAAGAAGAGATTTACCCTTGGATGGAAGTTATGTTGTGAAGGATATGGTAGTGGCATTTATCTAAATAGTCACATCCTTCAACAATTGAATATCACCTTAATTATATGTATTTTTAATAAGCATTACAACTTCATCAAGTTTTTTGAAAGTTGGCAAATTGATTAACCTCTATACATCTAAATCTTGCAGAGAGTACTACAATGCTAGGGATCTCTTTTGTGTTTCTTTATTTGATCAGGGATAAACATACCAGCTTTAGCATCATCAATGAATTAAAAAGGATTAGGGTTAGTATGTTTGGTTTGGCCCAAGGTAATACCAATGCACATAGCCTCCTTCTATGTGTTAGAGAGATTGATGAGGAGCTATGATCAGTTTATGGTGTCTACTTTAATGGTGGGTGATTACTTAATATGACTAAATAGAGAATTAAATAATGCTTGGCATACAAAAATTAAAATTTTCTTGAATTTAAAGATTTATTTGTTTGCACAAGTGTGTAATGGCATAGTGTTTTAGGTGCCCTTATATTTTTAGATTTTCCCATGTTATATGGATTGACACCTAGATTTGAAGGATTTGAGTTGTCTTTACATCATTACACCTTATAATTTAATGCCATCCACCATTAGTTGATATGATGTGGTTGTATTTTTAGCCAAATGAGTTATTTTAGTTGATGGAATGTTTGATGTTACCTATCATCTCTTCCTACATCAAGTGTACTTTTTGTTCATCTACTAAATCTAACCCTTCATGTTACTTTGAAAAAGGTATTGTCATTCAAGTGTGTCATCATTCACATCTTTGGTGACTATTATTTTCCATTGTGTCATTCCCAAACTTAATTATTGACGTGCCTCCTCATAAACCTGACTAAAATATGTGTTCACTAATGGCTTATTCATTCTATAACTATGACTTTAACTATAATTCTGTTACTTGTGATATAGATATTTCAATCTATTTCTACACTACCAACCTATAAACAAAATAAAAAACAATGCATAAAATAAAAACCCTATTATATGTGGTGTTACTCAACACCCACTCATATCTTTATTATGAGATCAATGCGAGATTATTGTTAGTAAGGCTTAAGCCTACTGCCATTTACTTGACCAAGAATATTGATATTGTGAAGATACCTTAAAACAAAAATTCCTTATCATGATAGTTCATAAATAATGCATGGTCCTTTCCATTTAATATACAACTTTCTCAAAAATGCTTAGAACCTGTTATCATATAATAAGACTATTTGTTCTAGATGAAACTCTTTAATTCATAGATTATGATCATGCCATGCCTTTTAAATTTGTTTATTCACCTTTTATGTCTATTGAGTTCTATCTCTATTCTCTTCCATCATAGATAGATATATCAGTCTAGCCTTTAAAGAGTCCTTATCCCCTTTTCACATGATCATTATAATTTGTAGACTAGGAATAATATATTCCATGGGCATCATTGCCTCAAGTCCATAATCCAACTAAAATAGGATAAATCATGTCACACATTTTTTATTTTTTATGTATGCCTAGAGAATCATAGGAATACTACCCTCTCAATCATCCCATTGTACATTGCATATCTTTGTCAACATCTTTCCTAAGACTTTATTTGAATCTTTAGTTTGTTCATTTGCCTATAGATGATACGTAATATTTTTATGGTGCAATATCATAAATTATTTTTTGATTCTTAATTAAATTTTTTTAAGAAGTGTATTCCCCTATTTTTAACCAATTTGAATGGACACCCACACCTTGTAATGATGTTTTCATACAAAAAATTGGTTGCATCCTTAGCACTTTAACTTGGTGTTGCAGAAGCTTTAACCCATATTATAAAGTAATATATTGCAGTGATGATATACCTTTCATGATTTTGCTTTCTCAATTGATTGATAGGCCCCACAAAATCAATACCCCATTATTTAAAAGGTTTTTTTTTGGCATTGGGTTCAAAGGCATCTCATCTTATTGATTAGGTTTTCCCATTCTTTGATAGATATCCCAGTGTTTCGTGACATGATGTGCATCATAGAATAATTTAGGCCACCACATACCACTTTGAAATATATTTATCACATTAGATTCTCCTTTGAAATGTCCTCATGTGATGCCTTGATGTGTTTCTTAAAGAAGTTATGTTTATTCATGTTTTAAAGCTACTTTGCATAGCAGCTCATCTTTACCCATATTATACAAGAATTCATTTATGATAATATATGGAATGACTTGTGTAATCAATTTACTTTTGTCTAAATCAACATTGTGTACAAGAAAAATTCCATATTCTAAAAAATTGGCTATATTTTCCATGTTCTCAAGAATCATAGAGATTTAGAAGATATGTGCATTTGGTGATTCATCTTGTAACTCTTTAGGTTCTTCTTAATTTCATATCTTTCTCAAGTGGTTAGGTCTCACATTATTTCTTCCAAGTTTAACATTGATCCTAAATGAAGATTCTTGAAATAACATTAACCATCTAGTGATCTCTCCACCCAACACAGGTTTGTTAACCAAATATTGCAAGGCCCAATGAATAATAAGGAACTCAAATGGTGTTGCCAGAAGATAATTCCTAATATTTTGTAGTATGAACACCATTACTAACACTTCCCATTCTATCATAGTATATATTTTTTTATCTATAGTTGATAATTTTTGGCTTTTGAAATGGAAAGGATGGTCCAATCCACTGTCTCTTGGTTGTGTTAGCACAACTCCTATCATAATACTTGAAGCATCTACATGTACGTGAAATAGCTTGCTCTAGTTTATAAAAATCTATATGGGAGCTATAACTAACCTTTGATTTATCTTAACAAATTTTGATTAACACTCTTATTTCAATTCAAACCATGTATCCGTGTACAATAACTTCTCTAAGGATGAAGAGATATTTGTGTAGCCTTTAATAAACTTCTTGTAATACCTTGTATGACCCATAAATGCTCACACTTCCATAGAACTATTCAGAGGTGACATACTCATTATGATTGATATTTTTGCTTGATTAACAAAAATTCCATCACTGCATACAATTTGGCCCAACAAAACACCAAATGGTGTGAAAAAAGCAATTTTTAAATTTAATGCAATTCTCAGGGCTCTAAAACATTCTAACATTAGTCATAATTTATACAAGTGGTATTTTAACAAAAAAAATATAGTCCAATCATCTAAATAAAACTCTATAAAATCATGAATAAATTACTTTAAAGTAGTCATCATAACCCTATAAAATATATTTGTAGCATTCTTTAGACCAAATGGCATTACCTTAAATACAAAATAACCCCATTCAGTTATGAATGTTGTTTTAACCTAGTTGTATTCTATGATGGGGATTTGATGATAACCACTAAATCTATTTGTGAAGGAGTATACTTCATGACTTGTGATGGATTCCAAAACCTCATTAGTGAAAGGTATAGGAAATGGATCATTGATGCAAGCATCATTCAATACATGGTAGTCCCCACATGCCCTGTTTTCACCTAAATTTTTAGGCTACACATCCATGGGACTAACCTAATCCACCTTTTATACCAAATAAATGATACATACTGCATGCATGAGATACATATTAACCTTCACCTTCAACTTCATGTTGGGATTCAATCTATATGGGCACTTTTTTATAGGTCTTACACATTATTTTAGTTTAATGTGAATTTCCCCCAATGATGGATCTACACCTTTCATCCTTATGAAGTTAGTGGTAAAACCATCTTAATAATCCCTCAACAGCTTCAACCTTTTAAAACTTCCTTCTAAGTCTAGTAATCTCCCAAAGTTACAAGCTTTGGCATAAACTCTATTCAATTCTTCTCAACAAAAGTGGTTCTTGATATATCCTATTATATCAACTAGGAATAGATTATTGTAGAGTTATTTATCATTCCTATTCTAAAATCTTGAAATTTTACAGCTTTTCATCCTCAATTTGTTTTTTGATTTGAGATTTTGAGCTTCTCGTTCTAGTTTGAAGAAGCCATTGAGGTCCAAATCCTCATCACTATCATTAAACCTTGTCAACTCATCTATAATCTTATTATAAGGTCGGATAAGAAATTGTTCCTTCCTTTTATGGACCTTGTAGCTCTATATAGATGTATTCAAATCATAAGCTTCTTATTGTTGTGATGATGAATCTATCATAGTACTAAGGTCTTTTTCTTGGCCATTATAGAAAAAAATTAACTTTTATAAAGCACTATGTACTATAGGATTTTTATCTTCAAAAATAAACACTTGGATAAAGTCTTATTGAACATATGCCTAATTCTTAGTTTATCATTTATGTTCCTAATGCATATACCAAGCAGTTAGAATCAGTGTTGAGTGTATCTAAAAATATGTACCCATTACTTAAGTTTGACATCATATGTAAATCATGTGTTTATGTACTTATGTATATGTAATTCTAGACATTATCCTTCTTGAAATAATAGCCAATGTGCTCTGACAATGGTTGGTATCTAAAAATATGCTCCCAATAATTTACATGCCTCATCCCATGGTAATTATGTTTTCTTATGAACTTCCCACCATGTCAAAGTAATTACTTTTATTGCACAATTGAGTACACTAACTCTATGATCCATGTTAGGGACATGATGCTCTAATAAAAAATAAAATGATTGAGATCCTCAATTTCAAAATATTATGGTAGTTGGTATTTAATGGAAAACACCATTCATAGAGGGCACACCTCATGATCTCCCTAGACCTAGTTCAACAAATGCGTATCTGATTCACCACTTATCAAAGATGTTGCTTCCCAAGGTAAGGTACCTTCTAGAGTAGGCTTTATGTAATACATAGCTATCTCACCTTATTAGACAAGAAATATACCTCAGACCTGGTTAGCATTTTCAAAGAGGGAGACATACATTCTTTGATTTGGAATAATGTGCTAGTGATTTTATTATAACTAGTTTGTACATAGGTTGTTCAAGTTATTGAGATTGTATTTAACATTTTGATTATGGATTAAAGAATTAGTATTTAATATCTATTAGAGTACTCTATTTGTTATCTACATTTACTTTGAGGTAACTAGTATCCTCATACACATAATGTGACTCTGGTTCTCTAGGGATGGCATATGTATTATGCTTAGATTAGTTCAAAGGTATCACAATTATCTTATCTCCTTGGTGCATCTCTAATTGATTTTTCACTGTATTGATACTAATTTGACCATCATAAGCCCATTTCTTACCAATCAAAGTAGGATAATGGGTTTAATTTATTTTCATTTCAATTACCTCAAAATATCCTCATAGGCTTAAGTCAATAGCCTTAATTTCTACATCTTCAATCCACCTAATTGGTTCTACTCTCCCATAATCTGTGAGACTAAGAGTAACTAGATTATAGCTTAATGATGGTCAACCAATATCCTCCCATGTAGAGCTTTGTATCATATTTATTGTGCTTACAAATTTAAATGCAAAATTAGGTACCTCATACCCTGTAAGTTCAATATTCATTTAAGAGTCAATGTCCCTGGGCTTTTTAGTTTGTACATACCACACAACCTTGTCGGTATGTTGTTGTCTTCATTTTGTGTATTCAAGTAGATTATGTATAAAAAATTGTAAGATTATATGAGATACATGTTAGGATCTAACAGTTCCTAAGAGCACAATTGATTACCTTTGTATAAGCAACTAAACATAGAATTAAACCAGAATTAACAAGTAACTAGAATTCAAAAATAGCACAGAATATGAGAGACAATACAATCATGTATTAATACTCATCCAAAAAAGAATATAATGAAGAGATGCCACACTCTTCCCACACCTCTGAGGCTTCCCACACCTGGTGTACAGTAATTCTCCTTCAAGAGTTCACTCTCTCAATTACGGTCACAACAAACAACTCAAACACATAGTTGTTGTTCACCTCCATAGGTCAATAACAATACTACCAATCCACCAGTAAGTGACTAACAACACAACCATTATTGCCTACTTCCAGTCCACAAGTACTCAACGTAATACAAGTAGATTGTAATATCCCTTCGAATATCAAAACAAAAGCTCCGAATTGCTTATCTAAATTTCTACAAAATATCTTCAAATAGATAAATAAATCACGATATAAATTCTTATTTATTTGCTCATAAGCTTACAATAGAGATCCTCTGTCAAGTATATAAAGAATATTGAAAGTATGGCCTTAATAGCCTGAATATTCTACAAATTGGTCTGAATCTGGTACGTCTCAGCTTGCTGTGTAAAAAAACACAGTCCCCGATGTCAGTTATACTACCATCGTCAGTTGACCTATAGTCGTTAACTTGCCGACGTCGGTAATATGTCGATCGATGTCGGTCTCTGTAGGTCCCTATTCGCCGATGTCGGTGCCCAAACTTTCTATAGATGCATACAGATTTTCACAGATCTATACAGAATTCGTACAGCCGCTGATATTACACAACCTGTATGCTTGATCCTGATCTGTAGAATTATGGGCTAATACAAAAGATCTATATCTAGGTAATTCTTGAATCAAAACCCAAAATAATGAAATACCTGTAAACCCTTGTGATAGCTTATGTGTGAAGTTATCTCTCAAACTTGTAAACACCTATGATAACTTTTGTATGAAGTTATCTCTCAATTTGGCAATAGATTAGCTGATCTTTCACAACCTCTGAATCGCACACAATGAAGAGTTGACGTTCTTCAATGCAAATGGAATCCTAGAACCCTTGGCTCAGTCTTCACAGAAGAATTTCTTAACAAGAATCAATATCAATAATAATCATGAATACAAACTCTCTCCCATGAGAGATTCTTATACAACTCCAAAGGTGTGCTTGCTAAAATTAGATTCCCTTAAATTAGACTTAGGGCTTCCTTAAATTAGAACTAGGGTCTTAAAATTAGACCAATTCCTAAATTAGAATTAGGATCCTAAAATTAGACCCAATAATTAATAATTAATAATTAATTAATACTTAATAATTAATTAATAATTAATAATTAATTAAAATTGGACCAAATAATTAATATTTGATTAAATCAATCAAATATTAATATCTCCCTTAATTCATGTCTGATAGAGCCCAAACGAAAGCCAAGCCCAGCTCCATCAAGACCCTCTATCCATCTCATCAGCCTATGAGGGTCACATAATAGGCTAACCATCTACTCTGCACATGTCAACTAAAAAGGGGACATGACATAGATCTCCTCTGATCTTACACAACCTACAAATCAATGAGACAATACTTACCATGTAGATTTTACCTGATCTTGCTTGCCAAGCAGATCAATTGATCTTACAATTGGAAGGATCTCTTCCTTGTCCTCTATTTCAATACAGCCCCATGATTCTATTATATAGATCCCATGCAAACAATAATTAGACTTCTAATTACAATAATTAGACACGTAGACTCGAGACTAAAATTAGTCTTTTACATGCAAACAAATTGTCCATCTAAAATAAGACTAGTTCTAGAACTACAAGCAAACGTATGCACACACAGGCTGTCGACATCGATGCCTGTCTGACTACTGTCAGCCAACCCATAACCAACATCAATTTTTGTAAACACTGAAGATGACTGATGTCAGTTGTGTTGCTGATGTCAATTTCTATGTAACTCAGTAACCTCCTCCATGTTTGCATCAGTGAAGCTTTTAGCTCCATAACCTAACAATCTCCACTTGGAGATAAATAGATGCATCTATACCTGTACCTATACATCCTCTAATTTTGTTTTTTGGCTTGTATCCCTCTTCAAGTTCAACCTTGAAGACCAACCACCACACATCTTATGATGTAACTCCTGTCATCCAAATAACCTACCATATCCGCATCTACAAACCCATGTAGAAAAGAACTTGACCCTGCATAGCATGTTAACCTACTACTGGTCCCTCTCAAACACCTGAGAATCCACTAAACTGCTCTCCAATGCTTCTTTCTCAAATTGGCTATGAACTTGTTGACAACACCCACTGCTTGGGCAAAATTAGGTCTAGTACACATGTACTTAACCTCATCATGTGAATTGGGACACTGTTCTGTGAACTGTCCATCCATAGGTGTGCTAACCAGTTTTGCATCCTGCATGTTGAACATGCCACTACCTTATTCACATAATCATCTAGAGACAAAATCAACCTGTGATCTTCCTTGTCTCTATAAATACTCATGCCAAAGATTTTTGCTCCTCCTAAATCCTTCTTGGCATACCTCTGAGCTACCTTTACCTTTAGCTCAAAAAATTCTTGCATGTATGAACCTGCAACAAGCATATCATCCGCATACAATAATAGGATAATGTTGTGACCATTATCCAACCTGGTAAAGTAAACACAATGGTTCTAATGACATTGAATAAAGCCATGCTTTGTCATACACCTGTCAAACCTATACCACTGTCCTGGAGCTTACTCAAGACCATATGACCTAGCCTTTTATCTCACGTGTCCATTCTCTCTCTTCTTTAACCTGGGAATCCATTCATCTCTTAGTGCTTTCATTTTGGCTGGTAACTCTACCAAATCTCCCATTTGGTTCTTCTCCAAGGAATCAAATTCTTGATTCATGCCATGCTCCCACTGTTTCCTAGATCCTACCTATTCTGCTTCTTTAAAAAACTTTCTAGTTCTTGACCATCAGTGAGCAAAAAATAGTATAAAGAAGGGGAATAATGAATTTGAGGCTTACTTACCCTTTCAATCCTCCTCATGGGCATTTGAGATTCCTTGATAGCTTATTGTCTACCTAAAATCCATCTTAGTGACTGATCTTGGTCACCCCTCAGTCTGCACCTGACTGATGTCAGTTCCATGTGACTAAGCTGACTGCCAACATTGGTTCACTAACTGACGTCAGTGTCCACTTGATCACCAATGCTGGTCCTCTGACTGACGTCAGTGTCCACCTACCTAACACCATCGACTCTGGTCTACACATGACCGATGATGGTACCTGCCTATTCGATGTCGGTTCCACCTGATCGACACTGGTAACTGTGTTTTCCTGTGAGTGATGACTTTTTACCCACAAGCTTACTCTGTTCAAACTACCCTACACATAATTATTTAGCCCCTTGAGCTAATCTATGTCTGTCATCTTCTCCTTAAACACCAAGGCTTTCTTGTTCTTGTCAAAAACATTAGATTTCCTCTTTATGCAATACTGAGATCCACCAATAGAAGCTACCACCTTCCTTGTTGACCTAGTTTCAAGAAATGTCACTTTCTTCTATTGCTTATAGAAATCTCGATCCATACTTTTCAAACCTAAAAGCTTATCCTTTGACTCAAGAACATGCATCCCCTTCTTATTCATGTGACCAAGCCTATAGAGCCACATCTTTGAATCTACAGCTGAAGTAGATAAACCAGAAGGAGAATCAGTAATACAAGTAGATAGATAAAGAGTACCTACTTTCTTACCTCTTGCTAAAATAAGTGCACCCTTGGAAACTTTCCAAGAGTCTGCTGTGAGAGTTACTGTGCATCCCTCATCACCCAACTTTCCTACAGAATTCAAGTTCCACTTTAGGACTGGGACATGCATGACATCCTTCAACACCCATGTGTTGCTTGTCTACAATTTTAGCTTCACTTTCCCTTTACCAACCATTTGACAAGGCTTTCCATCCCCTAAATAAATTTTTCCAAAGTCTCCCTGGACATAATCATGAAAAAATTCCCTATTTGGGGTTGGATGGAAAGAGGCACCAAAATCTAAAACCCAAGATTCTACTTTATCCAAAGAATATACCAGAGAATCTTGTGCAACAATACCTACAACAACATCTGATTCTTTATTTCCTTTATGTTGATCTTCTTTCACCTAGCAATCTTTCTTTATGTGCCCTTTCTTTCCACAATTCCAGCAGATTACACTGCCATTCTTGGATTTGGATCTCCTACCTATCTTTGACCTTGATTTCCCTTGCTTGATCTTCTCTCTTTTCCTTCCCCTAATTTCAACACTTAAATCATTCCCTGATGATTTACCTGTGCTTTTCCTATGAATTTATTTCTTCAATATTACACTAACAACATCATCCACTTTCAAGATATTTGAAGCAGACGTAGTATTACTTACTGCCATTACCAAGCTATCCCAACTTTCAGGTAAAGAGCATAAGATTAAGAGAGCCTTAATTTCATCATCAAAAACAATATTGACTGAATTTAACTGGTTTACCAAACCATGGAAATCACTAAGATGACTATGTACAAATCCACCTTCCAACATTTGCAAATTAAATAATTGCTTCATAAGAAATACCTTATTCAAAGCTGAGGGTTTTTCATATAAATTTGCCAAAGATTCCATTAACTCAACCGTTGACTTTATCTGTGATAAGTTGGAAATCATAGACGATGCAAGGCTCAACCTTATAGATCTCAGAGCCTTCTAATCAAGAACCTTCCATTCTTCATCTTTCATATTTGTGGGCTTGCATGCAACCCCACCCAACGGTAAGTATAGATCTTTTTTATATAGATAATCTTCTATCTGCATCCTCCATAATTGATAATTCTTGTCATTAAACTTATCCATTCTTAGCGTACTTTATTCTACAATTATTATACTCCCACTCAAATAGAAACCCCTGTGAGTGACTTGTAATCAACAAACACTTAACACACTCTAAAACCAAGGTGTTAGTGAACCTAACCAAAGCTCTAATACCACTTGTTAGGATCTAACAGCTCTTAAGAGCATAATTGATTACCTTTGTATAAGAAACTAAACATGAAATTAAACTAGAATTAACAAGTAACTAGAATTCAGAAATAGCACAAAAAATGAGAGATAATACAATCTTGTATTAATACTCATCCAGAAAAGAATACAATGAAGATATGCCACACTCTTCCCACACCTCTCAGGCTTCCCACACCTAGTGTACAGTAATTCTCCTTCAAGAATTCACTCTCTCAATTATGGTCACAACAAACAACTCAAACACAGATTTGTTGTTCACTTCCATAGGTCAATAACAATACTACCAGTCCACCAATAAGTGACAAACAACACAACCATTGTTGCCTACTTCTAGTTCACAAGTACTCAATGTACTATAAGTAGATCTCCTCTAATCTTGCACAACCTAAAAATCAATGAGATAATACTTACCATGTAGATCTTACCTGATCTTGCTTGCCAAGTAGATCAACTGATCTTACAATTGGAAGGATCTCTTCCTTGTCCTTAATTTCAATACAGCCCTATGAGTCTATTATATAGATCCCATGCAAACAATAATTAGACTTCTAATTACAATAATTAAACACGCAGACTCAAGACTAAAATTAGTCTTTTACATGTAAACAAACTGTCCATCTAAAATAAGACCAGTTTTAGAACTGCATGCAAACACATGCACACACAGGCTGTTGATGTCGGTGCCTGTCTGACCGCTGTCAGCCGACCCATAACCGACGTCAATTTTTGTGAACACTGAAGATGACCAATGTTAGTTGTGCTATCGACATCAATTTCTCTATAACTCAGTAACCTCCTCCATGTTTGCATTAGTGAAGCTTTTAGCTCCACAACCTAACAATACATTTTTTATCTTGTCTGGACCTACCAATGTTTTCAATAACATGATTTGACCTTAAAACATCATAGGGACCTAAAACCATCCATTTTTACTTGAATTGACCATCTCCACATTGAAAAGTTGCTTTATAAGCCCTTAATAAGTGCATTTCTATGTTATATTTCACTTTCTTGACCTTTAAAAGGACACACCACATATTGTACATTGAAACTAACCTAGACCAACATGTGTAAGGAATAAAACACCTTGGCATAGCTTGGAAACATATTAGAGACCTCAAAATGCATTTGTTCCTTTTAATTTGTAAAAGTAACTATTACCTTAATTTCTCCAAAATTACCTTAACCTTTGCTAAACATGAAATAACAATGTTTCCATATTACCATATCTTATCTATATAAGCTCTCATCCACCATAGGACATCATTTCATTTTAGAAGGTCAATACATCAATACTCTAACCATGGATTAACATGCCTTAATCTATGTAAATTAAACTCAAACTCTGCTAAGATACCTTAATTTCTCCAAACACCGAAATAGTACCTTCATAAAGGGGATTGATGACAAGACTAGGCTCTTAGATCACTCTCTTAGACCTTGAAAAAGACCTTAGGATGACAAAACACCTTCTTATAATAAGGCATGACCTATAGGCTAAGACAAAACCTATAAGAGATCAGTAACAAAGTTAAAGAAGGCTTGACAACAAAGTTTTGAATTGTACTCACTCATGGTGGCCAATTTTGGCTAACAAATGGCATGTTAGGAAAATGGGCTAACCCTAAGGAAACATATAGTGCTTGTTGCACAATAATGGAAGATGCTTGAAAGTTTATCCTTTAAATGTATTGAATAATGGATTACTAAGGTCTAGGATAATTTGATGAGTCCCTATCTTGAACCAAAAATTTATGCATATGTATGGGTGGAACAACATCTCTATAACTCGTTATATGCAACCTTCTTTGTCAAAATCCCTACTAATTTTTAATCTTGGATCTCTACTTATGCTCAAGGTCAATTACAAAATTTTGGCAAGAGGCAAGCTTGGATGATAGAACATCAAAGGGATTTAGCATGACTAGGAATAGCATGTGTCGAATAGCATGGACACATGCTATTAATATATGGTGGAAAGGAGTGTTGAATAGTTACATCATGGAATGTGTAGTAACCACTTACTCTTGTCCTAAAGAAGTCAAGTTCTAGTTTCTCAAAGAACCATGTAGTCGTTATATTATACATTTCCCACTAGAAGTAAATAAGTTGTTTATTGATTATGGACTTGAAACTCTACCTATGGAGGGATAAATGCATCCTTGCATGAGTTTCATAGTTGAAAGGGGAATACATAGGTTTTGGTAAATAAATTTTGGTTCAGAATGGTAGCTAGTCAATGGGTATTATGAAAACATAAATATGATGAAGCTTGGTGTAGGATCATATGTGGAAGTGGTAAAAGAAGGGAATAGGAGAACTCAGGAAGTGTTGTTAGGATCTACAGGGAAGCAAAAAGTCACAAGGACTCAATCACTTTCAAACCATGCCTAATGCCAATTTTATCATATGGAGGAGAAACTAGTTGGATAAAAGAGACTGAAGAACCACGTTTGAATCAACCAAGATCCTCAACCATAGTGCATGTTCATGTTTTTGACCCAAATGAATTACTTATACATAATTAGGATATATATAGTGTAGAATTAGAAAACCGATCTTATAAGGGAAATTATAGCTAAGCCAATTTTAACTCAATGTGAATTAACAATCTTTTTCCTCTTTAAGGGAATTTCATGCCCCAACTTGGTATGCCTGGTGGACCTAACATTACTAGTGGGAAGATTAGTGGTCCAAGTATTATTAATCAACCTGTTATCATGCCTAACATTATGAGTGTTGCTATTAAAGGCACTGGAGGTGGACTAGGAGACAGCATGAGAGGAAGTGGTGGATTTCTACCTTTACGAATAAGATTTGGGGTTTCTCAACAACCATCAGACTAAACACCTCAACTACCAATGGTATATTATGAAATTATGCTTCATCTACCTAAATATCAGGTCATGGAGAATGTTGTAGAGCATATTCATTAGTGTGAACTCATTTGAAGGGCATAGGGTATAACTTATTCTAAGAGAAGGGCCACATAATTCATAACCATACTTCTATAAAGAGAGCATAAGTGGTATAAGAAGTTTGACCTTCAAGAAGTGGTAATTAACTATGATCAGCCCAAGATGGTATTCTTTCAAGAATTTGATATTCTTAAATTCAAGCAACAAAGTATTACCATACTAAAAGATATAAAATAAGAGCTCACCAAAAGTGTATGGGAGTATGATGCATGGTTTAAAACTCTTATCAAATCTTTCATTTGAAATTAATGTTTTTCATCATGCTCAATGGTTCATGAGTGGTATGTTACTTCTTTTTAGATGAATGCTTTATCAAAGGACCTTTACTAGCCCACGTGAAGCCCTCAAAGTTACCCTCTTCACTGAAGCTATTGGTAGCATTAACACTAAAATCGGTCATTTTATGGAAGCTTAGATAGATTTAATGGCATCATAATTAGAGAAGCTGACTGTGAATAATGTGTACAATACTCGTAATATTCTTTGGTGTACTAATTACAATTTGAAGGTCATAATATAAGCAACTACCTATACAAAAACATTTGTGATGTATTAAATCAATAGTGTAAAATTTTCCATGAAGAGCATGATGTATGCTCTTGTCCTCTCTTACAATGGGATACACATTCTAAAGTGTCTAAATATTGTAAGATATGTGATGCTTACACCCATGACATAAATGATTGTCACTTAATGAGTGATATACATGAGGCACATATGCATGATACACGTCAAACCTCTATCTCCAACAACTAAGATAATGGTGGATATCATGTCTGCGGTCAAGCATGAGGATGAGGAGATGGTCATTTCAAAACATGTTCTTCAAACCAAGAACATGTTAGAGATTGTCCAGTCTACCAACATGTGCTTTTTTTTAAAGGAGCATTGGTTGGAAGAATGTCTCGACTTATACATAGCCATCACTAAAGAAAGAAATGAAAAAGGTGATGGTATGATTTGCATTGAGAATCCTTACTGGAGACCACACTCTAGTACCTCGATATCCCAATAGGTTAATATCACTACATGTAGTGATAGACAATCTTAGTCTACATTTATTCTCCCTATTGACAAGATACAACATGAATATCCTCATGCAAGGAAGTATCTTGATACCCAAAAATAAAAAGATGTGATCCAAGATACTATGACATTGGTATAGGAACTACAAGGATAAATTTAGTTTTTTAAGGACCAAGAAGCAACATAATGTGTTGATATATAAAAGGACACAAAACCTCAAAACATGGCATGAGATGATTTTCAAGAACTTTGAAAGCATATGTTGGATAGGGACATTGTCCCACACTTGAGTAATTAGATTTAAAATTAAGTACAAACACTAACTGATGTTCAACCTCAATTACTTTGGCCAACTGAAGGTCATCAATTGAATCATGTTTGATGATAAGATACTCATATTCCTCTTAGCCCTCAAAAGGACAAGGAAATACTGGTGAATGCTACCATCGATGGTTGGGTAATTTGAGATATCTTGGTTGACACTATCACTAAGGTTAACATCTTCAAAAAGGATGCATATCATAAAATAGCTAGTCCAACATTATAATCATCATTGCATGTGTTGTTTATGGCTAATAAAACTCATGTTCTACCAATTAGCATTCTTAAGAATGCAACAATTCGACATCCTTAGAGTACCTTTCAAAGATGATTTTGAATTTCTCTAGTTGGTTAAAGTAGATGATTTTCTAGCTCTATTGGGGTGACCTTGGTGCTATACAAATAACATAGACTTAAGTTTTAAAAAAAATACATCAATTTTGAAAATGTTGATCAACACATCATTATCCCATTAGATCAAACACATGGGCCCTTAAACATAGAACCTGTTAATGTGGAAGAAGATATTAACCACATCTTCAACATTACAGATAAAGATGGTGAGCATCATGATCCTAATCTTGATGTCATCCTTCAATGGACAAACACTCAGTCCCTTTTTGATACTACAAGTAATGATTGTAATTATTGGGCCCTCGATGACTATGACCTCATTAGAAGAGTGTGTGGTACCATTGGCATTTATGAGAACATTATGCATTAGTACCATAAATATCATATATTTTTTCACCTTGTTATCAAACAAATTATGAGGGGACCCATTATGTATGCATTGTTAAAAATATTTGATGAAGATCCTTGGTTTCACAAGTAATTAGAAGTCTACAACTTTATCTAGTGACTTGAAGACTTCCATAACTCTGATAATAATCATATGCATTCATTAGATCACCTTTTTAATGGCACCACCATGAGGTTGTGGTGAGCCCATAATGAGTGAATTCTCCATTGAGACTAAGTACACTCTACTTTGCATCATTATTTTCATCATGACAATCAAGTCTAGGGTATAGTCAACTATAGTAGAATACAAACACCAGAACCACACATAAAAGCTTATGAATCCATATGGAGGGTTGAAGAATCCTTCTTGCTAGAGTACCTATGGGTACATGTTTTTTATGGCACCTTATGTACTTAGGTGAGAGCATGGTACATTCATGAATAATGATATATGGGTACTCATTTTTAGCATATGTTAAAAGAGAGCATGAACTCGATGTTATCTTACTCATCTCTAAGAATGGATTTGCACCTCACACTCCAAGCCATGCATGAAGAAGTTTTTGGTGACCCTAGTCCCATTGAAGATCACCTGTGACATATCTATGATGTCCTATAAGAAGGTTTAGTTCTCTTTAATGATTCATTTAAATAGCCCATCCTTACACCAGAACCTGTCCTTAATCAGGAACACCATGAAGAGCTTTCCTAAGGAAAGCAAAAACTAGCATTTCATGTGGATGAAGGTGAAGGGTTTGACCCACTTGACCCATTGAAAAATCATTTTTATATCGCTATAGACTATGGTGCCCAAACTATTCATGATATTGGTCTTACTGTAGACCACCAATACTCAAAACCTCTTCAAACTATCCAACACAACATCAACATAGAGGAAGAACCAAAAATAGCTATCATGGGTAACTACTGCACTAACACGAAGGTTTCAAAAATCTTTGATTTATTAAAATAATACCAATATGTCTTTCCAAGAAGTTTTCATGAGATGAAAGGTGTTCATTTGTCACTAGGTAAAATTCATATCAAACTAGTTGACGATGCTCAATGAGTCAAGAAATGACCATATAGGATGAATCCAAATTTATGTGCATGAGTAAAGGATGAAATTGATAGTATGTTGTGAACTAGAGTAATAACCTCAATTGATGATTTTACATGGGTCATCCCCATGGTCATAAGTCCAAAGAAATATGGGAAGATTAGCATTTGCATTGACTATCATATACTTAATGTATCTTGCATTATTGATCCCTTCCCAATCCCATTTATAGAATAAATCCTTATAGGCATCATTGGGTGTGAAATTTACACTTTCAAAGATGGATTATCCATGTACCATCAGGTCTAGATCACTAAGGGGGATCAACCTAATACTACATTTACTATCGAATGGGGATTCTTCACATATAATGGCATGCCTTTTGGGTTGAAGAATGCATATATTGTACTTTTTCATATAGCCATTGAGGCCTTTAAAGACTTCATCCATAAATTTATACAAGTTTACTTGGATGACTGGATAGTCTATGGATTGGGAAAGGACCATTGTTTTAATCTACAACTCATGCTTGAGCATTGTAGAGTGCTTCATATATCATTGAACCTAAATAAGTATCTTTTTGCTACATTATTTAGTGTTTTTATTGGTCATATCATCTACAAGGATGTAATTTTGGTAGACCCTGATAAGGTAGTTGTCATTCTCTATCTACTAACACCAACATCTCAACACACAATTCATGCCTTTTTCAGACATACCAAGTATTATCAAAAGTTCATCCAAGGTTATGCAAAGATTATCATGCCTTTGGAGGAACTCTTGAAACATAACAAACACTTCATTTGGACCCACTCTTTCCAAGAAGCCTTTGAGGCCTTGAAAGTAAAAACTTATCATTACCTTGATTCTCTAGTTTCCTAATTGGATAACACCATTCCATCTCTATGTTGATGCTTCTAAAATGGTCATTGGTGTAGTCCTTGCACAACTGGATGAAGGTCACCTTGATCACCCCATCTATTTTACTAGTACAAAACTTACTCCAACTAAGATGAATTACACTACCATAGAGTGTGAAGCACTTTCCATGGTATATGCTTTATAGAAGTTTTGATAATACCTATTGGCAACTCCTTTTGTATTCTATATATACCATGAAGCTTTAAAATATCTAGTAAATAAACCTATGTTGCATGATCACATTTGTTGATGGATTATATTGTTTTGATCATTTCAATTCTCTGTCATGGTCAAACCATGAAAAACTAATTATGGTCCTAACCATCTTTATTGAATTAATCTTAGAGAACCACCATGTACTTTTGAGGATGACCTACCTAATCTACAATTGTTTCATGTTTCTCTTATTCTTGAGGATTTAGAAGATATCAACACTTTTTTAATTACTAGTAAAACATCAAAGTGTTTGACTCTGGAGGTTAATAAGCAACTCATCATTTGTGCCATACCATTTTAGATCATTGGAGGGGACCTCTACAAGCTTGGATGAGATGAAATCCTTCAATTTTTATTTGGTTCTTTTAGTTATTTCCACTTTGGCACTGAAGCTTTCCCCCAACAAGCTAATGCACTATCCCTTTCACATGAGAGGTAAGTCTCGTACACTCACTCGAAGTGCATAGTGAAAGACCAATTCTCAAAGGCTTTGAATCACAATGTGTGTTTGTTCATATTTTGAAATCACAAGTTTTAAAAGGTCATTAAAGACCATATATATACTAGTATTATCCTTATTGTCCCTGATATAACTATTAATATAACTAAGATTACCATTACTAACTAGTGATAAAAGAAAAAGATACCCATGACTTTGAAGTAAAACACATTCATCATTCAACACTTATAATATTTCATCATCCTTAACACAATATGGCAAACACTGAATTCTCATTAATCAATTAACAAATTACAAGACAATGCTTATATCTAATATCCAAAAGACCATCCACACAAATGATTACAACAAGGGTTTTTATACTTGTTTTTCCCTAACCAAGTGTCATAATTCTAATTTCCATGAATAGATGGCACATAAACTCCCAAGAAGCTAAGATTAATGTCTCTTAAAATTATTTATTCCTATATAATCAAGCCCTTATACCCCTAGATACTCATTATATGCTATACTCTGGTGCCAGGTGTTTTGTTCTTCATGGGCTAGTACAAAACTTTGATCAATGGGGTGTAAGTGTCTTACTTGAGTTGCTCTTCTAACTGCTCCCACATCCCTCACACTTTTCTTCCCATGTGTTCCCCTAATATTCTACTTAGGTTTTGAGTCCTATATTCTTGAGTCCCTTGTGACATGTTATCCTTTGATTGGGTCCTCTCATGCTAGGTCTCTTAAGCCATTATCCTTCCATGCCAATCACCTTCGATGCCATAATACTTTTGTGCTTGTCAGCTACTTGTCATGGTCCTGTTGCACCATGGTATTCTTGTGCCATGTCAATACTTACATCAAAATAGATAATGGTCCCTTCATAGTGTATGCCAAAAATGGAACAAGACTTATTCAAATTTTAGGGTTTAACATCACCCCACACTAAGCCCTTAGTCTGTCTAAAACTAAGTTACACTAACATCCTCCAAAAAATTTGGCCCCTTATGCTTAAGTTCCTTCTTCAACCCATCTTAGTGGGACAATGCATTGAGGACTTTGGTAGTTATTCTTTAAATGGCCTCCTTTGCTTATTTTAGCTCCTTGAGCTGAGTTGGAGTCTTGATCTTTTTCATCTATTCATCCAGGGTTGCATTGGCTTCTTTTTGGATGTGTTCTAATTTGGAGACCTCCTTATCAACTTGTCCTCAGAGTATGAGAAAACATGAATTTATTTGTTGATGATGGTTATTAATGGCATATTCCATTATTTCAACATCCTTGAATTCTTTAGTATGCTTGGTGTGGTCTTTTATTAAAAGGGAAACATTAGCTAATTTCTACCTTAGGACCTCCTCATCATGGAACTGGGCTTCCACTATTTTATTTGGGTGTACTAGGAATGAAAAAATTCCATCTAAAATGGGGATAACTTCCCCAACTCTCTCCAAGGTGATCTTACAAATATCTACCATCGTAGTGAATTGTTCAAGTATTTCTTTGGCCTCATCTCTTGGTGCAAGGTGCTCCTTATTTTTCTTGAAGCCAAAGCTCAATCAATGTTTCCAATTTTTTGATGGCATCCCCATCTAATGGCATTCCATCTACAAGTGCCAATTCATCTTCCAAAATTATCTTTTAAAGGTTTAAAACCCTTACTTTAGCCTTGATGGCCTCTTTGATTTGTTGCTTCAAGGAGGCCACTTCCTAAGGGAGAACTTGATTTTCTACAATTGATTTATTGTACATTAATATGACTTTGCCATGTCTCTTTTCTGTTTTGCATGCATCCAAGTCTAATAAAATGTTTTGGTGCATCATTTTCATGGCTAGTTTCAAAAATGTGGCACTTATTATTATTAGAGAGAGCCATTGTGGATAAACCTTCCTAAGGTCTGGCAAACTTGGATCATCTGGGCTAGAAAAATGCAATCTAAAGGAATATCAAATTGGGGCTCTCCATTGTATATTTTCAAAAGAAAAACTACTTCCTTGTTTTTAGGGTTACATCCTTAGGGTGGAATTGCTTCCAAAGATAGAGCTTCTTATCCTCTACACCAAATTGGTAACATTCACATGTATTGGATAGCCCTCTCTATTCTTATTCCCCTTTAGATTTCCCCTTCCCCCTTTTTGGGTCTCTTTTAAGCTCATCTCTTGATGGTTCCTTGATGTTATTATTGACCAATTTTTCTCACAGGCCAAAATCATTCACCTTCTCCCCTCGCCATTCAAAGAAACTAGTCAATTTTGGGTTGCTCAGTTCATGCTCAGTTCAGCCTGGTTCATCTCAATTCAACATGGTTGAACCAAACTGTTGAACCAAATGTTGGTTTAACGGGCTTGGTTCAAGTCAAAAGGTTTGCCGCTCGGTTCAAGCACCTCAGTTCAATATGCATTGAACTTTCATACCATTGAACTGTTGAACCAATTTTTTGGTTCAACGAGCTGGGTTCAACGTACTTAGTTTAATGGGTTTGGTTCATGGAGGTTCAACATCCTTGGTTCATTGGCACACATGGCTTAACATAAAGGCAGGTATTTCAAGTAAAGGCTCAACTTTTATTAAAGGCAAAAGGAATTCGAGATCGGCTTAAAACAATGCAAAGGCCAGGTGCATTAAAAAACATAAGTCAAAAGCCCAATCCAAAGCAATAAAGAGCCGTCAGTAGTCCCATGCAACCCACCAATAATAAAGGAAAAGGAAGGCCACAGAGAAGCCAGTAGGCCTGATGACGTCCTACGTGGATGTCAAGTTTACAAGTATGAAATAGCCATTTGCCTTCAAATGAAAAAGTGCAAACCATGGAAAACAAGGGCTTGAATGTAATGACCCACTAGTATGTTCACCCAAGGGGGCCGATGAGATAGAATTAAGACAAAATTGACAAAGTGACACGCAAGGAACGAGTACGCAGTCAGTCCAAGTGGCAAGAAGTGGTGCCAATTTGAGAAGTGACTTCAGTAGGTGGAGCAGTCCCTACGAATTTACCATGAAAGGCACAAATAGTTGAGATAAGATTGGTTTTCCTCCATTTTTTATTAAATGGATTGATAAATTGTGTAAGTCATCAAAAAGAGGATGGTTTTCAAGCAAACAAAAAGGTGTAGTCCATTTAATTCATTGAGTGACTTGTTCTTCCCATGAAGGGATGCGTATGCCACTTGTAAAAGGAGCACCAAATGGCCTCCTTGCTTCTCCTATATATTGTGAACTTGTTCATTTGTAATCATCTTCCACATTTGTAAAGAGCGCAGCTCTACAAAATTTCACCTGGATCAATACAAATGCAATTTTTTACCTCTATTTGGATAGACAATTCTGTGTATGCATTGAATGTTTACTTGTGTCTAGTCATTATCTTTTGATGCTCTCATAGGTTCAACACCAGCAGACTTGCTGTCTATAAGGTGCCATTATTGCAGCTGATAGGAGAAGAGCAGTATTTGGGAGTGAAAGAGCAGAAGAAATTACTTCATAAGTGTGTGTTTCACAGCACCTTGGGTGATATCTATTCTAGATTTTCCATTGAAGCCTCCCTACTAGTTTCTTACAGCCTGGTCCTTTTGCCAAGTGCGTAGTGTATGTATGCATTTATCTGATTTTGAGAGTGGATGTGTGAAGTTCAACCTTTCATTTTGGTGCATCGCCTCTTTTAGAGTAGGTTTTTTGTTTTCTACATTTCTTCTCCCTTTTCATCCCCCCCCTTTATTATATATATACCTATAATTTACACAGCCTAAAACAAACATGATGCATCAGAGGGAACTAGCCCATACCTAGAGACTCTCCTCTCCTACTTCACCATCCCACAAGCAAGAGAGGAGTTTCCATGTTGTGAGGAGAAGGCAGGAATCTATTTTCTTGCCACCAAGTGCAATCTCCAATGTCAACAGTTTTGGCATGCCTGGTGGGACACACAGTTTGACAACTCAGAAAGGTTTTAGGATTGATGTTGGTCCTATCATAGTAAATTTTATTTCTAGCATCTGGTGACTCTGAGTTAAATCAATTGGTTAAGTAGTTGTGGTACCATACCATCAAGAAATAGCATTCTGGTATGTATAATCCATCATTCAGAGCTATGGACTCTACTTTTTTTGGCTAGCATGGCTATGATCCTACCACACCCAATATGGCTAGTCTCAACCCTGCTACGAGCTATATCACCCTTGTGCTCAGTCTTCTCAGTATGTCACTTCTCCCACTTAACCCAATATTTTTGCAAATCAACCAGTTTCTACCTTCAAGTGAGCACTGCTAGGACACAACAAATATGTAATTGATCTTAACACCAAAAAGGGGTACAACCAAGAAATTCTTGATCATATCATCCATCAAGTGAGGAATGCAGTGGATCAAGTTAAGAAAGAATGGGCTCCTATTGAAAGAGTGAATTGGCACAGGCTTTCAAATGAGATGTTGGATGTGAGCAGTTTAATTGCATCTATGAAGGAGAAGTTAAGTGTGCATGAGAGGTAGCCTTACCAAGTCTATTAACCTACATACTCGCTACCCAAAGCATCATATCAGTCATATACAACCCCTGTTCTTGAGCCAAGTTGAGCCTGTCAAAGTCCTTTCCCCAATTATGTTGAGGAGAATTCCAAAATGGCAAATCTTGTGTTTAAAGCTAATCTTGATAGATAGATCGAGTTGGCAAACCTTCAAATGCAGCAGTCCATTTTGGTAGCAAGTGAAGTAGAATCAAAATCTTCACTACCTTCTCACATTATGGCCTCATCAACCCCAAAAGAGATGCCTAGTCTGAATTTCTTGAGCTAGAATCAAGTGGTTGAGTCACAGAACAGCAAGGGGGTGAAAGACATTGTCCAAGAGTGCAAGGTACAAGATCAGGTTAGTCCTTTTCAAGTTCCCTCCACCCTTCCTCAAGAAGCTCCTTGCATTCTATAGCAACCTTCATGCACTCCCCATCTCTATGGTGTTTCCCATGAGCTCCAAGAAGTACAAGGTGAGGATTACCTAGCCAAGTGAATTGAGGAACTAGAAGAAAAGATGAGACTACTGAGAGAGAGAGAGAGAGAGAGATGGAGCTTTCAGACATTGCAGACTAGCCAATGCCAAAAGGTATCCTTTCACCAATCCATAAGCTAAATTTAATACTAATGAAGTGTTGGTGAAGTGGAGGGACAAAAATCAAGAGGTTTTGGCCCAAGCTCTACCCCCTCCTATTCTAGAGAAGACTCCCTCTTATATGCCAAATCCTTTCTACCGATGGCGTTTGCTCATTCTAGCTCATCCAATGCATCAATCAGTCTTGCCCTCAATCTTGTGCACCTAACTTTCTAGCATGCCTCTCTTCAGGCAGATTTCCTATGCATGAGCAGACCCTCCCAATTATTCCCCAGCCTCCTCAAGACTTTCAACATGATCTCTAAATTCCAAGCTGGAAGGAGGAGCATCATGAACCAGCCTAGGAACTTGAAAATGACAAAGTTGTTGCCTACTCACAAAATCAAGAGTCCAATTCTAGTATCATGAGCTGGAAGCAAGCAGTTAAATCTTGGACCAGTAAGGAGGAGGAGGATGAGGAAGATTTCAGTCTAATTCTTGAAGAGGAAGAGGCTATTCCTGCCCCTAATAATGATTATGACTTCTAGGAAAGGCTTTTCCAAGAAGATTTGGATAGGCAAATTACAGAATTAGAGTCTAGATCAGGTCTCCTTAGTGAACATGTGATGGATGTTTCAGATCAAATTGTAGATTTTGTGTCTGAATACATTCCATCCATACACCTCTAAGAAAGCTATCAGGCCTTGCCTGATATGGATTTTGCTCAGTTCATGACTGATCAGGGAGACTTCATGAGTGCAGATGAGAAGGAGATCACCTTAGGTGACATGGAGGAGCATCGACAATCTCTTGTTCATGTTTTGAATGATCCATTTGAAGACATTGAGGTAGGTTGTACTATTCTTCAAGGAGGCTATGAGCTAGATAAGAGTGGAGAAGGTAGCATTGGGGTTCTAACAAGCATGCAAAGAGGCTATAGTTTTTTAGATTTACCCCTTCAAGAGGTTGGTGAATTTGAAGATTTCTTCTTTGAAATCATCAAGGAAGATGGCCATACCATGGAACTCGAGCATGAGGTAGAGGAGAATGAGCCATTCAATGATGCATATCAGGAGGCTTCTAGTGATGAGCTAATAGCAATTGACTTCTTGATGGGATGCACCAACTTGAAGGACTAGCATTCAACAGGCTTCCAAGAACACACAGAGTACGTATACGTTGGAAGAATGTTTGAATCTCCCCTCGAGTACAAGCCAAATCAGGTGATAGGAAAGAGGAGCAAGTCACCAAATCTCCTTTTCATGCAGCTACTTGCCTTCCACTATAAGTCTTCTTTCCAGGAAGGGGACTTAGGAAGTTTTTCCTTTGATCCAAAAGGGAATCAAAAATACCTGGTTAACTATATATAGTAGGTTGCTTTCAATTTTCTTCCTTGTTTCCCTAAGTGCTGTTGCACAGGTAGCATTTTTTAGTCTTGTGTGTTTCCCTTTACTTGGGGGGTAAAAACTTCATGTTTGATTCTTGAATCTTTCTAGCTATTGCTTTTTTTCAAAGCTGCATCTAACTCTGCACCCAATGGACTACAAGGCAACTAGATTCTAAGCATAGCAAGCATGCTTCCCCTATGAGTCACCAATCTGTTGACTAATTTTTGCTCACAGGCCAAAATCGTTCATCTTCTCCCCTCGCCATTCAAAGAAACTAGTCAGTTTCAAGTTGCTTAGTTCATGCTTAGTTCAGCCTAGTTCATCTCAATTCAACATGGTTGAACCAAATCATTGAACCAAATGTTGGTTCAATGGGCTTGGTTCAAGTCAAAAGGTTCACTGCTCAGTTTAAGCACCTTAGTTTAGTATGCGTTAAACTTTCATATCATTGAACCGTTGAACCAATTTTTTGGTTCAACAGGCTGGGTTCAACGTACTTAATTCAATGGGTTTGGTTCATGGAGGTTTAACATCCTTGGTTCATTGGTGCACACAGCTTAACACAAAGGCAGGCATTTCAAGTAAAGGCTCAGCTTTTATTAAAGGCAAAAGGAATTTGAGATCAGCTTAAAATAATGCAAAGGCTAGGTGCATTAAAAAATGTAAGTCAAAAGCCCAACACAAAGAAACAAAGATCCATCGGCAGTCTTATGCAACCCACCAATAACAAAGGAAAAGGAAGGCCGCAGAGAAGCCAACAGGCCCGATGACATCCTATGTGGACGTCAAGTTTACAAGTATGAAATAGCCATTTGCCTTCAAATGAAAAAGTGTGAACCATGTAAAAGAAGGGCTTGAATGTAGTGACCCACCAGTATGTTTGCCCAAGGGGGCCGATGAGACAGAATTAAGACAAAATTGACAAAGCAACATGCAAAGAACGAGTAAGCAGTCAGTCCAAGTGGCAAGAAGTGGCACCAATTTGAGAAGTGACTTCAGTAGGTGGAGTAGTCCCTGTGAATTTATCATGAAAGGCACAAATAGTTGAGATAAGATCAGTTTTCCTCCATTTTTTATTAAATGGATTGATAAACCATGTAAGTCATCAAAAAGAGGATGGTTTTTGAGCAGACAAAAAGGCGCAGTCCATTTAATTCCTTGAGTGACTTATTCTTCCCATGAAAGGACACGTATGCCACTATAAAAGGAGCACCAAATGGCCTCCTTGCTTCTCCTATATATTGTGAACTTGTTCATTTGTAATCATCTTCCACATTTGTAAAGAGCGTAGCTCTACAAAATTTCACCTGGATCAATATAAATGCAGTTTTTTACCTCCATTTGGATAGACATTTTTGTGTATGCATTGAATGTTTGCTTGTGTCCAGTCATTGTCTTTTGATGCTCTCACAGGTTCAACAATAGTAGACCTACTATCTACAAGGTGCCATTGTTGCAGCTGATATGAGAAGAGCAGTATTTGGGAGTGAAAGAGCAAAAGAAATTACTTCATAAGTGTGTGTTTCACAGCACCTTGGGTGATATCTGTTCTGGATTTTCCATTGAAGCCTCCCTACTAGTTTCTTGTAGCTTGGTCCTTATGCCAAGTGCGTAGTGTATGTATGCATTTGTCTGATTCTGAGAGTGGATGTGTGAAGTTCAACCTTTCATTTTGGTGCATCACCTCTTTTAGAGTAGGTTGTTTGTTTTCTACATTTCTTCTCTTTTTTCATCCCCCCCTTTATTATATCTATATATACCTATATTTTGCACTGCCTGAAACAAACATGATGCATCAGAGGGAACTAGCCCATACCTAGAGACTCTCCTCTCCTACTTTACCATCCCACAGGCGAGAGAGGAGTTTCCATGTTGCAGGGAGAAGGCAAGAATCTATTTTCCTGCCACCAGGTGCAATCTCCAATGTCAATAGTTATCTCACTTACCCACACTCTATCAGCACCAAGTTGTTCTTCAGATGGGGCCTCCTATTCTGGGGATGGAGTCTTTTCAAAGTTTGATCCTGAACTATGAATCTTGGTTTGAGAGGGGTCCCATTAAGGTGCTTGCCATAGAGGTTGTTATGGCATCGATCCTATGGTAGTCTTTGGAGATGGTGGAGGTAAAGATAGTTGTCAGTGTAAAGAAGGTGGTGGATTTAGCTAAGGAGATGAAGCGTTCAGGGTAGGTGAGTGGGAAGGAGTGGAATGAGTAAGGGAAGGTGAGGTAAGAAGTGATGAAGTGTGAGGAGGGGATGGTGATGGATGAGGTGGTAAAGGTAAAGTGTGAGGTGAAGAAGGTTAAGGTTAAGGTGGAGTTGGTCGAGGCATGGAAGGGTGAGAAGCAATGGTTTTAGAGGGTTGCACCTCCACCATCCTTAGTAATTTTTAGTGGGCATATTTTCCACTAGAACTGGCACCTAGTTTTAGATGCTTTCTTTGTGTTTTCAGTGCTTTGGGGAGCCTCTCCTTAGGGTCTCCATATTAAGGGTACTAGTGGGGGTGTAACATATAGAATAGTTTGTGGACCTGCTCCCCAACCAAGATATCCTTAACCTTGATATCAGTTAAGTCTATTTTTCCCCTCTTTATAAAAGCCTTATTGACCGAATATATAAAAAAAAATCTAGAGGGTGTGGAACTTTGAATCTACCCGCTCTACTTAGAAAATGATTAGTTGTACATCATAAATCTAATTAACAAAATTAATGAATTATCATGTAGAGAAGGCATCTGATAATTTAAGCCATGCTAAAAGCTCTTCTAGAGGGTTCATTTGAAAGCACACCAAGGAGTAGTTATTTTAAAACAAATTTTGCTTAGTCTATAGTCAGGGGGAAATCCTTTGGAATGCACCATTCATTCCCAAAAGTGACCTTCATCCCATTGAACCAGTACCTCATCTTCATCTTGTAAGATGGGGTAATGTGTTGGGGGTAAGTGAAGGCTTTAAAGTGCTCAAATGGGGGACCTATGAGTGGGGCATAAACCCTCTTCAATGAACTTGAGTTATAGTTAGGCACCCTAATCTCATCAAAAACTAGCAATAACAAGATTTCTTCCCAAGGAAATATATACTTAGGCATTTTTTGCACCTTCTCCACATCTTCCATTATCTTTTGGTAAAAATATAACACCCAATTATATTGTGTGCTCTGAGTGACTTGGTGAGCAATGTGTAGGTGGGCCATGTTCACCTCCTTCCATTAGTTGGTCCCTTTGACCTTGGTAGAAATGATCCACACCATAACTCTAACGGTGGGATCTTGAATGTTCCTTATGTGCATTACATGCCCTTTTTTTGGTACATAAGCATGATAGTGATCTATTAGATATACTTCATGTCTGCCAAGTCATCCAACACATTCACCCTTGAGCAATGAAGTCTCATGACTTTACTTATCCTCTCTATGGTGATCTTCATGTTGTGCCCTACAAAGTGGATGTAGTCCTCATTGATGCATGAGAGGAAGAACTGAATTGCCTTAGTAGGCTTCCAAAGTAGGGTAGCTCAAAAAGTTGGAAGATGCCCACCTTATCCAACTAGTTCTTGATGGACAAGTCATAGACCACTTGGTTTTGTGTGTTAGTGGTCTAAACTTGATAGTCATTTTGTAGTTCTACTTCATTCTCTAGATGGTGGTGGTTTTAATCAAATATTTCTATAGTTGACACCTTAGAGACCTAGTTTTTGACATGCAAGATTAGCTCTTGGTATTGCATCTCCTCTATTAGTAAAGATAGAGGGGGAGATTTTGGGGTGTTTTGTGATGAAGAGGTCTATGCCTACTTTCCTTTCTTCACCATATTTACTTATTTTGTGCTCTCTCTCACTTATCCTTTCATGTTTTCTCTCAAAACTCTCATGTGTTGCACTTGTTTTGGTCTCTCTCCTTGGTTTTCCAAAGCCTCTTCCCTAATAGGGAACACTCTCCTCCACTCACCTCTTCCTCCTCTGGTATGGTTAGAATCTTTTCAAGTCTTTTGGCCTTTTTCATTGGCCATATTACCCTTCATGGTTCTCAAAGGTTAACCCATGGCCATCCCACATTTCCAAATGAATACGTGGTGGTAGACCAACTTGCTTTAGCTTTTAAGCTTTTCACTTCGATAATGGTGGACCTACAACCTAAAACTTCAAAAGTCTCCACTCTTATTCACCAATTCTAATTAGCAACCTCTTTTCTTACCTTGTAAACAACTATCATGACTTTTCCAACTTTATAAACACTGCTTTGTAAGGGATTTAATTTCGTCATAGTCTCTAGTTTTCTAGTTTTCCATTCATGCTTAGCACTCAAAGACTATAGCAAGGTAAAGTGTAAAATGACTTTGGAAAGCTTATTTATAGGCCATCTAAGGGGGTTTAACCTCCATTAATTCCTTCCCTCCCCTTGTCAACTCTAGCCATAAATGCATATCTTTTAATGGCCTTCGTTAACCAATTTTGTCTCATCATTCCACTCACATGTTTCTCATCATAACTAACCTTGTCACATTAATATTACATCCCTTCCCACACCTTTATTGGAAGTGGATGACAACTATGTCCCACCTTTTGGTGTAGTGGAAGATAACTATCACCCAAATGGTGAGAACCTTTCAAAATGCTTTCAAAGTGCATTAAATAATTCATGTGCCTTTAATCACTTGCATGCCATAGATGAATCTTACACCTTATGGTACTTACACACCCACATGTCATGTCTTGTATTTATATGCATGATGACGTACCCTGTACTAAAAGGGTTCATGGTCCTCTATGAAAACAATCTAAGTACAGGAACTCAAAATTACATTAAAGAGCCATACACCTTAAGGGCATTGCTTTTTATTAAAAGTAAGAAATTCTAACCTAATGGCCTTGAGCCTTATTGATTAAAAAAGTTTAGTTAAATAGAATCATAATATGGCTGAAGCCAACTCCCATTATAGTGCCCTAGGAGGAACTGACCATTTATTCATTTTAACTGACAAGCCCCGATAGGTTGAATGCTATGTATAATGAATGGCATATCCCAATGGATCCAGAGCTTCCTAGGGTGGTGCATGAACTTTGAGTCGTATAACAAAACTTTCACACCTGGAGAAAAGACTTTATTCTTTATATAGTAATCATGCCATGTTTTTTGTTTGTGTTTCTCAACATCCTGACTCTAGTGGGTGAGGAATCGAGCCTCATCTAGTTTCATCAAATCATCAAGTTGGGCTTTCAAAGAGGCTTTATCATCCAAGTTTAGTTTCCCACACCTGTTATTCGAAGAGATGGAACCAAAAATTCTACTATCATGACTACTTCCTTTCAATACACTAGGTTAAATGATGTATATTTATTGAGGCACTTATATGTAGTTTGGTATGCCCAAAACACTATAGATACTCTATCATCCCAATCAGTCTAGCCAACATTGCTAAAAAAATCAAAGAGGTATTAAGGATTTTATTAAAGGCTTCAGCTTTTCTATTGGCCTATGGGTGGTATGGTGTTGTTTTATGGTGCATGATCATGAACTCGACCAACAAGATGTGAATCATCTCATTCAAGAAATGGGTGTCATGATCACTGGTGAAGCTTAGGGGACATTCAAACCATGTTATAATGATCTCCTAGATGAATCACATGGTAGTTTCTATAGTATAATATTTTTTTGGCACTGCTTTAGCCTAGTGTGTGAGGTAATCAGTTACCACAATGATGTAATGAGAGCTTATTCATTATCCTACTGGAGTGATGGACCCCAAAAAATTGATAGCCCACTTTTTGAATGGTTCTTGAGAAGGAATAGGTTGTAATGGCATTGCATCTCTTCTATTCAATTTTCCTCTGAGTTGATAGACATCACATTTCCTAACATAAACCTTTGCATCTTTGAATAAATTTGGCCACTAGAGTTTAATGAGCAACACCTTACACATGGTAGCCTCTCTAACATAATATCCTCTATCAATACCTTCATGGACTTTTTGTAACACCTTAGGGTGATCATGTTGTATCAGATAATGATGAAGCACCTTGTCATGGTCTATTTTGTATAGATATCCTAATATGATTTGATGAGGTGAGGCATGGATCATAAGTTGCTTTTTCTCCTGTGAAGTAAGGGAGTCAGGTATGTAGCTAGTATTGAGGAATGCCATAATATCCTCCAACTCTTCAGGTAATCAAGCAACTCAAAATATTTGTACATTAGGAATATCATCTTCTATGGCATGTGGGGGTTCTTCATTTTTAACTCAAGATAAATGATTAGGTCCATAGTTGGCCTTCTTGGGCTTTACTACTACAAAGAACTAGAATTCTTGGAAGAGAATAATCTAGTGGCAAATCTTTCCATTTAATACTAGCTTGTTGGCAAGATAGTTCAAGGCCTCATGGCTTTTATAAAATATAAATGGAATGGCCAAAAGGTACTACCTAAACTTTTATAGGGCATAAACCATAAACAAATCTTTGCACTCAATGGTGGTATAGTTATTTTTAGTTAATGTCAGCTTCCTACTGGAAAAAAAATCATGTGATCTAAGTTCCCTTCACCTAGTTGTGTAAGTATTTCACTAATTACCATCATAGATGCATCAACATAGACATGAAAAATCTTTGTCTAATCAAGGAACTACAAGATATGAGCATTAACTAGCCTTTCTTTGGGTGTTTCAAAAGTGGATTTGCAAGAATTCATCCATATAAACTATTAATTATGCTTTAATAGCACTTCTAAGGGTGTTACAATCTTGTCATAACCTTGAATGAACTTTTTGTAATAGCCCTTGTGTCCTAAGAAGGCATGTACCTCATGTTGAATCTTGGGTGTTGGTAGATGGAGAATAACAGAGATCTTAGCTAGGTTTACTAGGAGTCCTTCCTTACAAATGATATGTGCAAAAATTATGCCAAAAGGTGTCATGAACAAGCACTTCTTTAAATTCAAGGATATTTTCAACTTGATAGTGCTCAAGCATGAGTCTCAAATTGGCATAACGGTCCTTGACTAACCCATATACCATATAGTCATCCAAGTAGACTTGGAGGAATTTATGGAGAAAATATTTGAAAGCCCCAATTGTTATATGTGAAAATACTATTGGGGTATTTTTTAACTCAAAAGGCATTATGGTATAGGAAAAATACCCCCATTCAGTAGAAAAATTAATCTTGGATTGGTTTTTCTTTGCTATCTTGATTTGGTGGTACCTCGAGAACCTATCGATAAAAGAGTATACTTCACAACCAGCAACACCTTCTAGGATTTCTTCTATGAAGGGTGTTAGGAAAGGATCTATCATACAAGATGCATTTAAGACATGGTAATTCACATAGATATGGATACACCCATATTTTTTTATATTTATAACCATGGGACTGGCCCATTTAGATTTAGTAATGGGAATAATTACTCCAATATGGAGCATGTTATCGATCTACTCTTTCATGTATGCCTAGAGGTTAGGGTTCATCTTGTATGGTCATTTCTTCATGGGGTGAGTTTCATCAATTAGTTTTATGTGCATCTTCCCTAGAGAAGGGTCAAATCTTTTCATTTCATTGTAATTCCTTAGAAATACATCCTGATATTCTTTCAATAACTCAAAAATCTTTTAGATTTCCATCTCAGTCTAATAATTTCCAATTGTAGCCATCTTTGGCTCTTGCTTTATGCCAATGTTACATTAAATATTTTGTATGGGCCCATGATAAGGGTTATCTGTTGGAGAAATTGTGTCCAAAATAGCTCATGAACTAGTACTTGTAGGATCATGTAAGTGGTTAGTCAAAAACTCAAGTGGAGTAGATCCTTCACCTTTGTCTACTTGGAAGATGAGTTTTTGCTTTCCCAAATGGATTTCTTCATGATGTTATTCACTAAGAACTATAAATGGTTAGGAGCTGATTGGGTGGGAGGCTCAGTGAATAAATTCAAAGGTTCTTTAGGTTCCTGATGAATATGGCATAGGTAGTATTTAATGGGACTAGGGTCTCCAATGATTGATTCATGCATGGCTTAAAGGGTGAGGTGCAAGTCCAGCTTTGGTGAAAAATAAGAGTGTTAATTTCATGATTTCCTTTAGTGACTACTAGAATCTTGTTCTCCTGTGCCTTTCTTCATGAATGTACCAATCTCATACCCAAGTGCACAAAGTTTCACAGAACACATGCAACTAGAGGCATTCTAGTAAGGATGTTTTCTCAACATGCCATATACTCTCACAAGCCTTAATGTGAGGTTTGATTGCTTACATGCCACTATGAATAAGTGTGCCTTTGATCTTATTATCATGGTGAAATCTATGATGTAGATTATCTCACATTTGATCCTAATATAAAAGGTATTCTTTATGATTATGCCACCATCTAGTGGTGGTATCATCAAAAATGTGATCTAATGACCTCATCCAATCATTATCGATATCATAGAAGTCTTTAAGGTGTTGGATGAAGTCACACACCTCCATCTATCCTTAGAACCATGGAGATTTATCAAGTCTTTCTAGTGGTGGTCCCACTAGTGGTCCTCTCATTTCTAAACCCATGAGGCACACAAACTTGTGACATTTAGGAATTTGGCATGGGATGTTTTCTCCTTTATTTATGGTGCTACACAATCTTTCGATTAGATCATAGTCACCATGGGCCTAATAGTTATAAGAATTACTTGTAGTAACTAAGATATATTGATTGTCTATCCACTAAAGAATACCATCTGGTGTTAGATCATGTTGTTCATCATTTTGAGCAATAATATTATACAAATTATTGATGTCTTCCTTAGCATTTATGAGCTCAATTTAGGGAGGTACTTGTTCTTGGTCTAAGGGTATTACTATGCATTGATTGATATTATAAAAGATAATGTATTGGTTTTTAAAGCTCAAATATGCATGGTTCTCATAGCACCAAGGCCTTCCTAATAGGGTTGGATAGTCATCAGCTTCTACCAACTCCAAGACCTCAAAATTTGGTTTGAAGAGAACTCTAAGTATGCCAATGATGGCATTCTTGAGGACTCCAATAGGATGTGCTTGAGTCTTATTTACCATAAATAAGACATGAGGAGAGGGCTAAAAGGTTAAACTAGACATTTTTTTCCAATCATCTTTAGTGAGAACATTAAATTTCATGCCAGTATTTGCTAGAATATCCCAAATTACCCATCCATTAATAGTAATATTAACCAATATCTATCCATCATCTGAGGGAGTAGAGGAACTAAGAGTTTTTTAGCATTAGGCATGATTTAAATAGAGATCTTCAGTTTATCAACTTAGCTGAGGGTGGAATTTTTTTGGTAAGTGGACCTAAATTTTAAGCTAAGTGTTGAGCTGGGGAATAATGTCCTCATCTAGCATACTTTTGCATAGTTCCTAAAAATTGTCTTACACCAATAGTTGAGGTTTGACTTCCTTTTACACTATAGTATATTATGTCATGTCCTTATCCTTGAGGTATTGAATCTCACCTTGCCTCTCTCACACAAGCTCCATTTTATCCTAAAGGACATCCTTTTATTATTGAGCATCAAGGTATTTCCTTGCTTGTCTTTCTTCTTAATGTACCTTCTCAACTGGGTTGGCTATGGATTGAGTCTGACCCCACTACAAGTGGTGATATTTACTTATTTTACTATAGGGATGGTTGGTAATGTGTGCCATTTTGGTTTGTCTATTGAAATCATGTCAACACCTTTTTCATTATGATTTTTAGTGATGTCTACATATAAATCAAGACATTCTTCCAATCGGTGGTGTAAAATGCATAGGTTGGGTATTCTGGGCAATCCCTATGACAGTGGTCTATTGACCCACATTTTTAGCAAGTCCTTAGTGGAAACTAACCACCACCTCATCCTAATCTTCTTACTCACCCATGGTATCCACCATTATCTTGGGCATTGGTGACTGAGGTTTGGCACGTGCCACATGATTGAGCTTCATGAATATCACTAATCAATCAGTAATCATTAGTGTCATAGGTGTAGGCATCACAAATATTATAACACTCAAATAGCTTAGTGTTCATATCCCATTTCAAAAGTCAACAAGAGTGGACATCATGTTCTTCATGATAAATCTCATAGGTTTATTTTAGTACCATACAGATATTTTGACATGAGTAGTTATTCCTTATGTGGCCTTCAATTTCACAGTCGATACGCCAGATACCACTACATGTCTCATGTGCATTATTTTCCATCAAATTTTCAATTTGTGATGCCATGAATGTTATTTATGCCTCCATAAAGGGACTAATCTTGGAATCCATACTTCTAATTACTTCAGTATGGAGGCTAGCTTCCAGTGCCTCACACGTACTGGTGAAGTTTTTTGTGACAGAGTACATCAAAAAGGTAATAACAATCCTCCCACAAATCATTATGCATGATAAGTAGGATTTATTTACAATGATAACTTAGAAATCAAGGTTTTGAATCATGCATCATATTCATTTATGCTCTCTATAAGTCCTTATGTTATGTCCTTTAGTGTCACTATACTTTGTTGCTCAAAATCAAGAATATCAAATTCCTGTAGGAAGGTTGCTTTGAGATAATCATAGTCAACCACTAATTGATTAGGTTCAAACTTATAATACCATTTCTGTGCATGCTCTAAAAGCATGGTTGCAAACTATGTAGCCTTTCATTCAAAATATGTGATGTTGTGCACTCACCAAATCAATTCACACTTATGGACATGTTTAATTACATTCTCTACCCCTCTATATTTAGGTAAATTCAATGTCATCTCATAGTAAACCATAGTGGGTTATGGTTGGGTGGGTGATTGCTGGTAAGATCCAGCTCCTATCCCATGAGGAGGGAGTCCACCTCCTCCAGTGCCTCCTCTTATTCCTCCCATGGTGCCTCTAATAGTAGTGCCCATGGAAAGATGCATGGTAGAGGGTTGGTTACCCAAGTTTGGGCCTATATTTTAGCCTTGAGGGATAGATACACTAGGCATCCCAAGTTGTGCCATAAAATTCCCTTAAAGAGGGAAAGATAATGTTGATTCTAGATGATCATCTAATGGCCTAGTTTCAGTTTCTCGTACCTACTTAGTTTCTAACTCTTTTCTATATATATCCCAATTATGTATTTGTACTCTTTCCAACTCAAAGGAATGAGCATGCACTATGGTGGGGGGGTAGTTGATTCAAGCTTGGTTCCTCATTTCCTACGATCTAACTCATTTCTCTTTCAAAGGATAAATGTGGCAAAGGAATTGGCTTGAAAGTGATGTATTCCTCATGCATGTCTGCCTCCTTAAGACTCTTCATAGCACTCAAGGTTTCTTGATCTCTTCCTTCACTACTAACTCCCATGATCCTCTATCGAGATTCATCATACTTTCATTTTTGTAACACTCATTGGCTTGCTACCATGTAGAACCCACAATCTTCAATCAACCTTTACTCTCCCCTCCTAAATGTGTGGCTCATGCATAAGATATTTTAGCCTTCCATGGGTAGAGTCTCCAATCCAAGGTCAATAATTAGCTTCTTAATTTTTAAAGCAAATAATGAGATATAGTGTCTCCTTAGCTCTCATAGAAATTAGAACTTCACTTCCTCGAGACATGAATAGGTGGTCACTGCATATTCCAAAATGTAGCTATTTTGAATGCCTTTCCACCAAAAATTAACTATTCAAATCTAGGGAACTCTAAGTCATGTTAAACTCCTCTATCATTTAAGTGTTCAAGATTGCCTTCTTTTAAGATTTTTGGATCATCCTTGAGCATATGCCAAAATCTAAGAATGCAAGAGAACTAGGACCTCAAAAAAGAAAGTCTCATATAAAAAGTTGTATAGATTTTGCTCTACCCATTAGTGTGCAAAAACTCTTGGTTCAAAATATGAAATCACAAATTTTTATTTGACACTGGTAACCCATTCTTCAATATTCTCTAATGTGATACACTCAAATAATTCCCATTATTATGCTCCAATTGTTTTGAGTCTTGGCAATGAAACAAAAATGTTGGGTTCTTTTAGTTATTTCCACTTCAGTGCTGAAGCTTTCCCACAACAAGCTAATGCATTGGCCCTTTCATGTGAGAGGTAATTTCATGCACTCACCTAAAGTGCACAGTGAAAGACCAGTTCCCAAAGGATTTGAAGCACAATGTGTGTTTGTTCATCTTTTGAAATCACAAGTTTTAAAATGTCATTCAACACTATAGATATACTACTATTATCCTTATTATCCATGATATAACTATCAATATAACTAAGATTATCATTACTAACTAGTAATAAAATTAAAAGATACCCATGAATTGGAAGTAAAACACATTCATCATTCAACACTTAGAATATTTCATCATCTATAACACAATATGGTAAACATTAAATTCTCATTAATTTCTTAACAAATTACAAGATAATGTTTATATCTAATATCCAAAATACCATTCGTACAAATGATTAAAATAGGGGTTTTTATACTTGTTTTTACCTACCCAAGTGTCATAATTATAATTTCCATGAATAGATGGTATACAGACTCCCAACAAGTTGAGAGTCATGTCTCTTATAATGAGTATTCTTATAGACTCGAGCCTCTACACCCCTAAATACTCTCTCTCTATGTTATACTCTGGAAACCAAGTGTTTTATTCCTCATGGGTTGGTATAAAACCTCTGATCAGTGAGGTTGAAGTGTCCTACTTGAGTTTCTCCTCTAAATACTCACATATTCCTCACACTCCACTTCCCACATGCTCCCCTAGTCTTCCACTTAGGTTCTAAGTCCTATGTTCTTAGGTCCCTCATGACACATTCTCCTTTGACTGGGTCTTCTCATGTGCCATTATCCTTCCATGCCCATCACCTTATGTGTCTGTTAGTTATGTACCATGGTCCTCTTGTGCCATGGTCTTCCTATGCTATGTTAGTACTTGCATCAAAATGGATAATGGTCCCTTTGCATCGTGCACCAAAAATATAACAAGACTTATTCAAATTTTAGGGGTGAATAATGTTATGTCATGAAACATGAGCATTTTGAAGTGATCTAATAAGTTCATAAAGTCATTACTAGTGGATAATATGTTGGTGAGGCTATTATGTGCAAAGTACTTCTGGTCGGACTATGGTAGCCTACCCTTTTACAACATGTTAAACTACATGTTAACAATGTGATATTTGTCAGTGCGTAGGGCAACCAAATCATTGGGATGCCATGCCATTACGTCCTATTCTATCTCAAGAACTATTGGAAAAATGGTCTATTGATTTTGTTGATCCCATCAACCCAACTGGATGTACAGGTTCCCACTACATCATTATAGCAAATAATTATCTCACGTGCTTAATTGATGCCATGCCAACAAGGGATTGTATTATAGCTACCACCATGCACTTCATATGAGAACATATCATAACCCATTTTGGTTGCCTATTAAGTTTTACTAGTAATCATAATACACATTTCCTCAATAAAACTATCTACATCCTACTTGTTGATTTCATGATTACCCACCACAAAACAACACCATATCATCCCCAAGCCAATGGCACAACTGAGGCATTCAATAAAATTTTAGGCATAACACTTATAAAAATTTGGAATATTGACTACACTGACTAGGATGATTGGGTGTCTACAATACATTAGGCTTACCAAACAACTTATAAGTGCCTTAATAAGAGTACACCTTTTAATTTGGTGTTTGGTATAAAAGCAATTATCTCAATTGAATTATTAGTACCATCTCTTCATATTGTATGCATTGGACAATTAAATGAGGATTTTTCATTAAAATCATGATTAGATGCTTTATTGTAGTTGGATAAAGCCCATTTCCTTGATCATTGGAGTCAAGACATGGTAAAATTTAGATAAAATTCATGGCATGAACAACACATTAAGCACAAAATATTTACTCATGGAATGAAAGTCTTACTCTACAACTCCAAGTTTGCAAGCCATTTTAAGAAAATTTAGGTTCATTGAGATGGTCCTTTTATTATTCATAGAATTCACCATACTAGTGCTTGTCATTTACAAAGATTGGATATCCACTTTCTTCCTAGACACTATTTTTGTAACTGACTAAGGCTACATTTTTGTGCTTAAGGTTTAGTTTCTTATGTATCAATAAGGCTTATGCCATTAGTTGAAGATTTCTTATTTTCAATAAAAGTGTTACCTTAATTACATGCTACCTTTCTTTTACTTTATGCTTTCAAATTTTTTACTTATAATTTCATGGAGGACTATAATGCACATTTAGTGTGGGGTAAGAGGTGAAACATGTATTTGTATTGAGTACTATAAGGATATGCATGAAAGTTGAAAATTCCTAAGATAAGATATTCTTGCCAATAGTATGAATATTGAAAGAGTTAAATAGTTGTCTTCCACTTTGAATAAAAGTGTAGGACAAGACTTGCCATTAATATAAAAAGTGAAGTGGTTATGATAAGTGTGCCAATATCATGTCATGACTATATTATTAAATGCATTTATGATAAGAAGTGATGGTCAAATAATGGTGGCCATTATAAATGTATTAATTAGGTCAAAGAGGGGGGTAATAAATGCAAGTTACCCCCTTAAGCCTATAAAAAAGACTTAAGATCTCATTTTATACTTTACCTTTGCTTTCATTTGAGTTTTATAGATCTGAAGAGCGAACTAAGTCCAAGCGATTCTAGGACAAGTGAAATTTTAGATCATCTAATTCACATGCATATCTATTGAAAAGGACTTTGATCGAGTAATCAAGCACAAACTAACCTTGAAGCACTATAAATAAAATTGGTAGTTATAGGTTACAGAGGTAGGCATCCATCATTAAAGGGAATCGAAGTAGGAAAAGATAACTTAAGTCACTTACACCACAAACACATATTCCTTTAGGAACATTAGACAATCATGCCTCAACTTTTAGGCTCCATAAAGGGAAATGTAGCCTAAGAAAAAGGCCTTAAGAAGTGATCTGTTACCAACCATACTATAATAGGAAGTACCATGTGTTGGGGGGAAGTAGTACTGATCATAGAAGAAACACTTGAGGAATAGGGGTAGTGCATAAAAGGCAAAGAATCTAGGATGGCACACCCAATAAAAAAGGCACAAATACCTCCACCACCACTATTGATGATAAAAGAGATGTAGTACCTAGAAATGGTGTTGTGCATAAAAAATTAGGTGCCAAAAGTACCCTCCTATACCATCTTTGATTACAACCACTACCAATCGAGAAATGAAGTTGAATTATAGAATGATTACTAGGTTGAGTGCTAGAACACCAAAATTTAATTGGTGTATGACCTAAAAATAATTAATGCCTTGGAATCTATAGGGATATTCCAATTATTTAACCTTCCATATTTTGTAAAACTGGTAGAAGTAGTTAAATTTATACTCTCATGCATCCATGAGGATTATATCTATTTTATTAGGCATTGTATGAAGATTACACCTAAAAGAATAAGCAAGTGTCAAGATTACAATGATCTAGCATGGACGTAGAATTTTATTTGGAAGACTTGAAGGAAATAGAGAAAATAAAAATGGTACTTATGTACCAAAAATAGGACCATGCCATGCACATTAAGAACTTATAGGACCCTACCCTCTGAGTAGTCACATGCAACATCATGCTCAAGATCAAAGGTACTAATCATTAGAAATAGGTGGACATGGCTCACCTCTACATCTCCCACCAAGTGACTAAGGAGTTAAAGCATAATTAGGCAAGTATTTTTCCAACCAAATCATAGTGGATGTCAAGAGAACCCATCAAATATTGGGCCATAGGTTTTCATGGGGGTATTTTTGTTATTAATGGTGTTTAATGAGGTCAGTGTACCATATTATACCTCAGTTGAGTTGAAGTGGGCATACCCACTGAAACACAAGTTCCTCACAGAGTGTTATAAGGCATTCACATGCCCCAATCATATCACCCTGACATTTAAAATCAAGATGAAGTTATGGCATGACAACATGAAAGAGGCCTTTCGTAATGAATGGTACGTTCCTAAGGACTTTCTCATCAAGTTGGAGAGCAAGCCCAGTTTATAGTATAACAACATTTCTATCTAGCCTATATCAAAATGGCCCCATCTAGAGAATTTTTAGCTTAGTTGATGTTTCCTTATGCCTTTATAGTGTAATACTTCATCAATTTGGTAAATCACATTTTTTATGCATAGCCCCTCACCCTGGAAGTAGACCAGATTGACTTGGAGATTCACACTCTCTAGAAGATGTATGTTTATCCTGATAATAAGGCCTATAGGGAGAAGCATGAGACTGATAAAACCAAAATCAAGGTTAAGCATACCATGGTCAAGAAAAATTCACAGTCTATTTTATATGTTTTGGCCCAAAAAGAAATCTTCAAGAGGCATAGAGAATCTAAGACAAAAACTTCCACCTATACCACCTCTTGATAATAAGGATTCTAGGCATGATGCCAGCATAACTTCATAGTCAAAACCACCAAGGTGGCAAAGGATTACCCAGGCACCACCATCAAAGGTTTCTCCACCAAAGGCTTCTCCACCAAGGGCTTCACCATTAGGGGATATTCAATAAAATAAACTAGAGAGACAACTTAAGAGGTTATCACCATTACCTCTAACTAAATTTATGGAGGAAGAACCTATAGGCCATAGGGAATAATTGGAAGAATCTAACCCAAAAATGACACCCTCCCCAATGTAAGAGGAGGAGACCACCCTTGATGACACACAATTAGACATTAGAGGTCCATTTGGCAATGAAGGGGATGGTTTTGATACCTAATAGATAAGTGGAATGGACATCAATATCACTTCTTTGGCCCTAGATGTAGAGGTTTAAATCCTTGAGTGAGATCCCAACAAAGGAAAATAGCCAATTGATTCTGAAGTTCAACCACCTTTGGTTAATCCATCCACTAACTTACATTCCCAATACCAAATAGGCATTTTGGATGGGATACTCTATTTATTATCCCATTTCCTTCCTCATGATGCAACCATTGATACCAAATGACAAATGGCCTTTATTTTGGATATGTATAATGAATAATGTCATTTCAAATTCCTTTAGATAATCGAATTTTAGATTCTCAAGTATCAGTGTTTCCCACTCCAGTTTGGGTTGATCCCTATAAGTCTCTCCCCTACAAGCTATCACCTCGTTTTTGAAAATGGCCTTTGAAGTCACGTGATAGAATAAACTTTTATATTCTGATGCATGCAATGCAAAGAAGAAACATATCTAAGTGGTGATAATATATGAGAAATAAATTACCACTCAGAAGGCACTTGAAGAGGAAGTGGTTGTGCTAAATCAACAAATAGAAGAAGCCATAGTGGCTAAAGTAAAAATGTTAAATTTATGTAAATATATTTTGGGCCAAGAATTAGAATTGGTAGATATGATACCTCTGGAGGGAGAAGTAGATGATAAGTTGGAGACCCTTGTAAATCTCCTATTAAAATAGTGCAAAGAATAGCCCGCACTTAAAAATGAAGCATTATGGGTAGCTAAGCAATTTATAAAAGTAGTAGAAGTCTATAGATGTGCCTTCAAAAGAGTTGGGGAAGTGATCCCCATCTTGGATGGGATTTTTGAAAAATTGGCACAGCCCAATAAAATTTTGGAAGCACAATTCTTAGTGGAAGATACTCAATGACAATAATTGGTGGATTTTTCCCTTTTATAAAAGACTAGATCGAGCATGCAAAGGCATTTAAATATGTCAAGACTATGGAAGAAACTATAAATGTGCATCCACATCACCTAAATTTTAGTTTTGCATTTCTTCAAGGATAGGTTGTACTTTAAGTCACTACACTTAAAGGGTTTCATAAGGATGTTAGTATAACCCTTAACCAACTGGTTAATAAGGCCAATGAGTGTCATGACTAACCAAAGGAGATGAAAAAGTTAAAGGTGGAAATTAAGGAGATAACATCTAAACTAATTGACACCTTATCACTGTGGGATAGTGTGAGGAAGTAGATTGAACAAATTGGGCTTGAATTTTTGGTTGAGGCCAAAACCAAAACTTAGTCGAAGGCAGACTAAGAGCATACTATGGGGTGATGTTGGACCCTAAATTTTTGACTAAGCATTTTATATTTTTTGAATTAATTTCAACATGATGCGAGAGGAGCATGTCATAAGAGGACCTTGGTATAGAACTAGTATGGCATAGAAAGACCATGGTACAAAACTAGCAGGACATGAAACCAGTAAGGCATAAGAGGATAAAGGTTTGGAAGATAACAATAAAAGAAGACCCAATCAAAGATGAAACATAACTATGAATAACTTGAAATCATAGTGTAGAGAGGATTACAAAGTAATTTAGTCAAACATTAGTCCATAAATCATGAAATATGCATAAAGAACTAACTAACTAAGACTATCTATTCCTATGGGAATTACAAAGGATAGCAAGAAACAAATGAATGAAAGTAAACATCATATTACCTTCCCAAATGGATTCACCATACCCATGTGGCTCAAAATCATGTTCTCCCTTGATCAAGCATACTTGTCTTTGTCAACAAAGGTGGCAAACTCCTCTAATGTCTCAAGAATACTCCATAAAACCTAGGCTCATGATTCCAAATCACTAAATTAGCCTATCAATGAATCTTGTAACTAATTTTAATGGTCTATTGCAAAGGATTGTGAAGACAATTCTACATAATAACTTTGCATAATTCAAGATTTTGTATTCATGTCCATGGCCTCTCTATTTATAAATTTTTGAGATTAGTCAGGATCAACCATGACCATCCATCTCAAGATTGATATGTATGGCCATGGATAATCCTAATATTTATAATTAAACTCATAAATATCCTCAAGATAAATAAGCATTAAAGAGGCATGGGAGGCATTAACTAGGCATGGGTGACCCATAATCCTGATATTGTATGCACTTGTGGCTTGATAGATGCCACCTCATAGATGATGTCATTAGGTGATGTAGATATTCAAAATTAATTTCCAATAATGATATATTCAAAAATATCTATGGAATTCTTACTCAAGATCTTAAATTGGATTAATTAGCTTAAGTAAGTTTAATCAATTTTAGTGCAATTCTTTGGAAATTAGTGCATAATTAATCAAAATGGTTAGAAAGTCATATTACTAGATTGTAATTTGACTGGAGAGAAATTAGAAGGTGATGTTAGATGCGTTGCATCTATATTCCATTTAGGATGTTTCCAACACTAAATAATAAAGTTATGTGATGTGTACCAATGAATTAGAAGAAAAGAGTGATCCATAGCACTAAATGGTAAATTTGTCATTTTGACTCAACCTGATCTAATCAAAGTTAGTTGGCCCATAAAATGCATTACCCTATTTAGGGATAATTTTACCTAAACTGGCAATTGTAAGTGATAAGTTTGAACTATTTAGGGCATTTTATGGATTTTGACCTAAAATGTGCATTTGAGTGCAATTCAAGTAAGATTAAAAATTTCAACACAAATGGTGTTAGGAATTAGATGTCTACATTTTTTGCTTATTTGAGAAGGTGTAGTGAGATATTTAGGTGAAGAAACATCTTTTCAAAGAAAAGAGTTGTCAAGAAGAAATTGGAATAGACCCATGATGCCCCCTCGAGATGACATACTAGGATGGAATAAAAAGATGGACTATCAAAAAAAGAGACAAAGTGAGAGATCAACCCATGGAATAGATTACATCCAAATGAGATAATGCTTACACACGTGATTACCATCGATGATCAAAATATAATTAAGAGTATAATAGGCCCCAAAAATGCAGGCATGGGAAAGATACAATCCATAAATTTAAGGGACACACTTTAAATGTACCCAATTTGAGAGTAAAAATGGCATGCTTACAACATTGATCAATCCCAAGACAAGTTAAACAATAAAATATTACCATCATGGGCATTAGTGTGGAGAGCTTAGAATTAGAGGAAAAGAGAGAGTGTTCTGCTTTAGGAAGGGAAGCACCACTAGAGTAGGGTCTCCAAAGAGAATATAATAAGTACTCCAATAGAGTAAATGTGATCATGATAAAATAGTTTTGCCCTAGTAGGGCAAATTTTGATCATTGATAAAGAATAAATAATAATTTTGCCCCTATAGAGCTGATTAGATTCTGATATTGTTCAGATGTTGGGCCCCAGCATGGGCAATTGGAAAGAAAAATAACTCAAGGATATAACCTAAAAGATATGTTAAAGCGAGTGGGAATTGATGGACATGCGATGCTGTAATAGCTTAGAAATCCATATAAAACCAAGCATATGAGAATGCACAAAGTGTTGAGAGAGAGGAAAATAAGAATGGACATAGTTGAGCTAACCTCAATAGAAATTGAGTGTTGCCTACATAGTTCCATGGACTCATGTTCCAACATGAACTTCAAGCCAATTTAATTCACCTAATTTTGGGAGAGAATGGATGAAGAATGATGAAAAATGACCAAAAATTGATTAAAATCACAATGTATCTAAAGAGATGCACGTCTAAGCATAGAGTTGATTGTTAAAATGCATGTTACCTAGAAGTCTAATTCCATATCATGAGCCTAGGTTTTGCAAAGTATTCTTAAGAATCATTCATTGGAGTTGATGTTGACGTTAAGACTTTGAGACCTGAGCACAAAGTGCTTGCTATAGCATAAGAAATTAGGCATCATAAGTATGAATAACTTAGAATGACATAAAATTTTAATTGCACTAAGCTAGTTCAAATGTGAATATCTATAACTAAGGATAATGGTAAAACAATGACCAAAACCAAAGTTATAGTGATTTACATTTAAACAATAACAAAAGCAAAAAGCAAAGACAAAGAAAAAGATAAACATAAATGAACCTAAGTTGAAATCAAGATATGATCAATCAAGACTTAAGTAGGAACATAAATGTTTTAAAACAAAAAGAAATAATATCTTAATTACATGAGACCAAGATATAAATAATCAAGATGCATGTGGACTATCAAGATGTACTTATAAAGATAAAACAAAGAAGCAAGACCAAACAGGAAAATAAAAGACCAGATAACAAATAATAATCAAATAAAACACAAATTGTTTTTGAGTTTTTGAATGATTTTATGAATGTTTTTAGAATTTTCTAAGTATCTCAACTCGATTGAGGATTAAGAGATACAGAATGGTCTAGCTCATGAAACGATGACAGTGCACCAACTTAAAATACTCGTAATACGATGAGAGCATATGATAAGAGGGATTGAGTTAACGTTGACATGAATCGATCATGGGCTATATAACCCAAAAATAATCCCAAGTCATAGTAATTTTGTCCACACTAAAGGTGATGAAAAACTGACTAGTTCACAAAAAAAGGTGAACGATGAGACAAATGATAATAGTAATGACCAAATGATACAAAAATGCATGATAAAAATGTATTGTACCTAATTTTCCCATAGGTAGTTATAATTAGAAAACAATGTCATAATATTAATTTACCCAAAGGTGGTTATAATCAAGGGTACCAAAACAATATTGATTTGCCCATAGGCAGTTATAATCAGTGATACCAAATAAGATTATAGATGAAAGATAACTTTCTAGATCAAATGTGACACTACTACTATAGACTATCATTCAACATAGAATTCAAAAACTATTGAAACTAGATCAAAATACCCCTATAAAAGGTGTAGGATGAACCAAAGGAACCAAGATCAAAATGGGATAAACAAGATGACTTAAAACAATCCGTGGTCAATAGTAAATAAATGGTATAATGAAATGATCATAAGAAAATTGGATACAATGGCAACAAAGTTGTCCCCAAGTAATGACTAAATCAGATTGCTCATAAAATGGTGAGAGAATTGTCTTAGGTTGCTCATAAAATGGTGGGAGCATTCAAACTTAACAATTACTCATAAAATGATGAGAGCGTGTGAAAGGGGTGACTGAACTGACCTCAATGAAAATTAAGCGCTACTTACATAGTCTCGAAGGACCTCAAGTCAATGTAATTCAAATGACATGGTTCATGGATATCAATGATATAATAATGCCTAAAAAGGGTCTATAGCGTTGTCCCCAAGAGACGAGGCATGGTAATGGAAAATGGGTGAATAGTAGATGAAAAATGGTTTTCTTGATCTTGCTGACAGGGAGATGCACATCCTAGTCAATATGTGAGATAATAAAAATGATTAGCTATATAAGTTATTATCTAACACCATTTTAGAATAACTACTCTATTAAGAACTTGTTGTTGATCTGTATCTCAATAATGTGATAGTGATCTTCATAGATCATTGATTTTGCTTCCTTTAAACATCAAAACAAGATATCCTTATAACCTCAATAAAGGAAAGTGCTACCAGTGATGGTAACTAATGGTAGGATAAATGAGATAAGTGGATAATAAATAGGTGGATGATAATGGAATGTATAATGAATGGGAAATAAATGAATATTGGGATTTTTAGTCACACGTAATGTTGTTGATGCCAGATTTGACATTATTTTGGTTGTGGCAGGGTTGAAGACCTTTGAAGATGCTCTCAATAGGACCATCAAATTATTTTGTTACTTGATCTTGAGAGTAGCTACCATCTGATTATGCTATAGATTGGAAGTTATTTTTATTTGATCTTTGATATTATCTTTAGTAAACAATGAAGAACTTTTATGCTCAACTATTGGTGCCTCAATGAGTTTTTCACCAATGAATTTGTTCTAATCATCCCATAGCACCTCCAAAAAGGTTTCACAAAGGAATGCTGACCTTTGAATTTGATTATCTTCTAATGCTTCTAAAAAAAATGTCACTAAAAGATGCTGAGTTTGATCTTTGCTTATCCCCTACCACCTTTGAAAAGGTTTCACTAGGAGATTGTTCTTTTTCCAAATAAATGTGGTCTTGGTCCCCCTAATATTCTACAAATGATATGTCACCATGGATGTAGTTCAACAAAGTATGATTCTATCAATCCTAATTGACACTTATGGGAGGTGGAATGTCAATATAATGGCTATATTGGGTGGTAATAATGGGATGGTGAAAGGCAACATAATCCTCGTAGAAGATACTAGGAGAACTTGTGTTGATGCTGAAGTAATCATCATCAAAAACTGTAGAAGGATCACAAATATATTTAAATTGATCTTCATGGCAATTCTAACCAATGTTGTAACAACCAATACTATAATTTGTTTCTAACTCTGATTCCAAACAAAGGGAATCTAAATCCAATGTCTTAATTGATGTTGATTTTATTTCTAATGCTAAATCCAATGTCAATTAAAAAATAGAACCTGACTCTAATATTGATTCTTCATCTGGTATGGTTTTTTTGATATGTTTTATTGAATGCTAAATTTTTGACAAGTAATGGCCTATGATGGCATAATGGGCTCAATAAAAACTAATTCATCTTGGAAGGGTTCAACATATACTAACTCGTCTAAGTAAAGCCCTTCAAAAAGAGGGATTTGTTCAAGGGACATCTCGATAAAATCATGTCTGTCAAAGTGAGACTCCTCAATGAGTGGGAAAAGATCAAGAGACAACTCTACTAAGACTAGATTGTCAAGGAGATGAGGCTCTTTAAAAATAGGTAACATATGAATAGGTAACTTATCATAGTTTATCTTGTCAAAAATGGGTGTTTCAACAATAACATATTGGTTTTGGTTCACCATTGTTTATAAAAGATCAATTTTGAACACATTTTGATCCTCATAAGATGGTTTTTGAAGAGGTAATGGTTATTGTTTAGGATCAAAGATTGGCACAGAATTTCTAAAGTGTGGAACATTTGGTTTAGTGGGAATAATTATTTGTGGTTCAATAATGGACTCTTCAAATATTAGACTATTAAATAAGGGATAAAAAACAATTAGTTCCTCAAATGGAGGTTCTTCAACAATAGGTTCATCAAAAATTGGTGATGGGCTAAGAATGGTAACAACTGGTTGCTTCTTAGTTTAGTTGCTTGTGAAAACCAAAGGAGGAGGTCCTAAAATGGTAACAACTAGACGCTTCTTAGTTTGATTACTCATGTAAACCAAAGGAGGAGGTCCTAAAATGGTGATGACTGGATGCTTCTTAGTTTGGTTGCTCATGCAAACCAAAGGAGGAGGTCCTAAAATGGTGATCTTAGTACGTTGTGGAGTTTGTTTACTTACACAAGCCAAAGCATCCAAGTCTTCTTGATAAACCCAATCATTTCAATCATGATTTGGATCATAAGTTGGATCTTGACTATGTTCCCATGACTGATTTTTATGAGGTGGATAGAAATATGTCTCACAAACCATATTATCACCATAGGGCTCTTGACTAAAGTCATAAAAGTCATTTTATGCAGCCATTCTATCATAAGTTAGATTATCCATGATTGTGCCATAAGTGTAACTAGACATATCTGCATTTAATGAAGAAATCTTTGAAAATAGAAAGACTTAAAGTTTCACAAACTCTGAAAAGCAATGCTTAAAAGACAAAAGGTTTGAACTTGGTTGAAAGGGTGAAGCTACATCTCAAAAGTAGTTTATGCTAAGATTTTGCATAAAACAACCTAACGTCAAATATCTAACATCAAAGGTTTTTAAAGAAAGTTTGTGTTTTCCCAAACAGAGTCACAAAAAATGATGGGGATAGGCACTCAAACAAATAAACAATCAATATTATTCAAAATAGGGTAATCATTTAACTGAAACTATGCAACCCAAAAGAAAAATATCTATGTACCAACCCCATGAATTGAGGCCTAAACAAAAATCAATCAATATTTGGATCCAAACTTGACAAGGTTAATTGAAAATGCAATGTTGAAGACAAGGATTGGACCAAACAAGCTATACAAGAGCGGATAGCATAATGATGCATAAAAAAGGTCCAAATGGTATACATTATATGGTTTGAAACAAATGATTTTTGATACAATGGTAAACAAGTTCTTGAAACAAACTGGGCAACCTAATATCATAAGCATGCTCAAATGATGTAGTCAATTTTTATGTTTCAAAGACTCAAAGGTAAAAAATATTTGACATGATTTGGGTAGCATAATGATACCCTTATTAACATAAATACATGATTTTGACATGGCTTATGAACAAACAAACAAACAAACAACTTTTAGCCTCAAAGCATACCAAGCAAATAATGAGCAAAATACACTAAGTATAATCGTCCAAATCCTAGCAAGGGTATGGAAAAATGGGGTTGACTAAAACTAATTGGTTTTTTTATCATTCTAGGGGAATCAATTACACAATGACTTTTCATTTCAAACAATGCAAAAGACAAGCATGAAAATTGGGTGATTGCAACATTGGCTAGTTGTAAAAAGGTTTAGTCCTTTTTTACAACCATTACATCCTATTATTTGCTCAGTGTAGTGTGATGTCTAATTGTAGATACATCCCATATACAACTTAAAAAGAGTAAGTGAAGTCAATGTTGGGAAATGAAACCCCAGGTCAAATCTTCCCTAAAGAACTCGTGAGAGGTAATTACATCCCCCTCACAAGCCAAGTTTGCATAAAAATAAAGAAAGCATAAAATAAAAAGACTTTAGGGCCATTTTAAAGATCACCCAAACTTTAACAAGTTTTTGGGGAGTGTTTTAGATGACATTATTTCTAAGCCTTAGACTAGGCTTTTTGAAATAAGAATGGTGCTTTTGATTCCAAGGGTTCCCTAAAGGGGACAAATGAAAGAGCATACACGTGGCATCGCTCTTTTTTCCAAACCAAATCTAACTTTAAAAACTAAGTAAATATAAAAAACATGGAAATGTGAGTTCATTTTTAAGCCCAAATGAAAATGAGGTGGTTTTCATTTGATCCCTTGGTCTTAGTCATAACTTTGAAAATTAATGCTAAAAACATTTATTTTAAAGTGATGCTAATTCAAGCACCTTACATGTTAATTCAAGCACCAAAATAATGTTCCTAATTAATTTTAAAGTGATGCCAAAGGTGATCTAAACATGTTTTTAGTAAATTTCAACTTTGTCCTATAATAAAAATGTTAGCATGTCCTTTAACCTTGAAGCTATTTTGGGTTTGAAATAATGAACTTCAAAAAAAGAGCTCTCAGGTTTGTGTTTTAATAAAAACATAGTGATCGACATCAGTTATACCAATAGCGATCGATGATGGCTATCCAACCAATGATAGTTTTATGAATTAACATTGGTTATTGTGTAAACCCGTGACAAAGAAAAATGGCAAAACAAAGTTAGAAAATCAAATTACAAGAGTTTTAAAGATCTAAATAAAAAATTTAAAGTTGTAAAATGATCTTCTTCGTGTGTGGGATGTGTTTGGTCCCACTGAGCATGTCAAGATGTAGAGAGGATTACAAAGCAAGTTAGTCAAACATTAGTCCATAAATCATGAAAAATGCATAAAGAACTAAGCCTATCTATTCCTATGGGAATTACAAAGGATAGAAAGAAATAAAACATCATATTACCTTCCCAAATGGATTCACCATATCCATGTGGCTCAAAATCATGTTCTTCCTTGATCAAGCATATTTGTCTTTGTCAACAAAGGTGGTAAACTCCTCCAATGTCTCAAGAATACTCCATAAAACCTAGGCTCATGATTCCAAATCACTAAACTAGCCTATCAATAAATCTTGTAACTAATTTTAATGGTCTATTTTAAAGGATCATGAAGACAATTCTTTACAATAACTTTGCATAAATCAAGCTTTTTTATTCATGTCCATGGCCTCTCTATTTATAGATTTTTGAGATTGGTCAGGATCAACCATGATTGAAGATTGAGATGTGTGGCCATAGATAATCCTAATATTTGGAATTAAAATCATAAATATCCTCAAGATAAATAAGCATTAAAGAGGCATGAGAGGCATTAACTAGGCATGGGTGACCCATAATCCTGATATTTTAGCACTTATGGCTTGATAGATGCCACCCCATAGATGATGTCACTAGGTAATGCAGATATTCAAAATCAATTTTTGATAATGAGATATTCAAAAAGATCTATGGTATTCTTACTTAAGATCTTAAATTAAATTAATTAGCTTAAGAAAGTTTAATCAAGTTTAGTGCAATTCTTTGGAAATTGGTGAATAATTAATCAAAATGGTCAAAAAAGTCATATTACTAGATCATAATTTGATTGGAGAGAAATTGGAAGGTGATGTTAGATGTGTTGGAGCTGTATTCCTATTTAGGATGTTGCCAACACCAAATAATAAAGGTACATGACATGTACCAATGAATTAGAAGAAAAGAGTGATCTAGAGCACTAAATGGCAAATTTGTCATTTTGACACAAAATGATTTGATCAAAGTTAGTTGGCCCATAAAATTCATTACCTTTTTTAGGGATACTTTGACCTAAACTGGCACTTGTAAGTAATAAGTTTGAACCATTTAGGGTGTTTTATAGATTTTGACCTAAAATGTGTATTTGAGTGCAATTTGAGTAAGATTGACAATTTCAACACAAATGGTGTTAGGAATTGGATGTCTAAACATAGGACTTGAAACAACAAGAAAAGACTTAGGAAGCACAAGGGAAGCAGGAGACAGTTGAGGAATGATTCTCAAGGATAATCTAGACTTTAATCATCATGATTTTTGCACTGGCCCATAAAAAAGAGGACATTTGGCAGTAAATATCTAGCATCGAACAAGAATATAAGGGACACAAAATATTGGGTCCTTAGGAGAAAACAAGTAAATGACTACAATGATTCTCAATCTATTATAGATCATTGGCCAATCACCCATTTATCATTTAATTATGAAACTACTTGGTTAGGGAAAAATAAGTATAAATACCCCTTTTTAGAGAAATGTAAGGTGGCTAAATATCGATATTATGTAATGACTCTTTATGGTAATACAAATTTATAGAAGTTACAATAAGTTTTGTTGTTATGATTTATGTAATTGATAGTTAAATTCATTATCAATGGGTTTGCATTGAGAAATATGTGGCTTATAATTCATTATGAGATTTATAAAATATGCATCATATGAGTTTGTGAACACAACTCTTTGAACTTCATGGCATTTATATTCATGTTCTTGGTTGTTGTGATTAATGAGACAAGGTTCACAGTCATATTTTTCTTTTTCTATGTAATCTCTAATTAGATATATGAACAAACTCAAGTATATGACTAGTGTGTTACTGTGCAACATAACCCATGGGAACCGATTTCTTGTTGTGTGATTCAGGTGAGTGTGCAAGACCTTAGTCTTGCATGAAAAACCAATGCCTAAGCTTGTTGGGACTACACTTTAGTGCCTTAAGGAAAAATTTATATAAAAACACCAACGGTGACTATGATGGCCATCTTGGAAAACCAATCCACTATAACAAACATAATGTCATATTATCATCTCATCATAGGCAATCCAATCATGAAATCCACATTGATATATTCCCATGGTATAGATAGAATTGGTATACGTGTGTAAAGTCATAGCTTCCTATTCATGGGCTTGATGATGCAACAAGGAATTCAAGAATTAATGTGACACTCTATGTCTGTGCATATGTGCAGCTAATAGAAGTGTGACAATAATGTGGCTAAAGTCTTGGTCACGTCAAAGTGTCTTAAGGTCTTGACGTAGTGCACATCCCAAATGAGTCATTGGAAAGGTGAACTAGAGGGAACACATATATGTTCAAGATTTTAGAAAATCTGGTCAAAAAATAGAACTCCTAAACTTGTGTACCTTGTATGAAATTGGTGTAAGTTATTGTCAAGTTTTGATTAGATAAGTAAAGAGGAACCCAATCTACAAAATTATGGTCATGCATGTCTAGCATCATGATTAGCACATGAACTAGAGGATGGATAAGGTAATCTATGGCCTTGTTTTCCTTACCTTTCTATTTCTTAATCATGATATGGAACTATTATAGGTAAGTAATCCATTTCATGTGGTGCACATTTTCCATCTTATTTTATGATTGCAAGATTGAAGTGGTTTGTGGTCTAAATGAAAAACTATCTCCTTTATAAGAATAAAGTGTCACCATTACTTAAGTGTTTTCACAATATCATATAGTCCATTCTCATAGGTGGATTACCTTTGCACCATGTATTTGAACATTTTAGAGTGGTATGCAATTAGATGTTCATGTTGTATGAACATTATACTAAGTGCATAGTTAGATGCATCATTATGTATTTTGAAGGTTTATGTAATGTTTGGCATTACTAGAACAAGTATTATATATATGCATTTCTTCAATGGCTTAAAATCATGTTTTTATGCATGATTGTAATCAAACTTAGCTTTGGCATGTGTGAGTCACTAAGATCCCACGAGATGTGTGAGAAACTAAGGACAAACCTATGGTAGCTATTAGCTAGTCTAAGAAAGCTCCTCAGTTCTATGAGATTATGCAGAGTAGGCCAATCCTAGATCACTTTGATCTTCTTTGGATCTACTTTAATATCAATGTAGTCAATGAAGAAGCCCAAATATTACATCTACATGGTGCCAATTGTACACTTCATAAATTTGGATTGTAACTTGTGTTGGCACAAAGTATCTAGGACATGCAAGATGTGATCCATATGATCCTTCCAATACTTGTTGAAGATGAGAATGTCATCCAAGTAGATGATGATGGATTTCAAGAAAGCCATCCATCAAACACATAAAAGTGCTTAGTACATTGGTGAGGCCAAAAGGCATGACCAACCATTCATAAAATCTTTCTCAAGTCTTGAATGTTGTCCTATAGATTTCTTTAGGATGGATTGAAACCTAATGGCAACCTAACCTCAAATAAATCTTGGAAAAGTATTATTTGCCTTGAAGTTGTTCTAGAAGGTCATCAATGTGTGATAGTGGATATTGATTCTTCACCATGATTTTGTTGAGTGCATTATAGTCTATGTAGAGTCACCAGGACCCATCCTTCTTGGGTGTGATGACTATAAAACTCTCATAAGGTAAAGATCTAGGCATGATCTTGCCTTGATCAAGAAGCTTTTGAATCTGACATCAAACTTCATTAATCTTCCAAACTAATTTACAATAGAGGTGGTTATTCAAAAGAGGGGATCTAAGGACCAAATCAATGTGTTATTTCACTACATAGTGTGTTCAAAGGCCTTCAAGTTTTGTCAAGACTTTTCTTTTTTGATCTAGTAACTTATCAAAAAGTTTTTACTATGATGATGTGTGAGTGTTATGTGTTTCCAAGGTTAGTTTAGTTTGACTATGTAGATGTATCAAGGTAGACCATGAGTAACATGAACTTTTGCATGTGCGAGATGAGTTTGTGACATTACTTGGCAAAGACCAAGGTGACTTTGGTCATGGGCACTGACTAAAAAAGGTTATACAAGTGATCTTGTGCATGAATATTCTAACATTATAGCTTGGCTTGATATGTAGCTTCACATTCATACAATTACAATCTCCTGAGTAGAATGTCATAGAACTCCAAAGGTACGATGTCACAAGTGACATTGTCCTTCATAGGCTTGATTTTGTACTAAAAAGTGCATTTCCATCAGACCTATATATTTTTTCCTTATTTTAGCCACCCTAAAGAGTATGGCTTTAGATGCATAGAAGTGGTAAGACCAAGGCACTGAGTTGTGGAATATGTGATGATGTTCTTGTATCTACCACTGTCAATGATGATATGGAGTTGTGACCCTTTACCTAGAATTTGGTGTAGAAGATGCATTCATGCTCTTTAGAGATGTCAATTATAATTATGTTAGTGTTTAGAAAAGAGGCATATGGATTAGTATCATCCATCAATATGGGTCTTGATGCAAATTATGCAAGTAGAGATTGTTATGCATGGCATTCAGAATCATCATGAGTGGATGAGTGATGGTGATGAAACCACTTATCACCATACTTCTTCTTGCCTTTGTCTAAATCAAAAGTCATTGGAGCCTTTGATGGTTGAGAAGTCTTCTAGTCTTTCTCTCCTTTATGAGAAGTTTGTTGTTTTTATACAAAAGACTATGATGTGGAGTTGTGTAAAATTTAGGCCTTGCACATTAAATTGGATGAAGAGGTGGCATGTTACTTCATCTTTACCTTGGCTTCAATATTTGTATAATTACAATATGTATGCCATAAAGTGTTAATAGTTAATAACTCCATCTTTGCATAGATATAAGGTAAGAATCTATTGATGTACTTTGGCACATTATGTTATTTGCTCAAGTTCTCATGCAGGTATATAGAGTAGTCATGAAAATTGTTAGACTAATCTTCCATGGACTAATCTTTACACTAGCATTATTTTTATAACTTGATGTATTCATCTTAAAAGTATCACAGAGGGTAGTATTCCTCCTTTAGCACATCAATAAAATTCTTCTACAATTTAATTATAAGACACTCTTATGCATTGTGAATTAAAGACCTCCTCCTAGTGAATGTTTGGTATAAACATATTCAATACTACAAAGGTGATATTCTCAACATTAGAGAAAAAATTGATTAATAAATATGCCTCTAATTGTTGAGTCTAGGAATCTAATGCTTTAGCATCAATATTACCTTTGAACAGAGGGATTTCAAGATTGACTTGAACTTTGAAGGGGGTTTATTATTGAAACCGTTATTAAGTGAATTTTTGTGGTGTGATAGAAGACATCGGATTGAGATGTATCATCAATTCATGGAAGTGGCCAAAAAGTATGGTATGTTGTGATTATAGTGAATTAATGATGAGATTTCATACCTCATGGGCTACTTTAAGTTGATTTTGGGTGTTAGCCATCTTACTTTTACTACAACATTCTTCTAGATATTATGAAACATAACCAATTGGAAAACCTCACTTTTTAAGTTGTGCTCGTATGTTTATAGGCATAAAAAATAATAGAGATTTTTTAGCTCTGATACCAATGATCTGCACCATAGGGCTTAGGACCAATCATGTGAGGGAGAATTGGGTTTGGTTGTGTAGACTGAATGGGCAAAGCTAATATAGAAAGAAACATCTAAATACATTCAATGGAGTGGAAGTCTTACTCATAGGAAATGTAAAGTTTATTCATTAATAGAGAATAGGAAAACCTTGTACAATGTGATAAAATGTATATTTTACAGAGTAGATATGTGAATCATGTTATCTATGTTATGACTGTGTGGAGAATCAACCTTAAAGTGAAATGGATATGTTACATACTTATATAATTATAATATAAGATTGGTTATAACCATTGTTAGTGACCAAGAATATGATTGCATATATTCATCTTCCAAGCTAGATGATGTTTGGTGAACCCCTTGAAGCATGTGGTCGAGGTAAAGTGACACATAGATGTGTTGTGGAGTCTAAGAGTCAGCTAGGTACATAAATATGTGAGTTGTGGCACAGGACTATGACGCACATAGGGTTACAAGATGTGAAGATTGTAGAGCTATGAGTTATGAAGTGTATAGAATTCTATGATATGGTATGAGACTTATGAATATGATTGTGAGCAAACTTTGAGCAAAGAGTGTGTAAGACTGGGTGAGAGGTGCATGCCCTACATAGTTAAGAAAATGAGGAGTAAAATTGACTATGTGGGGTTTGTGCATAGATCATATATATACTAAATATGATTTTGTAGATTGATAGAATTTAGGAAGTCATTGTGTGCATTGAATAGCTAAAAGAGATAGGTTGTGGGGTAAAATAAAAAATAGAATCAAAAACTTCCCTAAACCTAAATATGATTACATTTTTAGATTCCTCTCGAAGAGTTGTGTGCTTTCAAAAAAAAAATCTCAATTTGAGTCTATATGCAAACATTGTGGCCTCATGAAGTTGGCATCCGATTACATCACATATGCAATCATTTGGTTTCAATGCATATGAAACTAAATGCCAACTTCCTAAGGCCATAACTTTTGTGTACATACTCAGATTGAGATGATTTTTCTTGAAATTGTATAACTCTTCAAGAGGAATCTAAAAATGTAATCATATTTAGGTTTAGGGAATTTTTTTATTCTCTTTTTTCTTTTACCCCATAACCTACAAGTTCAAGCAAGCAAGGTCTTACACATAATAAATTTACCAACAGACCTAAAAATTCTCCATGACTACAAAATAAATATCTATAGATTCACCAATAAAATCTAATGGCATTTATAATAAGGTCTATTAAAATTTACCCTGACCTCAAAAAAGTTCTCAATCTAAAGTATCTATCAAAATGTAACCTATGTTCCTTAACATGTGTATAATATGTATCACAAATCTAAAACTATGTCCAAAATCAATGCCCAATAGATAGAATTATATCCAAAATGTATATCTAAATCATGTAAATTGGGTAAATTGAATCAAATTTTGGCCATTTTTTCAATTGTATGTATGTGGATTGATGCCTTCTATGACATGCCACCACTTATATTCCCCCCCCCCCTTTTGAGGTGAAGGGATTGCAAAAGTGATAATCACATTCTCTCAAAAGGATAAGATAACTATGTTGTATCTGTGAATCATGTATTAAAATAAACATATAATTGTATTATGTTGAAGTACATATATTAATAAAGTTTAAAGTATGCATTCATAACAAGCCCTAAGATTCATGATATGAATCATGGAAACATATAGAAGATAACAAGCTCAATAAATAATCAAGCACACATACAAAAGTACTCAAATTTAGCAAAAAAAGGGGTCCAATGAAACTGAAAACAAGGGGCATGTTAAAGTACACATACTCAAGTAGAATACATGTGAAAATGTTCACACACTAAATAAATAAGAAACACTCGGGGCATTGTAGCCAACAAGCAAAGGAACATGTTCAAATGTTCTACAAGTGAGATAAATAAGCAAACAAAAAATACACTCAAGTAAGCTAATGTAAATAAATGAAGTAATGAGACATAAGCAACTAGCATAAGCATGTTATACTAGTCCTTACATATATGTGTTAGCAAAATGTCAAGTAAAATAACATATCAAATACACTGTGCAAGATAGAAAATTCATTAACATGGGTATAGGCAAGTATAAAATATATAAGCTCAATAAGATAATATAAAATGATCATAAAACAATAGAACATGTGTTAGTCATGATCGTTTAGAAGCAATATGCCCCTAATGTAGTGTATCATTCTAGAAGAGGAAAGGTCCAACATTTGCATGCTTGAGATATCATGGGTCTAATATATGCATGTATCACACTCAAGTACATGTGAAATATGTGTGTATAGAAATGGTATGTTATCTACTAATATAAAGTAAACAACATATACAAAATATATAATACATGTGAAATGCTAAATATTTTTGGTATTATTTAATTATTTGAATGTTTTTGTATTTTTTGGAATATTTGATTTTTTTTATTTTTTTAAATTGGATCATCAAAAGTGAGATGTGTTTATTGAAGTATCACTACTATCAACTATGTGTTAGATCTTATTTTTTAGATCCAAACAATTATTTATATGATGTTCATGCATTTTATGATATTGGAAATAAGATTTTGTTCTTTTTATAGGTTATACATGAGGTAATGTGATCAAGTTATGTCTAAGCAATACCCTTAGAATCTCACTTGGACACCTATTATCTTTTTTCATATTCTGTAAATTATTTATTGTAAATAGATTTTTGTTGAACTCTTGATTTTGAAATGATCCTTTGTTGGAGACACAACATTAATAGAATGTATAAATGTATGAGTAATACTAACACATTTTGAATTTAATATAAATGAAAGTTGATTTTTCAGTGATGTGAGATTTGAGCTCAAATATTGATTTTGTTGTTGGAACTCTTATTTAGTGATGGTGGGTTGATTTATAAGGGCTTGACCAACACAAATATTAGGTACCATGGATTATTGAATCATGCTCCCACCACCTAAATTAGATGTGTGTGGTGGAGGGGTTTGAGGAAGGGACACCTTACATTATGAAGGAGTAATAACATGGACCTAGTTAGAGGGAAAGTAGCTACCACCCTCATTAGGGTTAGGAAGATGAAGAGGTTCCATTTTATCTATATGCAATGTTCTAAATAATGAAATGAGAAATAGATAGAAGAGACACACAAACTCTAGGGAACATTCCATTATGGTAATGTATTCTTTTGATTTGTATATATCTTCTATAAGAAATTTTTTAGTATGTGGCTCATTATAATTATTTTCACTCTCATTATTAAGAGAATTTGACATTGTATTGGCTTGAGACATTTTAGGTGTCCCAAGGGGAAGCTCAAGATATTCAATAGGAACACCACCTAATCTAGGGCTATGCCTAGGTTGCATGCAAAAAATATAACATATCTAAATAAAAATAACAAGAAAATACCTTATGAGGATGAAAACCCTAGAGCAAACTATGATTTTCATGGAAAGACATAATGGTCGGGTTCACCAAACGTTTAACCCTTTTAAGAATTTAAGGGTTAAAAAGGAATAGAATATTCAAGAGTGAAACAAATTATTCATTAAAATAGGATAATTAAATAATTTAATTTATGATATTCAATTTCAACATTGAATTACAAAAAATACTAAATATTTAAAGTATAATGCCAAATAATATTTCAATTATGTAATCATAAAGAAATAATAATTATCTTATGCAATGATGCGCAGATAGATTTGATATGTACAGAGATGGAAACAAGTTATCTTGTGTTCAATAAATAGTTGTTAGATTCTAAAAATACTCTTTTTAGTTGCTTGGACACTTGCGTTGAACTGTGGATACTTATGTTGATGCTACTATCTGAATCTTGATGTAATTATCCTATAAAAAATATTTACTACATCAAGATATGACCACCTATGTCTTTTTGGGTTTTTATCACCTTTAATATAAAGTATATAGATCTCATTCACAATCTCTATAACATTATTTATAGCCAAAACCCTAGTTCTCCACCTTGGTTAGGTTACCTTGCCAAAAATTGGGTTAGTGTGTTCACGATGGCGAGCTAACTTCGAAGACCCCTCTATCAGTGAGCATTGACTACATAGCCAATACTCCAAGGAGAGCCTTAGACTTATATATATATATATATATATATATATATATATATATATATATATATATCCCTTATGTGTGGGAATGTGTATGTAGAAGGGTGAAGTATACTATATAAAGATGCATGTAATGATTTACCTTGTAACTTGAAAAATATGGTTCATGGGTTGTCTTCTGAGTGCTTCAGACATGTCGTATAACTACTCCTATGATTCATATGCAAATAGGTATGAATAGGGAAAAATAGATTAGTAGTGAGCTCTAAAATTTAATAGTATGTCTAATCTTGAGAGGTGATTAATTGAATTTTTATAGATGAGTAATGAGTATGCTTTGACTTGTATTTATACTAGCTCTTTTGAAATTATCCTTATAGAAGGGTTAATGACATTCTTAGGCTAACCCCTACACATTGAAAGATTTGAAAATTTGAGTGTTTGTAGGGTAAAGACACTTGTGTCAGAGCAAGGATAGTAGTTTCAATGTTATTGTCATGTCTTGATTGCAACTATCCATGATGGAGGAAAATTGTTGACGTTCTATAACTAATAATGAAGGATATATATTAGATTTTAGTTGTTTTATGATTACAATTGATCTAGATAATCAAATTAATCAAGGTTACACTAAGAAATAAGTAATTACACCCAATGAATTGGTGAGTGCGAGCCTTTTAGCTGTAAGGAAGGTTAAACTAAAGGGTGGAGCCTTGAGATATATTTGTCAAGTGTACAAGACTAGTTTAACACATAAATCCAGAATTAAGCATCTACACCTTTATATCAAATCAAAATGGAAACCCACATCTTAAGAAGCATAAAAACATGAAATATAAGATAAAGGAGGATTTAATTTTAAAAATTGACCATTAGAGGGTTAAGGGTGACAATGTCCAATATGGGACAAGAACGCCTCCCATTATTATCAATACTAGATGTTTTTGTCCCTTAGGGAAACATGTAGAATTTTGGATTTGGATTTGTCCCTCAGATGTTTCAAGGTATTTTTAGCAATCAAAACAATTTTTAAGGTGACAAATAATAATTTAAATTAGAATCAGAAATTTATAGGTGCTTAAGATAGGGTGAGGTGGAAAAATAGGTATTGATTGAGTGTAAAAGTTAATTAAAGTTAAAAAGGGTCAAAACTAACATGATCAAGTATTCGTGACCAGATTTGGGTGTCTATAGTTTCCCCCTTTAGTCTATAAATGAAATTTCTAGATTAAAAGAAAGATATACTTTGTCTTTGAGCTAGTTTTCCAATCAATTAGGGTGCCTAATCTTTGGCAAACCCTGAAAAACACATGAAGTAGTTACTTTGTTCTTTTGAAAACTAAAATTTTAACAAACTCAAAGTTGAAAATTTATTAAATCTTGAAATTTGAAAATGCTTGAATTTTAAATGAGATCAAGGGAGTAATATATTGTATGTGTGAAACCAATGTTGCTTTTGTGATTTTTGCTTGGAGATGATGCTTCCTTAGTTGAATCGATGGATAATTTGAGGGTGGTTAAGCCCCAAACTGAATTTTCACTTTGTAAAAAAAATAATAACCATTACGAGATGCAGAAACATCAATTTAACTTGCTCTTTGTGACCCCAAAGCATGAAATAGGTTGAAATCTAGATTAGATTCACAAACATAATGTTAGATGGAACTAAACCTATAAGTATTAATTATGCACTTAAACTAAATCAGCCATTATAGATGGATTATAGATTCAATTGCCACTTTCTTCCTGAATGCATTATAAAAAAAATGGAGTATAACCATGTTCCTATCATATCTGCAACATAGTAAATAGTATATGAAATTTTGAAAAATATCATAGTGTGCATGAATCTATAGTATGCCCCCATTGATAAATGTAGAATCTTTAACTATATGTATATGTCAAATGTAAATTATGTTTGAAATTTGTACATGAGCCTATATCATACACTCAAAACTATGTGAATTTGTACTTTTATCTTGTAATATGAGTGTATATTTGTGGCATATGCCCCCATAATTTGTGCCAATGACTAAATTTTGAACCATTTTATAACCTTTGAAACTGTAATATGTACCAAAATTAATTTTTACTTTTGAAGGTACTTATCTCATGTATGGAAAGCCCATTGAAATTCCACCCTTTTGAGGTGAGGGAATTGATCTTTAAATTCACTTGTCTCAAAATAAAATTTAATTGCAATATATACATAGTACAATGTAATAATTGAATAATGTAGCATAAGTGTAAAGTATGTTAGCATAGTAAGATTTGTAACATTTAAATTTTTAATGTAACATATGATACAAGGCCTATATAAATGTATCAATGAATACCATAGTAATAGAATGTATAATTAGTATGTTATATGTTAGTAGTGCATTATATCGATCATGACACTCATGAAACATAACAAGCTCAATAAGCACACAAGCACAAAAATATTAATGTCAAATAATAAGGCCAAGCACCTCACATAAGGTACATGTTCAAATGTCACAAAATGAAACATTACACACACAATTCCAAGGGCCACACACAAAGGGCATGAATAATGTTTCAAGCAAGGAACATGTTCAAATGTCATAGATAACATAGGGTCAAGGGACAAAATCAAATGGACATTTTTAAATGTCACACATACCACAGAAGATTTCATAGAGATGTTTAAACAAGTTTGCACACAAGAGCTAAGGGCCATACATAATAGATACACAACATCCAATCTACTATTTATAAGTAATAACATAAATAAAAAATAAAACTATAAATATAGTTCAAAACTATGTATATGAAATGTGATCATATCCTAGAAAATAGCATATCCATATACATAATATAGGATATAGATATTAAAAAGACACTTGTAATAAGTATAGATCTCAATAATATAGGAGTCATGAATGATAACACATGTGCATACTATCATCTACAGATAAAATGCCCCCAATTTAGCAAGGTTGTTAGGTAGAGACAAGTCCAACATCTTAGTCATTGTAAAAGTTTGTATGTCCTACATAACACTCATAAATATTAGTGAAATGCATGTGTGAGAAAAATAATATGTTATCTACTAATCATTAGATAAATAACATATTACAAATATGTAAACTATCCATTTAATCATGTTCAGATCCTAATTTCTTATTTTTATAATATTTTTTATATTTTGTACTTTTACAACATATAAAATTTATGTACTTTTTAAAATTTACAAATAGAAACAATAGAAATAAGTGAAAAGCAAGGTGTTGAAAGTAGAAGAAGGTAGATACTTTAATAATTTGTGACATGTGTCAATGTGAAATATGGACTAGAAGTGATTTTATGGCCATGTATGAGCAATATGCCTCCACTATACATGAATCCTAACTTTGAAAAGTATATAGGAAAAGAACTATTATGCATAGGACTAATTATACATCCTCAATTCATCAAATGTGCATGTGTTGAATTATGTCACATACATGAGAAATATAACAAAAAAATAGAGATTTTGCATGGAAAACTATGATTTTCATTTTGAGATTGGGTGTAAAATTTGAAAATTGGAAGTGTGAAGGGTTTTTGTGCTCAAACTATGATTTTTGGGTGAAAACTGGCACAAGACAGGATCAACCAACTAAGATAGTAATGGCAATCATTTTTGTCCCTAACTGGTTAATTTTGTCCTTGATAAAAAATAAAATTTTAGTAATTTAAATTATGAAAACAAAGAGATACATGGTAGATTATCAAAAAATTGATCACTATTTTGAACCTTTCAAATTTGAAAAGTGAAAAAAGAGCTAATAGGCCAACATGTCAACAAAATCCAAGGACTTTGAATAAATGTTCAAATCAATTGCATGTGAAAGCAAATAGAATAATTTTATGGTGTAATAATGAGGAAGCTATCAATAAACATATTCATCAATATGTTTTGTCCAAATTTGAATTAAAAGTTGAACTAACCCTAATTAAGATAAATTGAATAGAATAAATCAAAATGTTGTAAATGAACTTTTGACAAGTAGAATGAAGATAAATGAATAAATTCAATAAAGTACAAAAATTAAAAGAAGACTAACTAGGCATTGAAAAGAAAAACTTGGTTATTTTTGGCTTAGATCTAAATGTGTTGACTTAACAGAAGGTGGAAATAGGAAAATAGGAACAGACTCTATAAGTGCCTAAAATCAAGAAATAAAACTAAATAAGGATAGGATCAACAAACTAAGGATAGGATTGACTCCCAATACTATCCTACTTGGTCAATTTTATATTTTTTTGAAAAATAAAAAAATAGGGTATGATCACTTATGACATATTAATTTGGGTTTGTATGTGTAGATTTGACCTTAGAAAGTGTATGAAAGACTTGTAAATAGCTTCTCCAATGTTGAAACCCTAATAGGGATAACAATGATTGAAAACCTAAAAATAGAAAAAGGTAGAGTGTAATTGGGTTGAGCTATCCTCAATCACCCCCATAATGACTAATGTTATCGATGTGTCCAATACTCTAAAGAGGGAATCAAACCCACGTAGCTCTCCTACTTAGATTACATTGCACATTATGCACCTTTAACTATATGAATACATCTAGGGATGACTTGAATACTTGATCATGTTTTACTTTAGGCTAGATAAAATAGGCTTTTAACTTGGCTAAGGACTGCTTATAGTGATCCAAATCAAAATTGTGAAGAATATATAATTTTTTCTTAATGTGTAACATTGTAAATAAACCTTTATATTAAAATTCCCAAGTGGTAGAATAAGAGACTTAAGTGTGTCTTTATAGTAGTTCAGAAGGGGAAACCACATGCTAGGGACCCTAAAAACACATAAGACAAGATAAGGGAGGGTTTAATTTTAAAAATTGAATGTTATAGGTCTAAGGATAACAACATCAAACATGGGACATCAACACCTCCTACTATTATCCCTATAGGACATTTTTTCCCTTAGGGAAACATGTGAAATTTTGGATCTGGGTTTGTCCCTACAGATGCTTAAGGGTATTTTTAATGATCCAAACACTTTTTTAGGAGATAAATAAAAATTTAAAATATAAATAGCTCTTCACATGTGTTTAAGATAGGGTGAGGTGAAAAAATAGGCACTAATTAAGTGCACGATTTAATTAAAATAGGGCCAAAACTAACGTGATAAAGTATTCATGACCATATTTAGGTGTATATACTAAGATGATGTGAGGAAAAATGCTTTCAAATGGAGTGATGATGGTAATAAAACCCTTTTTAAAATTAAAAATTGTTATTATTAATGCCTCATGCTAGTATGCCCAAAATGCTAGAAGTATTTTATTATATACTACTATTTTTTTGAGCATATGTTATCAGCCATTCTAGTGCAAAGAAATGATGAGGCTATTGAGTCCCCACTCACCTTCATGAGTTATAGTTTGAAATATTCATGAGCTCAAATATTATTTGATTGAAAATAATGTACATGCCATAGTTAAGGTGTTGGGAAATACGGAAGCACACAATTGGTTACCAAATACAAGCAACTTACATGCGGAATTAAACTAGAATCACAAGTAACTAGAATTCAAAAATAACACAGAATATGAGAGACAATACACAACTTGTATTAAAACTCTTTTAGAAGAAAATACAACAAAGAAGATTGCCACAGTTCTTCTTCCTTACACACCTCTAGGGCTCCCACTCCTCTAGGGCATAAAGAGTAAATCTTCCCTCAAAGCTCTCTCTCTTATGGTCCCAACACACAACTCAAACACAGAGTTGGTGTTGACCTTCAACCAGTCAGTATCCACTACTGCCAATACACCAGTGCTCCACGCACTCCACAAGTGCTCTGCACACTCCAAGTACACAACTATACTTCAAGTAGATCTCCCCTGAACTGTAACAACCTGCAACCCAAATGATCTTACTTATGGAAGGATCTTCCTTGCCTTCTTCTCTGCTCTCTTTCTGAGTACACACTGTACTCCAAGTAGATCCTACCTGATCCTGCTCCCTGTTGTGTTGCTATCCTCCTTGATCTTGCACACCTGCAAATCAATCTGGTTCTGCACACCTACTGACCAAGATCCTACACCCCTAAAGAATCTTGTTGATTCTCCAAAACCAATACCCACACTTGGTACTATTGTGGAACTAGGAGGAACACCCTTGCTCACCTCACACATAGAAGGAGCTAACTTTGCTCAACTCAAACTAGAACACTTTACAATACAGTCCATGAGTCTATTATATAGATCTCATGCAAACACTAATCAGACATCTAATTACAATAATTAGATCCATAGCTTCTAGTCTAAATTTGGCTCTTGACATGCAAACACTTGGTTCGTTAACTAACTACCCATAAAACTTGCAGTTCTAAACTGCACAAGCGACCGACGTCGGTCCCTGTCTACCTAGAGGTGACCAACGTCAGCTGATCCCTGACCGACGTCGGTTGCTTCTCTTCACTAACTTGACCAACATTAGTTGATTAGACTGACGCCAGTTGCTCTGCTACTCAGCAACCTTCAGTAACCTCCTCCCTTGTTTGCATTAGTGAAGCTTTTAGCTCCACAACCTAACAATCTCCCACTTGGAGATAAACAGCTACACTATACCTATACCTGTACCCTATCTAATATATTTCCTGGCTTGTATCCCTCTTCAAGATCAACCTTGAATACCAACCACCACACAACCTATGGTGCACCTCCTATCATCTGAGTAACCTGCCACATCTAAACCTACAAACCCATGTAGTGAAGTCCTGACCCTGCATAGCATGAATCCCTGCTACTGGTCCCTCTCAAATACCTGAGAACTCACCTCCCCGAATTGGCTCCTAACTCTCTGACAGCTCCCACTGCTTGGGAAAACTCAAGTCTATACCAGACCTCATGTGATTTTGGACACTGAACTATCCAGCCTTTAGTGTGATCTGGTTTTGCATCTTGCGTATTGAACCTCACTAACACCTAATTCATATTAGCTCCCACTTGAGACAAAATCAACCTGTGATCTTCCATGTCTCTCATGCCAAAGAATTTTGCTACTCTAAATTCCTCATGACATGCCATTAAACTAACCTTACCCTTAGCTTAGCAAAACCCCTGTATGTCCAAACCTGCTAGCTAGCATACCATCCACATACAGTAACAAGATAATGTAGCTATCATCATCCACCTGGTAAGACAAACACAATGGTTATACTGACATTGACTAAAGCCATGATTTGTCCTCCACCTGGTACCACCTGTCAGCACTGTACCACTGTCCTGCAGCTTCCTCAAGACCATATGACCTAGCCTTCCATCTCACATGTCTATTCTTTCTATTCTTTAACTAAGGTATCCATTCATCTCTGTGCTTTCATCTAGTTGGCAACCCTACCAAATCTCCCGCTTGGTTTTGCATTCTCTTCATGCCATGCTCCCACTGTTTCTTGGATCCTTCCTGCTCTACAGTGAGCAATGAGTATAAAGAAGAGGAACAATGAATTTGAGGCTTATTTATGCCTTCAGTCCTCCATATGGGCATTTGAGACTCCTCGACAACTTGCTGTCTGCCCAAAATCTGTTACAGTGACTGACCTCGATCACCACACAGTCTGCATCTGATCGACGTCAATTCCATGCACTTGTCTTGACTACCAACTCTATCGACATTGGTGTCCACCTGCTATCGACGTCAATCCTCCTGACTGATGTTAGTCTTATCTATTACCGACATTGGTCCCCCTGATCGACGTCAGTCTTACCCTGCCTGACATCACCGGCTTTGGTCTGCACATGATTGACATCGGTGCCTATCTGTTCGACGCCAATTTTCCTTGACTGATGTCGGTACCTGTGTTCACCTGTGAGTGATGAATTTTTACCCATGAGCTTTCTTTGAATCAATCCCATGTCTAAATTGCTCTGCTCAGAGGTATCCAGCCTTCTCCACTGATCTTTGTCTGCCATCTCCTCCATAAACACCAAGGCTTTCCAGTTCTTAAGTCTATCAAACACATCTAACTTCCTATTAAGAACATGCATCTCCTTCTTACTCATGTGACCAAGCCTACAAAGCCACATCTCCGTAATAGAAGAAGTATCAGTAATATAAGCAAGTAGATAAAGAGTACTTGCTTTCTTACCACCAGCTAATTCAAGTGCATCTGATGTGGGAGTTCTTGTGCATCTCTCATCACCCAACTTCCCTATAGAAATTAGCCTTATCTCCAAGACTGGGACCTGCATGACCTCCTTCAACACCCATGTGTTGGCTGCCTACAATTTTAGCTTCACTTCCCCTTTGCCAATTCTCTGGCAAGGCACACCAGCCCCTAAATAAATCTTTCCAAAGTCTCCAAAGACCTTACCATGAATAGATACTCTATTTTAGACTGCATGGAAAGAGGCAACAGAATCTATAAAACAAGATTCTACTTTATTCTAGAAACTTCTGAGAGCATCCTATGCAACAACATCTACTTCTTCAGTTCCTTCTTGTTGATCTACTACCAACCAACAATATTCTTTTCCCTGCTCTTTCTTTCCATAGGACCGTGATTGACCATCTATGTTTTTCAACTCCTCCATTCTTAGCTTACTTTCTTCTATCATTGCTATACTCCCACTCAATCAAAAACCCTTAAGAGTGACCTGTAACCAAACACAAACCCTGCTCCCTGCAACCTTAGCTCTGATACCACTTTGTTGGGAAATACGGAAGCACACAATTGATTACCAAATACAAGCAACTTACATGCAGAATTAAACCAGAATCACAAGTAACTAGAATTTAGAAATAACACAGAATATGAGAGACAATACACAACTTGTATTAAAACTCTTTCAGAAGGAAATACAACAAAGAAGATTGCCACAGTTCTTCTTCCTTACACACCTCTAGGGCTCCCACTCCTCTAGGGCATAAACAGTAAATCTTCCCTCAAAGCTCTCTCTCTTACGATCCCAACACACAACTCAAACATAGAGTTGGTGTTCACCTCTAACCAGTCACTATCCACTACTGCCAGTACACTAGTGTTCCACACACTCCACAAGTGCTCCACACACTCCAAGTACACAAACGTACTTTAAGTAGATCTCCCCTAAACTGCAACAACTTGCAACCCAAATGATCTTACTTATGGAAGGATCTTCCTTGCCTTCCTCTTTGCTCTCTTTCTGAGTACACACTGTACTCCAAGTAGATCCTATCTGATCCTACTCCCTGTTATGTTGCTATCCTCCCTGATCTTGCACACCTACAAATCAATCTGGTTCTGCACACCTGCAAACCTGGATCATGCACACACATACACCTGCATATCAATGATCTTACTTACCATGTAGATCTCCTAAAGAAGCCATGCACACCTGCTGACCAAGATCCTACACCCCTGAAGAATCTTGTTGATTCTCCAAAACCAGTGCCCACACTTGGTACTAATGTGGAACTAGGAGGAACACCCTTGCTCACCTCACACACAGAAGGAGCTAACTTTGCTCAACTCAAACTAGAACACTTTACAATACAGCCCATGAGTCTATTATATAGATCTCATGCAAACACTAATTAGACATCTAATTACAATAATTAGATCCATAGCTTCTAGTCTAAATTTGGCTCTTGACATGCAAACACTTGGTTCGTTAACTAACTACCCGTAAAACTTACAGTTCGAAACCACACAGGCGACCGACATTGGTCCCTGTCTACCTGGAGGTGACTGACGTCAGCTGATCCCTGACTGATGTTAGTTGCTTCTCTTCACTAACCTGACCGATGTCGGCTGATCAGACCGATGCTGGTTGCTCTGCTACTCAGCAACCTTCAGCAACCTCCTCCCCTGTTTGCATCAGTGAAGTTTTTAGCTCCACAACCTAACACAAGGTTGTGAAACACTTTATATTTTACACCTAAATTCTCATATAATAATGATGGTCCCAGACTCAACTATCAAATCCATTTGACATAACAAGAACTTGGTTTGTGACCTACAGATCAAACCCACTTAGTTGGTTAAGGTATGAAGACTCTTCCAATTAATATAAAAAGGATATGATGCTTATATAAAATATGAGGAAAAATATCTCAATGATGGAAAGATGAAATAATTGCCACTTGTGATATTAATTTACTCAATTCAAATGACATTAAAACATTGCATACTTTGTATCTTATGGAGAGTGGCCCACACACATCAATGTAAATTAAAAAATGACAATAAATATTAAAAAATTTATGTACATCATTTGGGATAATAATCTCTTTAAGAAAGCCATTAATGGAAATTTATAAGGTGTGTTGATAAAGAATAACAAAAGAGACTTTTATAGGCCTTTCACTACAAAACATGTCTTGGCCACTTCTTCTCACTTATTACAACATTCAATATTTTTCAAGATCCCTATTATTTTCCAACACTATTCAAATATGCACAAGATTTGGTTTCACAATGTGAAGCTTATCAATATTTTATTTGAAGAAGTAAGTTTGCAACAATGCCCATCAGGGTTGTACTAATTGAGAATCCATCCTGGTAATGGGGATTAAAATTCATTGGTAATTTGAATCATCACTCAATTTTGAGGCACATGTATTTGTTGATTACCATGGACTATTTCACAAAGTGGGTTGAAGTGATTCCATTAAGATCTAATACTTTTGATGTAGTGTGTAATTTCATCAAGGAGAATATATTAGTCAGTTTAGTGTGCCATGGAAGATTGTCACATGAAACACATCCAAATTTTATTCTCCTAAGATCATAATGTTTTGTTATGGATATGATTTCTCATTTTCTCAATCAAATGATTATTACCCTTGAGTTAATGGTCAAGTAAAGTCAATCAATAAGAAAATTAAGCCCATTTTTCACAAGCTTGTAGATGAGAACCAAATGAATTGACATGTAAAAAGTTGTATCACACTCTTTATATTGATTGCATCACTCCAAAAATAGTTATATGAACTTATCTCTTCAATTTTTGTATAAAAATGACATGGTGATTCCCATGTCTTTATAATTACCAACTCTTTGACTCGAGCAAGCAATAGAAAATGATGAATTTAAAGACTTGCTTCATAAAAGAGTCATATACTTGACTGGAATAGAAGAGGAATTGATCATGGTGATCAAAAAAATTATAGATCATCAAATTTAGGTGAATAATCTATTTGATCACAAGTCAAGGCAATGTGATTTTTAGATTGGAGATCTAGTTCTCTTCTAGGATAAGACAATAGAACCAAGGGGAAATGATAGAATGTTTGACTTCTTATGGATGGGACCTTTTAAAATTATTCATGTATACAATGATAACACATATTAATAGTAAAATCAAGATGGAAATCATATTCCATTTCCATATAATTGGAAACACCTAAAATATTACATATAGTGGAGGCAGGTTGTCCCATACTAGGCCCTGAGGTGATTTAGGATTTTGGGTGGAAGTTTTTGTTTCCATTGGATGTGTTTCTTTTTTGTTTTACCCTTTCCTTCATTTCTATTTTCCATGCTTCTTTTTTCCTTTCTTTCTCATTTGTGTCAAGTTTTCCATATGTTGTTAAATTGAACAAGTAGCCAATGGATAAGGCACTAATCTTGAAACTGAGAGATTGTAGTGTTCGCCCTATGTACTTTTTCAAGTTCATGTCCCCATACACAGCTAATTGTTGTACCTAAAAATTTTATTAGTCATATTTTCCCTATTTTGGTATCAATACAAATCCTTCATTTTAAAGTCCAAATTTTCCTAAGAAATCATCTTTCCATACTATCATTTTTCCATAAAATCAAAATACACTTTTCATGCCTAGGATGATAAGTCAACCCAACCACCTAGACATGTTGGACATGAAAATGAAAATAAATTGTGTTTTACTATATTTTCTCATTTGACATTCCAATAATTTTGAGCCCAAGTGACCCTTTGGGTGCATCGAATGTGGAAATGTTTCAAAGCCAAAATTGACAAGGTTTCACATCCAAGGTGCCTAAGAGGTTGATCTAGTTAGGACATGAGGTCACATAAAGCTCGTGTGTGTAATTAATGTAATGGGAAATACTTATTGAGCTTGTATTTTTTTCTATAAATATGAGGGGCATGCTTTTAGAAGGAAAAACAATTCTAGACACATCTAGTCTTCTCATCTCATGTACTTGCACTACACAAAACCTATATCCCTATGTTGATTGAGCTTAGAAAAGTGTGAATCACCCAAACCACATTAAAAAAAATCATCTCTTTGAAAACTTATCATCCATGTTTATTTTTATGTATTTCAAGTGAGTTTTGTGTGCTTTTCAAGAAAATGTAATATTGATGTACCCTTGTTACACCAAAGTTTTACCCAGCTCTTGTAGGCTCATGGAAAGGCATTAGACAATGAAAAACACTTTTTAAATTTCATTGAGGAATTATTTTCACATATGTATAAATAATGTTTTCCTTTATACCCATTCAAAAATATCCACTTTATTGTTGAGACTACCTTCCGTGCTACCAAGGGATCGAAGATGAAGTTCAAATATAAGGTTTTTGAACCCATCTCCATTTTTGAGACTAATGTACCTAAAATAGATGACTCCATATTGGTCATGTTTATTTGGAAGAATTTCATAAGAGGAATTATCATTTATTACAAGGAGGAATTATCATTTATAATTAACCTCATCAATAGGGTAGTGGGAAATAACACCACAACAAAATTTCCCCTTGAAAGTTCTTGGCCATAAGCATCATCTTCATCAAAAATTAGTTGGTTAGTTGGGGGAGCATCATGAGTGATATTTTATATAGGTATTTTAGATGAATAAATTTCATGAGGATATTTTATATGAATTCATACCTAATATACTCCTTAGTAACTCTTTAAGTGTTTCTTGGCCTCGACCTAAAAGGAAACTTTGGTCCTCTAACTAATGTGTATGAGTATTATCCATAGTAAATCCTTGAAGAAAGTAACACACATTTTAGATGTGATAATTAAACTTAATTAATGAGGGTATTTAGGTAACTTAACAAGGATTAGAGAACAAGTATATCTAAGGAAGGTGTCAACCTTGTCATGCAATATGAGAGTTACTTCATTGTGTTCATCTACATCAAGTTAGCTAGGTTTAAAGGATGCCCATTCAAGCTCCTGAGAATTTTTTTTGATGAAATATATCTATACATTAACTTAACATAAATATACAAATAATTCTTAAAAAAATATAGGTGATATGAGAGCATGCCATGTATTCTCATTAGGAAAATCCTAAGACCAAAAATAAAATCACCACAAACAATAAAGTAAAGCCTAGGAATAAATCATAAAATCATAATAAAAGATAACTTTAAGCAGTAAGAGCAAGGCCAAAATATGGTGGATCCATATCATTAGGACCCCATCTTAAGCTTGGCAAGTCATTACCATCTAAAATAGGCTCCCAGCCAGTAGCTTGAGTAGTGTCTTTGTCATCTTCTTCTTCCCATGTTTGAGTGGGCAAAATGGCTAGAGAGAGCCTAGGGAACTTGTCTAACATGTCAGATCAGCCTCTAGGTGGTGGCCCCCAAGCACTAGACATAGCAAAGGAGGAGGAGCATCCTAACCATCTTATCCAATAGGGGAGGGAGGTGGAGGTTTCCACCCTTACTACTACCCAAGAGGGGTCATGCACTAATACATGGTGCCATTATGAGAGTGGTGTTGAAAATAGCTATGACAATACCCACCATAAGGTGATAAAGTAATTTTATCTTCCAGTTTAGGATCTCTGAGTAGAGATGGTGGAATCCAAGCCATTGCATAAGGAGCATCTCCTCAATGAGAAAGGAGATCCTGAAGGTGCCCAAGATCTATAACAACTTTGTTAGATTGAACTTGAATCTACAAAAGAACATTGGAGATGATAGAGGACTTACTCAAAGTAGAAAGATTATAATCTGAAGAAGCATTATTAAACATAGAATTATTTCTTTCTTTCCAAATCCAAAAGAGAATTTCCACTCTGAAAGTATGCCAGACTTGGGTGTATTTGAAGGACTTTGTGGGTTTATCTCCAAGGAGGATGTGTTGCCAAAGAAAAAATTTAGTTGGAAAGGCCTGAAGAGATCATGGATCCACTTCTAGGCCCTTTAAGCTTTGGTACAGTACCAAAAAATATGAAGAATCATCTTAAGGTGGCCATAGAAAGGGAAATTAAGAAGGGGAAATCTTAGTTGGATGAGTCTTCTACCAATAGGTAAGCCTTAGTAAAGTATACACCAATCAAAATGGGTAAGCTTGGTCTCCATGCAAACCCCTAGATAGTGCTAAAGTGGAACCTCCATGTACTAATAGAATAATGTAGTCTCTAACAAGAATTGAGCTTGTCCACCATGGGCAAATGGGAGGTGAGCCATCCATATCCAAGCTGAGGAGTGTAATTATGAAAGGGGGTCTCAACATACCACTTCCAGTCCTTATACCAATGGTGAGTGGAGTGAACAGATATTTGATGGAGCATGGAGGGTGGCACAATATTAAGTATCTCCTAGTAGGATTCTCTATCAACATCAGCTAGCTAAAATTTGGATTTCATCTCTTCCTATGATAGCCAAGAGTGAGATCACCTATAGTAGATATCTTGGATATATTGAATACCCTTATGGAAGAACTTGAGAGCATTGATCCAAGGGACTTCTGTAAGGGGAACTTTATTGAGATTAATAACAGGTGACCACCAAAGTGAGTGAGTGTTTATAGACAACCCATCTTAGAACCCTGAACCATTCTAGAGAAGTCATGGTTTGATATTTTCCCATGCCTTTGTTTCTAACTATTTTTGCTTGTTCACATTCAGAGGATGAAAGAAACTATGATAATGGTCAGGGGTTAGATGATACTCAGATGAAGTTTGTGCACCATATCCAGACAACTGAAGGAGCTCCTCTTTAGCTGTGGAGGACAATACCTGTAGATAAGAAAGACTTAAACAAGGAAACTGTTAGAAAGATAGATGGTGGACTACCAAGCAAAGCTCAGTCCTAAAAGTGCAAAGACTTCTTGGAGGGATGACAGTCCACTAGTTGATAAATGAATGTTGCTAGAAAGAGAAATGGTGAGGGACTAAATAAAAGAAATAGAGAAAATGCATACCTGAATGCTGTTATCAGTCTCTACAGTCATCAACATCGGTTGTTCTACCAGCGTTGATTGGTCAAGGTTGTCGACGTCGGTTATACTGCCAACGTCGGTAGGGGCAATGGGCCTAGATGCCAATGTCAGTAGGGGTAATGAGCCTGAGATGGGTTTTTGGTTTGTCTATGGTCAGCAGAGTGATCTAGGATGTCTGTAAGAATTTAATGGGTTATGCAGGGTTTTGTAGGATAAAGAGTATGGCCTAAAAAGGGGACTAAATAGAGGATAGGGGTGAAAGGGAGATAAAGATGAGTGAAGTCTTTTCAGCCTCTCTGGGAAGAACAGGTTGGGTTGTGTCAACAGTGCTTAGAAATGGATAATGGGTTGATTTCTAATGTATTTAAAAAAATACTAAAATAAAAACTAGTAAAAATACTTAGCTCTGGGTGGAGAAGCAGAAGTGCAGAAGACCTATTCCCGTTATGGCTGATATGAGAGATTTCGTGTAACCTTCAATCCTGTGTGGAGTGATTGATGCAAAATTTCTAAGCCTGGAGAGTGTTGTTAAGATGCTGATGCCTATAAAGAGTCGAGGAGCAAGAGAACTCAGAGCTTGGAGCAAGAGAATTCACATTCATAGGGGTCCCAGAAGTTGAAATTTAGTTTTAAAGGAACCAACGTCAGCGAAACCACTGATGTCAGCTGACTACTGACCGACGTCGGTGGCTAAAGAATGGGAAAAAAGGCTATTTTTAGCCTTTTGCTCATTCTTCCAACTACCAGGGTTGATTGTTTTTGGAAAACGGTCCAAAAGTGGATTAAATGAGCGTCAGAGGTTAGTGGGAGGGTTGAAATGGGGTCTAAGTAATTAAGACTTGGCATGGGGTGATGGAGGTATCCAAGGTAGGGTGAGGTGTCATGGGTGATGTGTCAAGGGTAGTTATTAATTTAAAATAGTTAATTTATTTTAAATTAATAAGTGTGTGAGTTAAGAATGTTTAGAAGTGGACCAAGGGGACGAAGGAGGAGGATGACCAAGGAATAGACACAATTTTGGTGTCTACATTTGCCCATTTTTGTCTTGTTGGTTGTTCTTGACAAACTACAAGACAAAAACAAGAGTAAGTTGCCCCAGGTATGGGATGAGGTGTTCCCCCCTCAAAGTGAGAGTTGAGGGAAGGGAACCTGATATTGGGTGTTGATTTGATAGATAGTGGATGGATATGGTGGATTTTGAGTGTGAACGTTGCAAAGGGTGGGATTGCATGTATACCACTTCACCTGATAGGTAGGTCAAATTGTCTCAGTCAAAGGTCAAGGAGTGCTAAAATTGAAATAACTGATCTCCAGCATTTAGTTGTAGCTGATTGGGTTAGACAATCCAAGCTGTAGCTTCAATGGTCATCATGTTCCAAGTATCTTAGGCTCAGGAAGTACTCTTAGAAAATATGAAAAAGCCATAAGTAGTGGGGATCAACTGGAGCGTGATCCAATACTTGTGGGGGTCATGGATAATTTGCTAACTAGTCGTGAGGTAACATAGGTAATCAAAACAACTAAGGCAAAGGTGTTTCAAAAGTGGTCATAGTCTGAGGAGATAGTCGTGATCTCAAAGGTCTTTGTTTGAGTCAGGCTGAGGTAAAAGTGATCTCAAGTGTGCCCCAAGAGGAGGCTAAGATGACTTTTACTATGAGAGTTGGTTGTTGTGGGCATGATTTTGATCATTTTGAAGAGGATTGAGGTTTTAAGGCTATCGACGTCAGTTAAAAAAATGATGTCAGTGGCCAAAATAGGCTGACATTAGTGGAAATTAGCCGACATTGGTGGCCTAGGGCACGATGCTGCCGACATCGATGGCCTGCCAAATCCAACAAAATCAGATTGGCAGCCCACCAAAAGTCATTTATGACTATTAAAGAATTCAAAAAAGTGAGCTTTGAGACAAGTGAGTGAAAGTGACTTCAAGTTGACCGATGCAGCAGTGTGAGGTGCTAGAGTGTGATTGATGGAGAGAGGGAGTGAAGTGGAGCATTTATTGGACGTTGAAGAGTTGGTTGTTGGCTAGCAAAAGTTTGTAGAGAAATTGAGACAAAGGAGATGGCAGAGGGTAGAGGAGGCCTCATGGGAGGACCACCATTAGCGGCACCCATCGTGCCACCACGATGGCGTCGATGAGATGAGGTAAGGGGTGTATTTGGGTGTTTTTGGTTTATTTTTGAATTTATTTTGTTTTTGAAATTTTTAGTGTTTTGAAGTTAAAATTGAGGGGAGGGGTAGTTAGAAGGGTGGGTAAGCTAGGTAGGTTATTTTAGGTAGGTTTAGGAGGGTTTTAGGGGGAAATGGGTGAAAAAATAGGGAAGCCCTATTTTTAAGGCTCACCCCCATTCGGCCCTAGGGCCAAACTAGTCACCAACATTAGTGGGTTCGCTGACATCAGTCGACCAACGATCGATGTTGGTCACTTACCTACCAACATCAGTCACTAAGTGACCGATGTCTATTAGATAAGTGCCATCATCAGCATGCTAACTGATGTCAGTGGCTGCTTGGTCAGAAAAAGTTTGAAAATTGTCAAGTCGAGGGGTCGAACCCACGCCGAGGGCTTCCTAGGTGTTGAGATAGGCATATAAGGGGAGGTAGATAGTCAAGTAGGTAGACGAAAGGGCAAATGGTTGAGCTAACCTCAAGAGACCCCATGTTAACTGAGTGTTGCCTACATAGCCTAGTCTTAAGGGCTTCAGGTCAATGTAGTTATCCCAAAAGGGAAGAAGAGTCATGGTGGTCAATTATTAACGTGGGTTCTGTGTGCATTAGTTGGATGCAGGCAAGGTAGATGTTGATGTTGTGAGATTAGCTATCGACATTACTGATGTAGATGCATCGAGACATTAGTGGAGAGGAGTGAGCCCAAATTATTGTAGTGGGACTAGGTAGGCTTTGGCAATATTATCAAGTGGCTAGAGATGTGAGTCTGATGGCAGCTCTAATTGAGTGGTGGGATCACTCCACCAACACCTTCCACTTGTTGATAGGAGAGAGGATCATCACTATCAAAGATGTGTCCCAAATTTTGTGACTACCGATACATGGAGCAGAGTTGTATACATACTTGAGAGAGGTGCATGACATTCAGATGATTACGTTGTTTGGTGAGCACGCTGCTGAGGTGACTTACCATTCAGTGAGCTTTGCATACGAGCCTTTGTATGCTATCGATGAGGATGCACATTGATGGCCATCTTGATGATGATTGGCATCATAGTCTATGCACTGCCAAATGCTGAGGGAGGTACATTTCTAGTCTCTATAACCAAAGTTTTGATAAAGATGCTAGAGTAATAGACAATGTTTACTTGGGCACCTATTTTTTTGGCCTAGTTATACAGAGAGCTCTAGAGTATCAATCGGTGGTGACGATATAGCTTGTGTATAGGCCACCTCCTGCATTACTAGGCGTATGAGCATATTATGGTCACCTAACCTTTTGGCCTTTTAGTAGCAATTCAGGTTGGCTTCAGGGTCGAGTTCAAGAGATGGCACAAGGTCATGGCACAAATGCACATAGATGGGGTAATTAGAGATATCGACTACTATAGAGGGGTACTAGAGGCCCTGATCCCTATGGACATCATTTGGAGACTGTACTTAGTGTACCCAACTTTTAGGGACTAGGCAGAGTAGCTGGTTGGGATGTAGAGCATCAGATGGGTCAGAGGTAGATGAGCTGGTGAACTCAAGAGGGTGTCAGTGGAGAGAGTGCGGTGCCAGTTTGGGCTGCTACAAGATGTGCCACCCACCTTCCCACAGTATAGATGGGATGACATAGAGGCATTGCTCCCACTACTAGAGGAGATAGAGGGGCCCAATTTTGAGAAGCTACTGACAGGCCCTAGGATAGCAGATCTAGGATGTACAGAGGCCTACTCAGCATGGTGGGTAGGGCAGTCCACCGGGGTTTAGAGAGGATTAAAGCTTGATCTGCAAGCACTTACAAGGGATAGAGACACAATTTGATAGGAGAAAGATGTTGCAATCTAGGAGAGGGATGCAGCTTGAGGATAGGTGCCCATTTTGCAAGGTCAAGTCACAATTTTGATAGGCTAGGTGGTAGGTTTGACAAGTTAGGTGGATACTTTGACAAGGTAGATCACCATTTTATAGGGGCAGTTGGCCACAACCTAGGCATAGACATTGGCAAGATAGGTTTTTAGAGGGTAGGGCCTTATTCAGCATCCACCTCAGTAGCCAATTTAGCAGCCAACATAGTCAGCATCAGTGCAGTTAGCTCAATCACAGCCACAGGGTTCAGTGCAGGGCACGGTAGCAGGGTTGATGGGTCCACCATAGACTGTACCTATTTCTAGGTACAATACTGCGCTAGATGAGATCACTTATTATGAGGGGGCCATTAAGGGGTTCCCTCAAATACAATGATACTCTGAGATGAGAGTTGAGTAGAGCTAGATGAGGTCTATGTCGCAAGTGACCACTTCAAATTCTCGTAGATGACGTAGATCAAAGGGTGGAGATGATACAGCATCTTCACGGCCGTCGCCACCACCATAACCACAACCTTGAGGCCACATTTTTGGCACTATGTATATATCGTCTTGCAAGCTGTTGATGCGAGATGTATATTATTATTTTTGAGAGAGAGACACAGATTATACTATTGTAAAACATTGATATATATATATGATGAGATTTTGAGTATTGATGTGTTATGGAAATGTTTTGGATGTTAATGTTTTTAGTATTTTTCATATGTTTAATGATGTATGCTTTGATATGATGTTTATGATGATGAATGATTATGATGTTGTGGATGATTTATGCTATGTTTAATAATTATGAATGATGTGAATGCTTAATCTGATGGTGTTAATGATTATGATGATGTTTTATGATGATGTTAATGATTATGATGATGATTTTATGACTTTGTTACAACTTTTTCATTATAGTGTAATGATGTATGCTGTAACATTAGTTTGTGTTTTGGTTGTTAGTTTCCATGTGCATTATTTTCCATAGAAACTAATGTGATTAATTTATGATAATGTTAATAGTTATGGAAATATGTGATTGGTTGTGATGAAAGAATGGCTGAGCTAATCTCAGAAGACCCCATGTCAACTGAGTGCTGCCTACATAGCCCCTATTTTTAAGGGCCTCAAGCCAATGTAGTTCTCCCAAAAGGGAAGAAGAGTCATAGTGAAAAGAGGTTGGTTTGGTCATGATAATAGTTTAGCACTTTCCATATGTCTGATGGTACATGCTTGAAATGATGAGGGTAAGATGATGTTACAGCCTTTTCCATATTGTGTAATGGTCTATTCTATAATATTGGTTGGTTTTTCATCCCTAACAAGTTTCTATATTGGGTGATGTATGCTAAAAATTAAATGAGTCTATTTATGCTTCAGCAAGTAATGGTTTATGCTTGACATAAATTGTGTGGTTGATAGTTTCTATGTGTATTGGTTTCCATAGAAACTAGTGTGAATAGGCAATGAGAACGTTAGTGGTCGGCAAAAGGTTTGGTTGGGTAACAAATGATTAGTTTTCATGTGACAAAGGTATGTAGGAAGTGAAAGGCAATTTTTTCCCTTTCATTGACAAGGACCATAATGATAGCATAGGTAGAGGGTCTTTAAAAACAAAAGCCCCATTCATGCATTACATTATTGACTATTGGTTGTGTTAGAGAAGAAATCGAATCACTTTGACACTAAAATGAGCTCAGAATCCCTTGAGTAGGTGATGTGATATGTTAGGATAGGGTAACCCCTTTTAGTAGCGATAACTTTGCCCCTTTTTATAGGAGACCTTGAGAATGACTACAAGTCAAGTCCATGACCCTTTTTTTTTTTTTTTGAGTAGACTGATCAATGCGAGAAGACTACGAGGGATGTCATTTTGTTTTGTGGTTATTTGTGAAGCTGATCGATGCAGGAAGCTTCTAAGAGAGTGCTATTTGTAGCAAGATTTTAGGCATAGCCATCCTTCGAGGGAGTGGTCTATATTTTTGCTTTATATATTTTTTTAGGGCTTTGAATAGCTATCCTTCAAGGGAGTAGCCTATTAGCTACAATAATGATGATGTAGCTGTCCTTTGAGGGAGTAGTCTGTATTTTATGACCTTTTGATATTTTGACATCCCAATTTATTTTTGATAGAATTTTTAGTCATAGACAAGACTATAAAAATTTAAGGGCTCCCTTTTATTAGGACAAAGCATTCATACTTTATAAAAGGGTTACATAGTGTTTGTTTAGGGGAATAGGGTTAAAAGGAATAAGGATTAAGATGACAAGGATTACTCAAGAGACGAGCTTAAGTTAAATGTCAAGTGAACGAGTACTTGATTAACAGTAGAATGGTCACAGATGCAAGGCATTGAGGGGTTCAAGTTCTGGCCATCCTTCGAGAGAGGATAAACGATAAGTCCTTGATCCGTACTTGTGCATTATGATATAAGGTCTGAGCCAATTAGGAGCAAACTTGCCTCGTTTACTTCTTTCTATATTGGTCATATGTTGATTTTCTTTGAGGATGAGGTCTCTGATTTTGAAATCTCATTCTTGCAGATTTTTGTCATAGGCACGTTTGATGCAATTTTGATAGACATGGAGATGGTTGAGGGCAGCAAGACGACATTCATCAAGTAATTCAAGTTGAGCTAAGCGATCTTGATGAAAGTCATCGTTAGAAAGAATGTCATGCAAAGAGATGCGTAGAGAAGGTATCTATACTTTAAGAGGTAGGATGGCCTCTATTCCATACACTAGAGAGAAAGGTGTAGCACCTATAGGGGTTCAGATGCTAGTGTGGTAGGCCCACAAAGCGAAGGGAATGTGAATGTGTTAATCCCTTCTAGTGTCGTTGACAACCTTCATTAAAATTTTGGTTAAGATTTTATTGAAAGCCTCAGCCTGCCCATTTGCTTATGGGTAGTAAGGTGAGGAGAAGCTGAGCTTGATGCCAAATGAGTCACAAAGTTTTTGGACATTTTTATTTTTGAATGATTTTTTGTTATCGATGATAATCTTGTGAGGTACATCGAAATGATAGATGATGTGGGTGTTGATGAAGTCGATAATTTTATCAACTTTTGTGGAGACAAGAGGAATAGCTTCCACCCATTTAGTGAAGTACTCGATTGCGGTGATAATGGACTGATGGTGAAGAGATGAGTGAGGGTTAATCTCACCGATTAGATCTAAGCTCCATTGTGAAAAGGGCTAGAAATCTTGAGCGACTCGTAAAGCATGGCTAGGGGTGTGAAGCAAGTTAGCATGTTATTGGCATCTAATGCAATGCCGAACATAGTCGTTATAGTCTTGGTGAAGAGTAGGCCAATAATAATCTAGGTAAAGGATGCGCTTGGCAACCGAGTTACCACTAAAGTATCCACCATAAATCTCATTGTGGACCTATTTAATGGCATGAGATGTTTCAGTGGAGGTTAGACATCTAAGAAGGAAGCCATCGAAGCTTCTTTTATAGAGAAGACCTCTTATCATGGTATATCGAGTAGTACTTTTGATAAAAGCCCACCGTGTAGTGCCAGAGAGGTCAGGAAGAATGGCAAAAAAGGTTAAGTAGTCCACAAGTTGTTTATACCAAACATCTTGTAGACTAGAGTCAATGGTGTTGATGAGGTTGATGTTAGTGAAAATATATGAAGGCAACGACACACGATGCATTGTAACATAAATTTTTGATGAAGATGATGAGGATGGAATATGGGAGGCGAGAGAAGCCATGGTGTCAACAAACTTATTCGTAAATCGAAGAACAGTTTGCAAGAGGTAATGGTCAAAAGATTATAGCAGAGTGTCAACACAATGTTTATACCTTTGCAAAATTTCATTTTTACAAAGATATGATCCGTTGATTTGATTAATGACTAGTTGTGAGTCACTGAAGATGTTGATGGTCTTAATGTATAAGGAAAGGGTAGTTTAAAGTCCCAAAATTAAGGCTTCATATTGTTAGGTTGTGGAGCTAAAAGCTTCACCAGGATGCAAACAGGAGAAGTTACGAAGAATGCAAAGTTGCGAGGAGTTGCAGGCAAATCGGTGTCAGTCTGATCAGCCAACATCGATCAGATAGCAAAGAGGAAGCAACCGGCGTCGGTCACCAGTCGGTCGATATCGGTCATGGAGGATCTGACGTCAGTAGCCTGTGCGAGAATAGGCAGTTCGCATGTTGATCCCAGAGAGTCTATTTTTAGACTGGTTGTTTGCATGTCAAAGGCTAGTTGTAGTCTTGAGTTGCAAGTCTAATTATTATAATTAGGTTAGTCTAATTATTGTAAGCATGAGATCTATATATGGACTCATGGGTTGTATTGTAAACTTGTAGCTAATGAGTAAGAGAGCAATAAGCTCCTTCAGAGAGAAGAGAGTAATGGTGCGTTCCTCCTAGTGCCACAGTACCAAGGTGGGTACTGGATTGGAGAATCAAAAGGGTTCTTTGTGTGTGTATGATCTTGGTCAGCATGTGGGCATGACTTTCTATAGGAGATCTACAATTGTGAGTAAGGTCTAGTGATTTACAGGTAGTAGCAGAGAGCAAGAGATCTACTTGGAGTACAGTTGTGTACTTGGTGAACTAGCAGCGTGTTACTGACTGGTTAGAGAGGTGAACATCAATTCTATATTGGAGTTGATTGTTGTGACCAAGAGAGAGAGGGAAGAAGGTCTTGAGGTGTGGCGAGCCTTTGAGGTGGAAGAAGTGGCATCTTCTTTATTGTATATTCTTCTGAGTGATTATTAATACAATTGTGTATTGTCTCTCAATTCCTGTGTTGTTTCATATTTCTAGTTACTTTATATTTATGGTTAAATTTTGTGTTTAGTTGTTAATACGAGAAGTAATCATATGTGCTCTAATTGGTAGAGCAAGATCCTGGCAAAGTAGGGATCAAAGCATGTTTATTGTTCTGTTGTTCCCCTGACAAGTGGTATCAGAGCCTTGGTTGTAGGTTCAAGAGTTGATACCAACAAGTGGTATCAGAGCTTTTGGTTGGGTTGACTAATAGGTGGTTTCAGATATGGTAGTGTTTTTTGATTACAGGTCACTCACAGGGGTTTCAGATTGAGTGGGAGTATAGCAATGGCAGAAAAAAGTAAGCTACGAATGGAGAAACTAAATAGCACGAATGGTCTGATTGATGGAAAGGAGCAAGTAAAAAGAGATCGTTGGTCGGTAGAAGATCAGCTTGTGGAAGCATATGTTGTAGGTAATATTGCACAGGATGTTCTGGATAAAGTGGAATCTTTGTTTACATATTCTTTTGCCTCTTTCCATGCAGCCCGAAATAGAGCATCTTTTTATGGGTATGCCTTTGGAGACTTTGGAGAGATTTATTTAAGGGTTGGAGAGCCTTGTCAGATGATTGACGAAGGGGAAGTGAAGCTGAAATTGCAGATGGATGACACACAGTGATTGAAGGAAGTCATGCAGGTACCAGTCTTGGAGATGAGTCTAATTTCTTCAAGAAATTCGGGTGATGAGAGATGCACTGTAACTCTCATAGCGGATACACTTGAATTAGATGGTGGTAAGAAAGTAGGTATCCTTTATCTATCTACTTATATTGTTGATTCACCTTCTGTTGTAGAGATGTGGCCTCATAGGCTTGGTCACATATGTAGAAGGAGAATGCAAGTTTTGAAGCAGAAGTCAAATGTCTTTGACAAGCTAAAGAACTGGAAAGCCTTGGTGTTCATGGAGGAGATGACGGACAGAGATCAGGTGAGGGAACTGAATTATTTTGAGCAGAGCAGGGTTGATTTGATCAAGATTTTGATCCATGGAGAGCTCACGGGTAAAAAGTTATCACTCACAGACAAACACAGGTACCGGCGTCAGTCAGATAGTAACCAATGTCAGCAGAAGGAAGATCGACGTCGGTCATGAAGGAACTGACGTCGGCAAAATGGACACTAGTGTCAGCCATGGAAATGACATTGGCAGTTAGGGTCAGTACAGGGAGTCAACTTCAGTCGAGAACAGACTGAGAGATGGCCAAGATCGGTCACTGGTATGGATAGTGGGCAGACAGCAAGTCTCAAACGCTCATGTCAAGGTTAGAAAGGGTAAGTGAACCTCATATTCATTGTTCACCTTCTTTATATTGCTTTTTTGATAATCAAGAACTAGGAATATGGAAGAGGCAATGCAGGTAGAGTCCAGATACAGTGGGAGTTTGGCATGGATGAGGAGTGTGAGTCCTTGGAGAAGAACCAAATAGGTATTTGTTGGTAGATTTGTCAGCTGGAAGTAAGCACTGAGAGATGGAATGGATTCCCAAGTTAAAGAAGAGAGTGGACGGACACAAGAAATGGAAGGCTAAGGTATATGGTCTTGAGGAAGCTGCAGGACAGTGGTACAGTTATTGATAGGTGGATGACTAAGCATGGCTTCTGTCAATGTCAGTGTAACTATTGTGGTTTTATCTTACCAGGTAGATGATGGTCACAACATCATCTTGTCACCGTATGTGGGTGATTTACTAGTAGGTTTGTACATACAAGTATTTGCTGAGCTAAGGGTAAGGTTAGTTCAGAGGCGTGTCATGAAGAATTTGAAGTAGAAAAATTCTTTGGCATAAGAGACATGGAGATTTTATCTCCAGTGGGAGCTCATGTGAAGACGGTGTTGGCAGGGTTCATGATGCAGGTTGCAGAATCAGAAAGCACACCAAGGGCTGGACAGTTCAAGCTTAGCTTGAAACAGGGTTTGAAATCACATGAGGTCTAGTGTAGACCTGAGTTTTTCCCAAGCAGTGGGGGTTGTCAGAAAGTTTGGAGCCAATTCGGGGAAGGAGTACTGGAGGGCAGTTCAGTGGGACTAGCAGCAGGGATTCTTGTTATGTAGGGTCAAGTTCTTCACTACATGGATATGTAGGTTCGGATGTGGCAGGCTACTTTGATGATAGGTGTAGCATCACAGGTTGTGTGGTGGTTAGTCTTCAGGATTGATCTTGAAGAGGAATACAAGCTAGGGAATAATTTAGACGGTGTATAAGTACAGGTACAGGTATAGGTGTAGCTATTTATCTCCAAGTGGGAGATTGTTAGGTTGTGGAGCTAAAAGCTTCACCAAGATGCAAATAGGAGAAGTTACGGAGGATGCAGAGTTGCAGAATCAGTTGCAAGCAAATTGGCGTCAGTCTGATCAGCCGACGTCAGTCAGATAGAAAAGAGGAAGCAACTGGCGTCGGTCACCAGTCGGCCGATATCAGTCATGGAGGAGCCAATGTCGGCAGCCTATGCAAAAACAGGCAATTCGCATGTTAATCCCAGAGAGTCTATTTTAGACTGGTTGTTTGCATGTCAAAGGCTAGTTGTAGTCTTGAGTTGCAAGTCTAATTATTGTAATTAGGTTAGTCTAATTATTGTAAGCATGAGATCTATATATGGACTCATGGGCTGTATTGTAAACTTGTAGCTAGTGAGTAAGAGAGCAATAAGTTCCTTCAGAGAGAAGAGAGTAATGGTGCGTTCCTCCTAGTGCCACAGTACCAAGGTGGGTACTGGATTGGAGAATCAGAAGGGTTCTTTGTGTGTGTATGATCTTGGTCAGCATGTGGGCAAGACTTTCTATAGGAGATCTACAATGGTGAGTAAGGTCTAGTGATTTGTAGGTAGCAGCAAAGAGCAGGAGATCTACTTGGAGTACGGTTGTGTACTTGGTGAACTAGTAGCGTGTTACTGACTGGTTGGAGAGGTGAACATCAATTCTGTATTGGAGTTGATTGTTGTGACCAAGAGAGAGAGGGAAGAAGGTCTTGAGGTGTGGCGAGCCTTTGAGGTGGAAGAAGAAGTGGCATCTTCTTTATTGTATATTCTTCTGAGTGATTATTAATATAATTGTGTATTGTCTCTCAATTCTTATGTTGTTTCATATTTCTAGTTACTTTATATTTCTAGTTAAATTTCATGTTTAGTTGTTAATACGAGAAGTAATCATATGTGCTCTAATTGGTAGAGCAAGATCCTAACAAAGTAGGGATCAGAGCATGTTTATTGTTCTGTTGTTCCCCTGACACATATTTGGCCATGTTATTGGTACATTTAAAGTCAAGTTTGAAAGATAGAGGCATGGGCTCACCCTTGTGCGGGATGAGAATGACCCCCGCACCTCCACTGAATTGACATTTGGATCCATCGAAGAACATTGTCATTTGGATCCATCGAAGAACATTATCATTTGATAGAATATGTCATTAGAGGAAAGTGTGGCGATAGATTTGTCGGGGAATTTGCAATGAGAAGGTTGTTGTCAAGTAGAGGGGCATCTACTAGTTGGTCAGTGATTGTTTGCCCTTTTATAGATTTTTGCTAGATAAATTCGAAGTCAAACTTAGCAAGAAGCATGAGCCAATGAGCCATACGTTGGATTTGGTATGGCTTGGAATACATGTATTTGAGGGGGTTAGTGTGGGTGATGACATAGGTTTTGTGATTGAGAAGATAATGATGGAGTTTGGTAGCGGTAAAGACTAATGCCAAATAGAGATTTTTAGTATGAGCATACCGAGTTTCATAGTCGACAAGTGTTTGGCTTATATAGTAAACTACTTGCTCACAGTGTTGCTCGTCTCAATGCGTGATCATGGCACCTAACGAATGATTTGTTGCTGAGATGTAGAGGTAGAAGGGTTGGTCATCTTTAGGTGGAATAAGGACTGGTGGAGAGACAAGATGTGTTTAAAGGCTTTAAAAGCCTCTTGGCAATCCTTATCCCAATGAAAAGAGATGTTCTTCTTAAGGAGGTGATGAAAGGGTTGACATCAGTCACAAAGCTGTGAGATGAAGTGACAAATGGATTAGAGCTTCCCTTACAGACTACAAAGTTGCTTTAGATTGGTCAGTGGTGGCATCTCGAGTATAGCTCAAATTTTGGTGGGATCAATCTCGATGCCATGAAGAGAAACAATGAACCCTAAGAGCTTCTTTGAGAGAACCCCAAAAATGCATTTCTTGGGGTTAAGGCAAACATTATATTAAAGAAGGTAGGTGAAGATTATCTTGAGGATGATTAAATGGTCATGATGAAGCTTAGATTTTACTAGTAGGTCATCCACATAGTCCTCCATGATTTTGTGGAGGAGATCATGAAAGATGTAAGTCATGGCACGTTGATATGTGGTGCCTGCATTCTTTAGGCCAAAAGGTATGACTTTATAGCAAAAAGTCCCCCATGGGGTGATGAAGGTAGTCTTGTGTTGATCTTCTGGTGTAATCAGGATTTGGTTATATCTTGAAAACTTGTCTATGAGTGATAGCATCTCATGACCAGCCGTAAGATCAATAAGTTGGTTGATGTTGGGTAGAGGAAAATCATCTTTTAGACAACACAGGTTAAGGTCACGAAAGTTAGTGCAAATTTAGATTCCCCCAGTTGCTTTGGTGATAGAGATGATATTAGACACCCATTGCAGATAATCAATGGGTTAGATGAAAGAGATGGAGAGAAGACACTGAAGCTCCTCTATGACAAGGAGGGCCACTCGAGGATGCATCTTGCAAAGCTTTTACCTGATAGGCTTAGCCACTGGGTTTGTGACAATGTTATGAATGGTAATGTTAGGGTCAATGCTGGGCGTGTTGCTATAGGTCTAGGCAAAGGCTTTGCTATGGTTTGAAAGGAATTTGGTGTAGTCAATTTGTTCCTGGGTGTCTAAAGATTGACCAATTTTTAAGACATGAGGAACATTGGAAGATGGAAATTTGATGTCAATGGTCGATTCATTTAACATAACTTGTATTTTAGAAGGAATGGAGCATTGAATGAAAGAGTCGTCGGCACTCATGTAGGTGAGAATGGCATCATCGTCTACGCAGTGGATAGTATTGATGATTGGAGATTCATCATCTATCATGTTGGGATAAATGAGAGGGAGAGACCTGGATACCTGGCCTAGTTGATAGGTTAGGGGTTAGGGGTTTTTAGAAGCTTCATTAGGTTCTTCAAAACCTAGGCCATGTCACTTTTTGTCATTCTTTATGGCCTCATCATTTGCTGGTTCGATGGGTTGGTGAGAGCCTTGTTCGTAGCGCTTGAAGCCAAAGCCTTTCCAAGCACACCTATAAAGATAGGTATGAGCAAATTTTGGATTGCCAAGAAAAGAAAAGTCGAATGCGAATACTTGAAGTGAGGAAAGAGGATTCCCATCAGTTGGGGATCGATCTAGCCCCCCATAGATGAGATTCGTTTGAAGGTTTGGAGGACCATAAGGGATGACCATTCTGATACGATGGTCATAGTTAGGACTATGATGAAGTTGTACATACTCTTGTAGAGTCTAAAACATGTCTAAGGTGAGTTAATGATGCTCCCTAAGTGAAAGTCATTGGAAGATATCTTCCATAAGGTCTTTTGTTGCCACTTGAGGAGGTGGTGTAGGTGTAACTGCCATTTGTGTACTTGTTGAAGCTTTTGTAGGTGGAGGCAGTATTTGCGTTGATGTCTTGAGAGGAATGAGAACATCATTGGGTTGATAAGTCATGTTGCATGTCTTGAAAATGGATGGGTCTGTGGGAATGACATGGACTTGATCGTCGTGTTCAAATTTGACACAATGGTGTAGTCTAAAAGGGACACAAGCCATGGCACAGATCTAAGGTCGTCCTAATAACATGTTGTATTAGAACTCTCCCTCGATGATGTAGAAGAGCTCTGGAACTATTCGTGGGCCAATGCAAATATGTAAGACGACGGTGCCAATGATAGTGGTAGTGGTATCATTAAAGGATCGAAGGATTGCATCGGTTTTTCATACACAATTCTTTAGGAGGGCTAATTGGTCATAGGCATGGGTGGAAATGATATTAATGCTGGTGGCCCCATCAATCATAACTTGCTTAATGTGAGTTTGATCAACATAAGCTGTGATGAAAAGTGTAGCGTCCTAATCTTCTGAGTTAGAGGTAGGAATTTTAGAATCACTAAAAGTAATAGAGGCGATGGGGGATAATGATTGGACTAAGGCAGCTAGTGGTTGGGGGTCCTCAGGTTAGACCTCGACTGCCTGTAAGGCTCTGATTAGAGCTTAATGATGTTGTGGAGAGCTTTGGATGAGGTCATATAAGGTCATCTTCATAGACGTTTGGTGAAGTTGTTTCACCATAGAGTCATGGATTGCCCCTGAAGAAGTGGGTTGAGATGTACCCAAGATAGAGATCTTGGGTTTTGGTGGTTGAGGAGGTTTGACAAATGGGTAGGTCCAAGGAATAGCAGCTTTTTCTTTTGCCTTATCCTTTTGTGACCTAGTGGCTACATTGATAGTGTTAATTTCAAAGAGAGGGGGCGGAGAAGGTGAAGGGACCATAGTCTGTTGATGAGATTTTGATGAGGGTGAGGAAGGTGTCGAAGGTTTGTCGAGGGTATCCTCAAGAAGAAGGGTGTCTTTTTCTATATATTGGTGAATGACAACCTTGAGGGCACAATAATTCTCGGTATCGTGTCTTAGTGTGTGATGATATAGGCAAATTTTTGTGTCATCGAACCAAGACAGTTTTGATTCGAGAGGTTGAAATGGTTTAATAGGTGGAAAGGTTATGCTAGATGTTTGCAAAAGTCGGTGCAATATCAAAGCATATGAACCCACTAAGAGATCCGTGCTTGTTGATGTATGAGGTGTTGATGACTTTTACTTGGGAGTTGTTGAAGGAGACTTTTGTACCACCTTTTGGGTTGCTGGTGCGGCCACTTGCATAGATGACACTTTCTTTGTGAGGGGTGCCAAATTTTTTAGAGGAGGTAGGTTTGTGGTGGGTAAAGGGAGTAATAGAGGTAACTTGTTTTGGTTAGGGGTTAGAGTAGGGAGCACTCCTATTATGGTAGAAGGATGAGGACCCAAAATGGAGGGTAATAATGATGGTGGAGGAGGAGTTTGCTGCCATGGTTTAGTAGCCTTCTTTAGTTTGATCTAAGGACTACTATTGAGCGAAGCAAGGTTCAAGTCCACCTTCACTTGTAGGTGAGTGATGTTAAATATGGGGCGAACATTGAGGGATTTAATCAGTTTTGATGTGGTGGATGTTTGTGAGGGTTTAAGTTCAGATGTAGATGGTTGGGCTTTTGAAGGTTTGGAAGTAGAAGTCTGGTCCTTGTTGGAAACTTTAGGAGACTTTGTCACAAGAGGGTCAACAGCACGAGATGAGATGGGACATGCAAGGTGAGGAGCTTTGAGTCACTCTCATAATGCCTCATGTTCTAATTTCCTCAAACGGAGAAGTCCTAGTTTCTCCACTAATTGAGAGAATGGTTGGGAAGATGTCGGATGAGGCTTAGGTTTTTTAGGAGATGTGAGTGGTTGTGAGACTAAAAATGTGTTAGATGCAGATATCTCAGACCCAAGGCATGGGGGAGTCATAACTGGATCGTCTTTGGTTGGAGAAGGTGAAGAGACAGGTTCTTCTCTTGATGGAGAAAAAATCAGAGAATGTGGCTCCTCAAGAGGATGGAGGGCAGGGATGATTGTGCCTTCTACTTATGGTTGAGGAGTAGGAAGGGTAAGGTCCTCCACTGGTAGCAGGAAGGATGAAGGTGGGGCTAGGGGCATCGGTATGGTCAAAGCATCCTCCAATATAAGGGAAGTCGATGGAGAACTAACAAGAAAAGAAGGTTCCTCCACTTGTGAAAGAGAAATGAGAGAAGAAGACTCTTCCACCTATGAAGGACCAATAGGGTGACTAACCTCTTCAGACTGTGAGAGAGGTTGGTCAGGCATAAAAGGAGAGACCGTGTTGATTGTGCATATATTACACTCTTGGGAGTCATCATCCATGGTCTGCATGTTGTTTTGGCTAGGGGCATGGTTACGAAAAGGTTTTCTAAAGATGTCTATGTTTTGGTTAGGTGGGGCATTTGGGTTGTCCAAGAAAAGATCACCTTTATCTAACATGTCTTGAATGATGTTCTTGAGAGTCTTACAATTGTTTGTGTCATGGCCTTTGACACGATGATAATTGTAGAAGTCATTCTCCTTGTACCATGCATGGATGGCACGTGAGGGATCAAATTAAGGGGGTGGTCAAATTTGGGGGAGATTGAGGACTCCCTATTTGACAAGTTTATCCAACATAGACATGTATGATTCTCCAATTAGAGTATATTGATGTTGCACGTATCATTGTTGGAATTATCGTGTGATGCTTTGAGATGTAGAAGGTTCAGATTGGTTGGTTGTTGTTGAAGATGATGGTCTAACGACTACAGCATTTGCTGATCCCTTATATTTAGAAGAAGAAGAAGATTTAGAAGAAGGGTCATTTGATTTGGCATTGGAGTTTTTACTATGCAATTTGACTTTATTTTCTTTGACAGCACGTAATTCAAGCTTCCTAGCCATCGTGAAAGCTTCGTCAAATGTATAGAATGTTTGGACCCACAAAGTAGAGGAAATATGTTTGGCACACGCTTGGGAAAAGAGCTCAATGAGCTCGGGTTGAGGTAAAGAAAAAGAGAGTTGATTGATTAAGCCTCTCCATCGAGCAATGAAATCGGCTATTGATTCATCTTCAAATTGTCTGATAGAGTATAGGTCCGTGATGGAGACCTTTTTGGTGATGTTGATCGAAAAGTGGTCAAGAAAAAGTTGAGCCAGTTGAGTGAATGTGAAAAGAGAGTGACTAATAATAGAACTATACCAATCGAGGGCAACACTAGAAAGTGACACGAAGAATGTGCATAGTAACAATGCATTATCATGTGCTATAAGGTAACAAGCATGTCTAAATGCTCATAGATGTTTTTGTGGGTCTTCTTTACTCTAAAAGTGAGTAAACTTGGGAAGTTCCCACTAACTGGGATATGGTCGGATTGGGACTGAGGGATGAATGGGTTCATTACAAATTTGTTCATATGAGAGAACATTTCTTGAACCCAAAACAGATGTCTCAAGATTAGACATTTTGTCCATCAACATCTTGATTAGATCAATTGGTGGATTTGTAGGTGGGGTGCCCCCTAGGTTGTAAGGCACTTGGAGGATGCTAAGAGGGGTGTATGACGTAGTTGGTTGCGCTTGTATAGGCACAACATATTGGTAACTAGTCATAGGGACTAATGTGGAAGCCAAGGGTGGTTGTGTCATGAAGCTAGGAGGCACAACTTGACTTGATGTTGCCAGAGGTGGTTGGATGGTGGCAACACTAGCCAAAGGATGAGTAACCACCCTAGTGTTGATGGGTGCAAGAGTAGGCGGGATGGAGACAACTAGGTTTTGGAAAGGGGTAGAACTTTGTTGAATAGTCTGTGGTTGATGGGGGGTCGAAACCCCAATGGAAGTAGGTCCAGAAATAGAAGGAGAAGTCACACTTTAAAGATTAGTCATGATCAAGTTATTAGTTGAGGTGACAGCCTAGGTGTCTATGGGTTAAATTACAGACATTGTTGATATGGCTGCCGTCTCAACTAAGGAGGTTGGCATCCCATAAATTGGGTTGCCTAAAGAGTCTCGCATTTGACTTCTCATGAGATAGTGCTGAAGGGCCTTGACATTAAGGTCAAAGAACCTTTCAAAGTCTGGGTCCCCTTCAGGAACCATAGGGGGCTGAGTCGGGGTTGGTTGGGTAGGAGTTCGTTCAGTCTCTAAATGATACTCCATTAGAGGACTTGTTATGGAAGGTGAAGGTGGGAGTGGTTGTTGCCTTGCGTGGTCAATAAGAGTTTTGGTTTGAATACATGTCAAAACCATTCAAGGAAAGATAATACATCCTTACTAGCTCAAAAAACTAGATAAAAATAGAAAAGAAGATGAAGACAAGCAAACCTTAAACATTAAATTCTTAAGAATAAATTTTTAGAGTCGTGTTGGCTTATGCCTTAGAGTGTGTGTGGGAAGTTGGCTTTTAGAACGGGTCCTAGAAGAAGCAGTTTAAGGTTGGTTTCAGGTTAGTTTTGGTGCTCAAGATCTGTATTAGGTTTCATACGTGGCCTGGTGCTAAGGAGCTAGCTCCCCTCACTTCACGAGCTCAGAGATAAGCTGGGTCGCTTAGCCAGTATATACTTCCCCTAGAGTTTATACTTTGCTAGAGAATAGAGTGGGCTCTCCCCTTGGTAGTGAAGTCCAAATGGGATCGCCAAGAAGGGTAAGGTATCTGCTAGGTGATGAAATCCTAGTCAGACCTTGTCTCAGGTATGTTTAGATATTTGATTGTGATAGTGGTCTAGATGTGTAACATATGTGGACTACGCTTTATTCATAATGCATTTTAATTACTAGATGAGTGGACTAAATATGCATTCAAGTAGAAATGAGATGCAATAGATTTTAAGCCCAAATTGAAATGTGTGTTCGGATGCAAACAAGTGGAGAAAAGGTTGAAGAGTATGAATTTCACTACTCTAAGATGCAGGAAAGAAAAAGAAGGATTCTTTTTAATTTTGTTGATGGTGTCTTTTTGAAAGAGATAGAAGAAAAGTATGCAAGAAGAGATCTAATGCACCTATATGAAAAGTTTGCTTTTAGAAAAAAAAGTATGAACCCAAGGAAAACTCCAGGGTCCCACTGGGCGTGCCAGAATGTTTCTAACTATTTTTGCTTGTTCACATTCAGAGGATGAAAGAAACTATGATAATGGTCAGGGGTTAGATGATACCCAGATGAATTTTGCACACCATATCCAGATGACTGAAGGAGCTCCTCTTTGGCTATGGAGGATGACACCTATAGATAAAAAAGACTTAAACAAGGAAATTGTTAGAAAGATAGATGGTGGACTGCCAAGCAAAGCTCGGTCCCAAAAGTGCAAAGACTTCCTGGAGGGATGATAGTCCACTAGTTGATAAATGAATGTTGCTAGAAAGAGAAATGGTGAGGGACTAAACAAAAAAATAGAGAAAATGCATACCTAAATGTTGTTATCAGTCTCCATAGTCACTGACGTCAGTTGTTATGCCAATATCAGTCGATCAAGGTTGCTGACGTCAGTTATGCTACCAACGTCGGTAGGGGCAATGGGCCTAGATGCCGATGTCAGCAGGGGTAATGAGCCTGAGACGGGTTTCTGGTATGTCTGTGGTCAGCAGAGTGATCTAGGATGCCTGTGAGAAATTAATGGGTTGTGTAGGGTTTTTTAAGACAGAGAGTATGTCTTGAAAAGGGGACTAAATAGAGGATAGGGGTGAAAGGGAGATAAGGATGAGGGAAGGCTTTTCAGCCTCTTCGAGAAGAATAAGTTGGGTTGTGTCAACAGTGCTTAGAAATGGACAATGGGCTGATTTTTAATGTATTTAAAAGAATACTGAAATAAAAACTAGTAGAAATACTTAGCTCTGGGTGGAGAAGCAGAAGTGCAGAAGACCTATTCCTGTTATGGCTGATATGAGAGATTTCATGTAACCTTCAATCTTGTGTGGAGTGATTGATGCAAAATTTCTAAGCCTGGAGAGTGCTATTGAGATGTTGATGCTTACAAGGAGTCAAAGAGCAAGAGAACTTGGAGCCTGGAGCAAGAGAATTCACGTTTGTGAGGGTCCCAAAAGCTAAAATTCAATTTTAAAGGAATCAACGTCGATGATATCACTGGCATCAGCCGACTACTGACCAACGTCAGTAGCTAAAGAATGGGAAAAAAGGTTATTTTTAGCCTTTTGCCCATTCTTCCAACTGCCAGGGTTGATTGTCATTGGAAAAAATGGTCTAAAAGCAGATTAAATGAGCGTGATAGGTTAGTGGGAGGATTGAAATGGGGTCTAAGTAATTAAGATTTTGCGTGGAGTGATGGAGGTATCCAAGGAGAGGTATCCAAGGTGGGGTGAGGTGTCATGGGTGATGTGTCAAGGGTAGTTATTAATTTAAAATAGTTAATTTATTTTAAATTAATAAGTGTGTGGATTAGGAATGTTTAGAAGTGGACCAAGGGGATGAAGGGGGAGGATGACCAAGGAATAGACACGATTTTGGTGTATATAGCCTTCTAGATGCTTTTAGCCACAAAGGACCCTATGATTTGAATGATAGACTTAATGATTAAAAAATTAGGTAATTTGAGCCCTTTTCATGCTTTCTTTCCTTAGGCAAGCCCAAGGAGATGCAATGTTGGAAAAACACATGCTAAGCTTTTTTCCCCTCAATGGCCTGCACAATCCATTTGACACATAAGTTAGTTCCTTGCTTAGCTATGTCAATGAGCCTCATCCCTCTAACATCCTGTGTGAGACAGTAATATTCCCAAGCCACCCTATGGAATCCTTTACCTTGAGGAAAATTAGCCCAAATGAAGTCTTTAAGTAATTTTTCCAACTTCTTGTAAGATTTTTTATAAGTCACCCAACATGAAGAGTAGTACACATGGGTGGTCGCAAGTGTTTTTAGTAGATTTGAAATTTTTTTGCTAAAGAAAGAGACTTGGTCACCAAGTATTTTAGCTTCTTAGCAACTTTGTCTATAACATATTACCATAAAAAGGGTGGTGAAGCATCAAAAGTAAAGGGGATGCTAAGAAATTTGAAGATTTCATCATGTTGGATCCACTTCCAACCATATTTAGCATCCCACACTGATGGAAGGAGGTAGGATTGCCTAAAGAAACAAGTTTTCTACCATTGTATGTTGGAGCCAGAGGCCAGGTAGAAGGTATTGAGACACTACAAGTCATTATGCACATTAGACTCATCCTTAATGAGAGCAAGGAAGGAGTCATCCATAAAGTGACCATTAAGTAATTACATATCTTATTATGGGTTCATAGCATCTGAAAAGAGATAGATTCCCTTAATGAGGCCCCTAGCTTGGGCATTTCTAAGAAGATATCTAAAACCCTCAATTACAAGCACATACAAGGTAGGATCAAGAGGGCACCCTTGATAAATAGACTAAAACAAACCAAACTACTCAGAGGTGACTCCATTAATGGAGAGGATGGTCAAGACATCTACAAAAAGCATTTGGATAGTTTGGATGAAGTTGGGCCTGAAGTCTAGGGCTTGAAGCATGGCTAGTATGAATGGCCATTTAATACGGTCATAAGATTTTTCAAATTCAATTTTAATGAACTTATCTTGTTTCTTAGACCTTCTATCCTAGTCCATCCCTTCCCAAACTACTATAATGTTATCCAAAATATAATGGCTTCTAATGAAACCTATTTGTTCAGGATGCATGATGAGAGGTAGCATATTGTATAATCAGATTGCTAGAACCTTGGCAATGATAAAACGTTTAGGAGGGTGATGGACCACCGATTATAGATCAATTCAGGATCTCCCTACTTAGGTATGAATTTAATGTTTCATTTGTTTATATTTTTACCCAAATAAAGCATATGAAAGGCTTCTTGATAAACCTTATGTAAGTCACTACCCATAAGATCCTAGAGGGTTTTATAAAATTCATAGGGAATCCATCAATGCCTAAAGCTTTATCATTAGCCATGTGAGAGACTACCCCATGCAAATCATCAATAGTGAGGATCTTATCACAAGCCACCCATTGGGTGGGAGTGAGTTTGTATGGCACCAATGTGAGATATTATTTAAGGGCTATTTCACACTCGATTGAGGATGTTTGAGATTTGAACACTTATTGATAGTGGTGGATAAAGGCTTGAATAATGTGTGGGGTATATGTGAGTCTATTTCCAACCTCAGAGGTGACTTGAATTTGTTCCTTCAAGATCTTAGCTCATAGCATTTAAAAGAACTCCTTTGAAGCTTTGTCTCCCATTTTGAACCAATAAAGCCTGACTTTGACTTGAGTTCCCTGAGAATTATATTTGTCTACAATCTAGATGTTATGCCACAAGGAGGAAACTCTAACCTACAATATCTCATTTAAGGGATCCTTTTCTAGATCTAAATTCACATGGCTCAACTCTGAGAAAGTAGCAGAGTAAGAGTGTCTTCAAATTTTATCATGTTGGTGGCTATAGATTCACAGAAAGTGAGAGGTCCTTCTAATGGCATCATCCCACCAAATAATCCAACCACATTCTTGGGAAGGACATAGATCCAAATTCTAAACTCTCTAAATGTGCACCATCATGGGCCCATGTTTGACTACAGAGGTGTTAAGGAAGAATTGCATTTTATGGACTTTGGGTTTCATGAACTACCATGTCACTCTAAACTAAATAAGGGAGTGGTCGGAGAGCCCAAAATCTAGAAGTGCTTGTATGAGAGGGTAAAAATCATTATCAAAGGAGAATTATGGTTGGGTGGGAATCATTTCCCTATCTAGGTACTTTAGAATCTGAGTAGGGCCCTTCTTGAGGTTACTCCAAGTGTACCAAACTCTATTTACAAGCTGACAAGTTAAATTGGGGTCATAAAAACCCCATTTAATGCACATATAATAGCACATCTCTCTTTTACTAACTACCCACCACATTGGCAAGTGGCCCACTTTGTCTTTGGGATATGCCACCATATTAAAGTCACCACATAAGACCTAATGGGCATCAGGGAGATCATCCACTATCCATCACCATAAATGGGTAAGCTCAAAGACATCATTTGAGGTATAAATGTTAATAAAACCAAAAGAGTGGATTTTAATGCTAAAAAGGGCCCATACTAACCAATTGGTAGGGTCCACATTAGATTGCACTAAGTGCATATGTCACCTTAGAGAAATGAATGTGATCACCCTTCCACATCCTACATAATGATTGCTATATAAAATGATAATATCATGCCAGATGGAATTACTGATAGTCGTCAATAAAATATCTACCACCTTGACTTCTTATAGAGAAAAAATATCCATCTTAGGAAACTTCCTTCTAAAATCATGCATAATGAACTTGCATTTTGGGTCTGTGAGACCCTGAACATTTCATGAAAAATAATTCATAGATGATGGGTGTCAAGGGACATGTCCTCTGATTCCAGACCTTCCAAAGCATCATACTGATTCTATATAAAATGGTCACTATTGGCACTTAAAAAATCATAAAATTACTTATTCACAGTAGGGTCAACCTGATACTCTCCTTCCCTTGCCTTGTTACTCCTTTATGGAAGGTTGTGAGATCATTTGGGTGCATCTTGTTGAGCAAGAAGTGGAAGAGTGGTTGGCTATAAGTCTAAAAATATGGAAGAACTAGGTAAGGAAGCCTTGATACCTTGGGATAAGATGTTCGCATCCAGAGGGGTGTTGAATTCCCTAGTTTTCCACTAATTTTAGGGCTTAAATTTGAGGAGGCTCTTTTTTCATAGGAGCTTGCTCCTACAGGTCATTGATCAAAGATGTTTTCCTCCTTTGGGAGTAGCAGTTAAACTTGTAACTTTGGGAAATTTTTTCATCTTTCCTACTATAGTTCATTCATCCTCAATTGGATTTTTATTGGCTTCTAAAGAGGGTTTGGTGAGAGGATGAGCAGTTGGACACATTGTTACAAGCCAACTGAAGGGGACAATCTTGTATCTTATGGTATGTGGCTTGGTAGTAAAAACAAATGTTAGGAAAGTTGACATACAAGACTCATTATTAGTGTCTCACATCCTTAACTTGAATTTCCATAAACTCATTGAGGTCCCAAGAAAGGTCTATTTCTACATAAACTCACTTTTGTGGTCTAGTAGAGTAGAACTAGTTTTATTCATGACAAACCACCCAACCTATGGAGGATGCTATCTGATGAATAAAGTGCTAGCGAGGGAGTGGGAGGCTTAGAAACTCAACCCAAATTGGGGCTTTTAGAACAGTGTGATTCGAGACCACAAAGTCTCATGTCCAGGGGAGAGAACCATGAGAGAATTCTTGGCATACCAAGTGGCAGACCTATGGAGGATTCCTCCATGGGATGGGTCAACAAAGCAAAAAGGAAAAAACCCTTAGTCATGGTTTGGATGCTCTCCAGCTTAATTTCATGAGTTTCTTAGTGGGTTTGAACCCAAGACTTTAGCATAATTTTAGAGGGAAATCTCCCAACAAAATATCCTAGCAAATAAAATTGCTCAAACCATTAACACATAGAATTAAATTTAGGAATAGGTAATATAACATCAGGTTCCAAAGCATTACCTTATGGTAAACCTTCAAGATAAACTTCTTTAGGCACTTGCAGGGGGCCATTTCTCAATGCTATAAAATTCTTCTCCATAGCTAAAATAGTCAGGATAGAATGGGTAGAAGTCATTATAAAGGTAGCCTCACCCAAAAGTGAGAAACCTTAAATGGTAATAAATGTAAGTCTCACAAGTGACTTAAGGCTGTGGTGTGACACAAGCTAGATAGACATAAAATTAAGGGTTGACTCAATGGCATGCATGGAAAAAACCCTAGCAAATCAAAAAAAAACCCTCCTAACTAATCTTTACTCCTCTTACTATCTCCTAAGAATTTTGAGTGATGAGATCTTATTGATAGAACATTATAGGCAATTATTTAAGGTTCAAAAAAGGTGTAGAAGGAAGCACATGGTGGGAATGGTATTTTTTATCATGGTCAATTAATGTACCTACCAAAATGCAATGAACACCCATAATATTTAGAAAATTATGGTACATTTCCCTTTTCACCCTCGTACTAGAATAGTTTCATTTGAAAATAAGGGGTACATCAAATCCCACCTTGGTATAGGCTCTAGTTACACACGTGATTCCTTTGAAGGACTATTGGGCATATTATGCAAATTACTATGAGGTAAGGAGAAGGGATTGGTATCAACTAATTATGGACCATATCAGAGAATTCACCACCACATGGATCCTTGAAGGAATGGTGGATGATGGTAATAAATTGTTGGATCCTATGTATATAGATTAATACATGTTTGCACCATTGCATTAATTGAATTGAACTTACTATGAAATCACTGACTTGCAATTTTGAACTCAGATAATACTCAATAGTTCAATGTATTGGTTCAATCAAAAACTTACAAAGTTCATGGGAGCAAGTGGTTCAATGAAGTCCAAGTCATTAGTTCCTCACAAACAAATCACCACACAAACATTTAGGGTGGATATCACTAGTAATCTTAGTAATGTCTTTCACTCAAAAGCTACTATCGTAGTGGTGCTAATGGAAAAGACCCAAAACATGCAAAATTTCCTAGTAAAACTTTTGGAAGAGTTCCCTTCATAGTGAAATTTCAATTCAAAAGGTCTACTCACCCATAACTGACTCCCCCTCTAAGGGGTATAAAGGTTCCCATTCATATGTGTGATTCTTATTTTCTAATTAACAACATCACATAGCAATATATTTCTTCTAGTAAAGGATTATACTAATCCATTATTGTCAAAAAACTCATAAAATTTCTTAGCAAGTTCTAACTTTTTTTTCACATTCCATTGTCTCCTGAAATATTACTTACTCCTCACAACACATCACTAAAGTAACCTACTCCACCTGCAACTTCTTCAGAATCATGAACATAGGTGGTAAGTTTCATTGATACTTCATTCCAATGGATGTAGCCATTATAATTAAGGAATAAGAAGGTAATATATACAACATTGTTGAATTTGGATGTCACGGTAGACCTTTTAAAGACATCACCTCCAAAGAAAGTAAAGACTATGTCTAAGTTGGTTTTTGATCCCTTTGGGGCCTAATCTATCAAAATTATTGAACCTAACATAGAAAATAAAATGGATGAGATGACAATTAATGATTATGATCTGAAGATAATTCCATTGGGGATGCCCACTCATGATACTGGCATGCATAATATTAAAGAGACCACAAAGATAATGACTAATAGATCAGAGAAATATGAGCTGACCTAATAACAAATAAATGATCAAACCTAAAAACTTTTTATATGTTTTAACTATCTCTTAAGTCAAGTGGATTCCCTAGCAAAATATCAACCCAATGGTCCAACATGGATACTAGGAATAAAAAAGAAGAAATCTCAACCATAAGTAGGTATAATATTTTCGACAAGACTCTTGAAGCTTGGGTGGAACAATTACTATTGGAGGGGTTCAAATATATTGATAAACTAATGAAAACATGAGAGAAGATTGAAATTGAGCATGCAAAAGTGGATCAACAAATCCAATATCAAAAAAATAAACTATAAATGTGGGAGGCAACAAAGAAAAATGTGGAGGAAATGTCAATAATTAATGTCGACATGCTTGTCAAAAGAGGGAAGATATTCGACAAAATTTAAAATGATCTTTCATACAAAAGGTTTTAAATTATATTACATGAGATTGACATTTTAAATAGGTCCATTGAAGACCTAAATGATTATAAAAAAATAGGTGATGAGAATATCAATGAAGCCTATTCTAATATATGGGATATTCATTGTGAATTGTCCATAGAAGATGGCTCCGAGCAATACTTAGTCAATGAGCTAAAAAATCAATTTGGAAAGGTGATCATGGAGGATTTGTCCAAGGAGGGAAATTTTTTTATCATTACAATGAATTATCTTAATGATTTAATACCCTCTTGAAAGAACTAAATAAATGGTTAGTGGATTTATTTGACAATCTTAACATCGTGATCATGATCACAAACATATGCCTAATACATTGCAAAAAAATGATGATTCATAAAGTCAATCTCATAGCATAAGTCACAAACAAATTTAGGCTGCTTAAGTTTTCTCGAGAAAAGATCAAAGATACAAACTGTAGACACCCCATTTTGGCCACAACTGGATTCCAACTGGACTTCAAATTAATTTCTACCAAATAGTGCAAATTAAGCCTAGGAATCACTGAACATCCCAATTTCATTTGCACATCAGAAAGTGGTACTCAAAATCATGTTGAGGCATTCCTATTTGAGATATTATTATGTATTCAATAGTAACCTCTCATGTATTCATCTCCAATCAAATTTTGACCTAGCAATGTGGCAGTTTGGCCTATAGACCCATTAAGCGGGGTAGTGGGGCACTTGAACAATTTCTAAAGTGCTAAAATGCTAAGTAGACTGAATTAACTAATAAAACCAAATTCAATACTTAAGTGAATTTTCCATATGCAATTAATAAAAAAAATTTAAAATGAAAATTCAATAAAAATGAGGTCATGACGACATCATCATCCTCAAAGTCAATGAAATTGAAAATATCTCCCTAAAGCCATAATTTCAAAAATGGAGAGCCATGCCTAATTAATGGGATCTATATCCCAAAATTAATTACATGTCACCTTCTTAACACAACTATAGATAGCCTTAACTCAATTAGGGTTAGTTTGAAATCAACCATGGTTAACTCTAACCTAACTGCACTTGGGTTAGAATTAACTTTGGAGGCTATATATACAAGGCCTTACCCATTGATCCATAAGCTTTTCTAGTTTAATTTTATTATGACAAAATACCTCTAAAAAGCTTCTTTTGTGTAGTGTTACCATGCCCATTTTCCAATCCAAGCCAAAGCCAACCAACTTTACAAAGGTGCCAAGGAGAAGTGGAGCAATGCAGCTTCATTAACAAAGATTTCTTGAGCACATCATTCCATTACCAACTCATAACACTTACTTTCTTCAACGGTAAAATCTCTTGTTTTTTGCTTTCATTTGTTAGTTATTTGTGTAGTTCTCTAGCTCCTTGAGTGTCTAGGCTAGAGGTGTTAGTTTTTAGTGCATTTATTTTGATTTGAGATGCATTTTATTACTTTGTAGAGTTGCATTATTGCACCTATGATATTAAATCAGACATGCAATTTTATTTAAATGTGTTATTGCATTATAGGTTTTTTTTAATAAATGCAGTATTACACTTAATACATCCATTATTATCTTTGAAATATGCGTTATTGCATTCATAATATGTAGTTTTACACTAGCTAGGCTTGTTTTGCAAGATGAAATGTAGTATTGCCTAGGACATGCACTTTTGACATCGTGATGTGTGGTATTACTCTGTGTAGATGTGGTTATGCAGTAATAGTTTATTTTACAGGCAAAATGTAGTTTTACTCTGAGTAATTTATGGTTTTACAGGGGACATGTAGTTTTAGTCAGTGGATCTATAGTATTGCACTGTGTGAAAATGGTAGAAAACTTGAGAGCTTAAATTCAATTGTTATTTGCTCATTTGTTTCTTAGCTTCTAAGCAAAAGAATCCACTAACACTTTTATAAGACCCAAAGGCCAAGGAAAGACATTTTTAGCACTTTAAATTTTCAAATCACATTTACATTTATTACATAAAAATCATTTAGTTGCTTTGTTTTGTTTTTCAAAGTTCTCAAATCAACAAACAAATCCAAGGGGCTAAATTTCTGATCTGAGCAACATTTCAGGTGACAATTTAGGTGACGGTTCTACCCCAATTGGTGGCAGAACTTCTAAGAGACAACTTTTGCACCATAGCTCTGTTTGACTCTCCATTTGAACTATTGGAAAGCTAAGAATGATGGGAACATCTTGAGATGATATGAGTTTTACTCGATGGGTTGTAACTCTTGAAAACCAAATGAAAGTGACTCAAATTTCAATTTTAGTAGTGCAGTGTAAAAATAGTAAGTTTCTAAAAATAGTAATTCTTGGAATTTTGTATTGTTCTAAATCATGAAAGTTAAACCACTTAATCCCCCTCAATATTGGTGACCTTACACATTCTCTTCATACCTTCAAAATGTGTATAAATAAATATGTAACCTAAAAAATAAATTAGACATCTCTTCTCAGAGATAGGCATATGTTTGGATCTGTAAATTTGATCAATAAAACATCTCTTCTCAGAGATATCATTATTACAATTATGTTATTCTTATTTCTTGAATTATATTTCAACCAAATCTCCTAAGTTTTGGATCGGTGGTATCACAGCAATTTGTCTTAAAAGTATATAATCCTGACGACAAGGTCAGACTACAAGAAGCTTGGGTGGAAAATACAAGATCCAATAGACTATCCACCTATTCATTCCAAATGACCTCAAATGGCAGGAAACACTGAGACTTCTGATCCTTTCAAGGAAATGGTGAATGAAGCCTTCCAATATTAGTAAGCATAGATGCTACAATAATTCACCCAAATTCTCTAACAAATTTTGATAGAAAATTCTTGCTCCTCATCTGCACCCCCACATCCTTTTATTGCCCCAATACCCTTCAAGGTTTAGGTGAATTTTGATATCCCTACATTTGAAGGCAAAATCAATGTTGATACAGTAGAAAATTAATTAGATCAATTGTCTTCCTATTTTTTTGTAAATAAATTTACTGATAAAGAGAAGATCACTTTTGATATTTTGAAAGCATTATTGCCTATCAAAAATTGGTGGGAAGTGTATAAGAAGAGATTCAATACGGATGATATTGGCCTTGAGGAAGAACCTACCTGGGATGATTTCATAGAAGCTATAAAGGAAGAATACTACCCCAGTAGATCATATGATGATATGTATATAGAGTGGCAACAACTTTGCCTAGGTAAGGAATAGTCTATTCAAGATTACACTGACATTTTTTATTCTCTATCTACGAGATTAGGCATCCAAGAAAGTGAGAAATATAAGATTCTCAAATATCATGACGGACTAAAATAGTATATACTAGGGGAGATGGAACTCTTTAATTTGGAAACCATCGATGAGGTGTACAAGCTTGTGGTGAAGATTGAGCAGAAGCATGGAAAAATAAATACGAAGAGTCAGCCTTCAAAATGGAAAATTGACAAAGAAGGTCAAACATGAAGTCAAAATTGGAAGCAAAAGGAAGGAAAGAATGGGAAATGGTGTGATTACCTTAAATCTATAATTCACTCCAAAGAAGAATTTTGAGCCATCAAGTCCCTACTTTTTGAGTCACAATCCTCAACATCTACTACTCTGCCTCATACACACCTGTAGTCGAAGAGGATAAAGAAGAATTATAGATTTGAGCTTGATATCATCATTGCTTCATCATAGACCCATGAGGAGAGGCCAGATGATAAGGAAAGGTTGTTTCACTCATAGTTATGGGTAAAAGGTAAGCCTCTACATTTCATTCTTGATAGTGAGAGTGAAAATAATTTAATCTCTGTTAATGTTGTGAAAATCCTAAATTTATCCATGAAGCCTCACCCAAAGCCACATAGTATTGGATGGTTGAGTCCAGGGAGAAACCTCTATGTCACCAACCAATGTCTTTTCTCATATGCAATAAAATCTATCCAAGATGAGGTCTTATGTGATGTGATCAATCTGGATGTTTTTGATGTACTCTTTGGTCAGCTATCCAAGTATGATCAAAATGGCATTTATGAATCAAGAACTCAAAGGATCACCCTCACTCTTTAAATATGGTGCTATAAAGTACCAGAGGTACCACCTTATATATTTATCTCCTTGATTAGTGCCAAGAAATTCATTCTCAAGATGGTCAAGCCATAGAACTCCAAAAGGGCCTATGTTTTAGCCCTAACTGCACAAACAACATAACAACAAAAGTAAATAGATACCAAGCTGAATAATTTCATGGCCTTCCATCCATAAACTGATGATTAGATAGAAATAGTAAATAATCAGGCCCTATAAAGCTCCATAAAGTATAGTCCATTCCAAGTATGCATCGAGAATCAAATCAAAACACAACTGCCACACTTGATGATAAATATTGATGTAATGGGTACCATTACTTATTAAGGAGAGAGGAATGATCTGATAAACATTTTAGGTGATAATTTAGGTGATGATTATATCCCAATTGGTGGCAAAACTTTTGGGAGCCATAACTTTTGCACCATAACTTCATTTGACTCCCCATTTGAATCGTTGGAAAGCTAAAAATGAGGGGAACATAGTGAAATGGCATGAGATTTGCTCGATGGTTTTTAGATTTTGAAAACCAAATAGAATTTCCCAAAATTTTAATTTTAGTAGTGTAGTTTAAAAATAGTGAGTTTTTAAAAATAGTAATTCCTCAAATTTTGTATTGTTGTGAATCATAGAAGTCAAACCACTTAATCTCTCTCTAGATTTGTGACCTTCCACATCCTCCTCCTCCCTTAAAAATGTTTATAAATAAATATGTAACTTGAAAGGGAAATTAGACATCTCTTTTTAAAGTTAGGCATATATTTGGATCTATAAATTTGATCAATAAAACATCTCTTCTCAGAGATATCACTATTACAATTGTGTTATTCTTGTTTCTTGAATTATCTTTCCACCAAAGTTCATAAGTTTTGGATCAGTGGTATTAGAGAAGTTTGTCTTGAGAGTGTTTGATCCCAAGGATGAGGTTAGACTATAGGAAGCTTGGGTGGAAAATACAATATCTAGTAGACTATCCATCTGTTCACTCCAAATGACCTCAAATGGTAGAAAAAATTTAAGACATTTGATCCTTTCAAGGAAATGGTGAATGAAACCCTCCAATAGAAGCAAGCGTAGATGCCACAATAATTCACCCAAATTCTACAACAAATCTTGATGAAAAATTTTGGATCCTCATCTACACCCCCACCTCCTTTCAGTTCCCCAACACCCTTCAAGGTTCAGGTGAATTTTGATATCCCTACATTTGAAGGTAAAATCAATGTTGATGCAGTATAAAATTGGTTGGATCAATTGTCTTCCTTTTTATTGTAAATAAATTCATTGATAAAGATAAGATCACTTTTGTTCTTTTGAAATCATCATTGTCTGTCAAAAATTGGTGAGAAGTGTATAAGAAGAGGTTCAGTGCGGATGATATTCACCTTGAGGTAGAACCTGCCTGGGATGATTTCATAGAAGTTATAAAGGAAGAATACTACCCCAATGAAGCATATGATGATCTGTATATAGAGTGGAAATAACTTAACCAATGTAAGGAATAGTCTATTCAAGATTACACTGACATTTTTCAATCTCTATCTATGAGATTGGGCATCTAGGAAAGTGAGAAACATAAGGTTATAAATATCATGGTGGACTACAATGGTATATACGGGAGGAAATGGAACTCTTCAATTTCAAAACTCTTGGTGAGGTGTACAAGTTTTTGGTGAAAATTGAGTAGAAACATGGAAGAATGAATATGAAGAATCAACCTTCAAAATGGAAAAGTGATAAAGAAGGTCAAATATGAGGCCAAAATTGGAAGCAAACGGAAGGGAAAACTGGGAAATGGTGTGATTACCACAAATATGGAACTCACTTTAAAGAAGAATGTTGAGTCATCAAGCCCCTAATTTATGAGTCATAATCTCAACATCTATTGCTCTACCTCATACACACCCTACAGTTGAAGAAGATGAAGAATAAATTATAGATACTGAGCCTGATGCCATCATTGCTTCATCACAGACCCATGAGGAGAGGCTAGACTACAAGAAAAGGTTGTTTCACTCTAAGTTATGGGTGAAAGGTAAGCCTCTGCATTTCATTCTTGATAGTGGAAATGAAAAGAATTTAATCTCTATTAATGTTGTGAAAAGCCTAAATTTGTCTATAAAGCCTCAGTTAAAGGTATACAGTATTATATGATTGAGTCCAAGGAGAAACCTCTGTGTCACCCACCCATGTCTTCTCTCATATGCAATAAAACCTTTCCAAGATGAGGACTTATGTGATGTGGTCAATCTGGATGTTTAAAATATACTCTTTGGTTAGCCATTAATGTATGATCAACATGGCATCTATAAATTAAGAACTCGAAGGATCACCCTCACTCTTGAAACACGGTACTATAAGGTAGTATAGGTACCACCTTCTACATCTATCTCCCTGATTAGTGCCAAAAAATTCATTGTCATGGTGGTCAAGCCATAGAAATCCAAAAGGACTAATGTTGCAACCCTGACTACACAAACAACACAACAATAAAAACAAATAGATGCCAAGCTAAAGAAATTCATGGCCTTCCATCCATAGACTAATGGTCAGACATAAATAGTGAATAATTGAGCCCTACATAACTCCACAAAGCATAGCCCATTCTAAGTATGCATCGAGAATTAAATCAAAACACAACTGCCACACTTGATTACAAATCTTGATGCAATAGGGAGTATTACTTGTCAAGGAGGGAGGAATGATTAGATTAACATTTTAAGTGACAATTCAGATTATGGTTCTACCCCAATTGGTGGTAGAACTTTTAAGAGCCACAACTTTTACACCATAGCTTTGTTTGACTCCCTATTTGAACCATTGGAAAGCTAAGAATGAGAGGAACATCGTGAGATGGCATGAGCTTTACTCGATGGGCTTTGAATCTCAAAAACCAAATGGAAGTGTCTCAAATTTCAGTTCTAGTAGTGTAGTCTAAAAATAGTAAGTTTCTAAAAATAGTAATTCTTTGAATTTTGTATTGTTGTGAATCATGGAAGTCAAACCACTTAATCTCCCTCGAGATTGGTGACCTTTCACATCCTCCTCTGATTCATAAACTACATTAATAAACTCAAAGTGAAGTTTTAAAATATGGATAATGAATTTATCAAACTTATCAAATTCTTGAAAAACTCAAAAGAACTTGCAATTTGTTTAGAAATTAAGTGTTCTTGGTTGTCGAATTAGATTGGAACTATCAAAAGACTTTCACTTCCATTCATCAATTAAACTTTTTGGTTTTTTTATTTATTAAAAATGTCATAAAATGTCTATTTTTAAACTTTGCATGTATTCATGATTAATCAAAAATTAGAAAACTGAATAAAAACATGTAATCAAAAGATAAATTTACCATACGACATTGATAACAGAGTTTGGCATCTCTTGCCTACGTCTTTGGGTCCACTTAATAGTGAGGACCATTTTCATTAAATTTGTGCAACAAATGGCTTACAAATTCTTTGAAATGTTTTACAACTTCCCTTAAGCTTGATCTCTATACAATAACTCCACCTTTGTTGATACACTCAAACTTGGCAACACGGAATCCTTCCTCGGTCTTTAACCCCTTTTGAAGGTGCATAAGTCCCTCCACTTAACTATTGGTCTATCCAATTTATAATAAAAATAAATCTAACTTCTCTTTTCAATTACAAAACATATTTAAAAAGGCTTACTCTCTATGTATCAGGTCAGATAATGGATCAAAATCCATTTGCTAGCTATCTCCAAGCTTCAATCTAGCTCTCGACCTATTAAAAATAAAATACATAGTCCAGTGAAAACTACATTCAAATATAAGTTCATTCCTTTTAAGTTTTTTTCTATCCCATAGCATAGTCGGTCAAGGCGTATCCATTTGCATGATAGGTATAAGGTTCAAGTCTTTGACCTCCATTTTTGGGCACTTGAGCTTATCCTTTATCCCACATTAGTAACTCTTAATTGGCTTTATGTCTTTTTAAAGGTTGGTGGCCACCTTAAACATTACTAATGCCCCTTTTGGTGGGCTTGAGGTACCAAACTTGGCATAGTTCATTAGTTGGTGTACCAACTTAGCCTATATGCTAATCGATATGTCTTATTCTCGAGGTCTATGGCTCAGCATATGACTTGGCATTTCTCATGGTCTCCAAATTAGCATATAATCTTGAGCTTGACTTGGTAAGGTGGTTAGATGTGGCATGGCAACTGTTAGTTCTCCCATGTGGCTTAATAGGGTAATGGTAATTACAAAATATTACCAAGCTATTTAAAATGTATAATTGAATTATCCCACATGCATCTAGTGGGCACAAAATATAGGTTTAAAATCAAAGTCAAATACATTGAAATATGAAATGGAGTCCAAGGCACCCCTCCTTAACCAATTGTGTCGACCCTCGCTGAGGGCCCCCAGTGAACCAATAACGGGGCCCATGATTCTCTATATGACCACCTGTCAAAGACCAAAGGCTGAAACCAAACCAAAACACCAAACCAAATTTTTGCACGAATGTACAAAAATAGACTACCACATGTTAACGAGTGATTGGTCTACTTGTTGCATTCAAATTGTGACACCTTATTTTTCCTATCATAAAATAACTTTAGTAGCCTATAACTTGGGCATCCAAACTCTGTTTTGTGATCTAGAAGAAGTGCCAAAAGGCTCTCAATGAGATATTTCATGTGTAAGAGGTTTTGTCATGACTTGGGACCTTTTTTTAAACTAAACTCTAGATCACACCTCCCTATAAAAGAGGCTTTTGGTCTCCAAAAGTCTACTATCTCCTAAAAACTGATAACTGGTCTAAACAGAACCCAATCATAGCAAGAGATAAACATTAGAAAAATAAATGATTCACAACTCAAGTGAAATTGCCTACAATATGACATAAGTAAATGAATTTACAACTGCCAATAAACTGATCACAACATACTAAAACTATCTTCCCATGTCACATCCTGTAAAGTGGTGAACTGTCAATAAACTGAAACAATTACCAATGTAACTACAAAACAAGTATGTTAATGATAAAAACATACAATAAATATTGTAGACATGTTGTAATACAATTCCCTAGTATGGGACTTATAGTGCTAAGTAAATGTAAACAAAATAAAGTGTATAGTGCCTAACATCCAAACATGCCCATAGGGTCTTACAATGCATCTATACATCTATGTGCCAAAAATAGATACATTCTCAAAATAGTAGTCAAATATGAGACAAGTGTTGTAAGTAAATTAACTCAACCCACAACATGCATTTTGCTATTATCTCGAACTGATAAAATGAGTTAAAGTCTTATCAATTCCAAAACAACTCACTCAGCATAAACAAGTGTTTCCAAAACATAGAGATATTCAACATAAGGTGAGAATTAAAATACTTTGAATGATAAACCTATCTCGAAGTGTTCTCACAAGCTCTACTAATGCATCATCAAAGCTTGCTCTTTCCCTTAACAGAATTCTTAACAATGATTTGAAAAATCAATGCATTATAAATCCACTTAATCAAATTTTTTGCCTAGTTAACTTGATTTCCTCAGTGGATTCCTTAACATCATTATGGATTGATTTAACTTCATTGACCTTATTAACAGGTTGATAAATCATATTAGTTTTACCATGTCTAGAATGAGAAGATGATTGAAGTTTAAAACAATGATCAATCTAATGTCCACTCATATGGAAATGAGTGCGTAAAACCTTCTTATGTGAGGTCTCCCTTTTACCTCTTCTCATTTTTCCATGATGAGAATGGTCTTTAACACCTGTAATCTGCTTAATCAAATCATGTCTCTTCTAACAAAATGCAACACAGTGGTTATGCATCTCACAAAAAGTGCAAGGAAATGATTGCATCATCTTTTGAATGTTAAATCCAAATTTCTTAAACATAAAAAGTGGATCAGAAGATTTAGTGCTAACTCTAGTTTAGAAACTAGGAGGTGGAATCTCAATACCTCTTTTACCTATTCTTTTACACTACACATGCTCTACTAGTGGCCTCAGACCTTTGTTATCAGAAGCTTGTCTTATTTTAGCTATGGAGGAATTTTCTCCAATATCCACCTACTCACTAGTGTAACCCAAACCTGCATGAGGAGATCTATACTCTACCTATATTGGGTTAGTAATTCCTTGGCAATTTTAACCAAGACCTCTTCCATTAAAGCCCATTTTCTTCAATAATTTAGATCTTATACCCTTAGTGTGTTGTTAAAAACTACCAAAAGCATCATTACTTGAATCCAAATCTGAATGGACAGAAGAAGATGGATTACTTGGTGAATAACTTATAGTGCACTAAGTCATAGTCTATGCATCTGAAGTATAAGGTATTGCCTTCTTTGGTTCACCACACTGTAATTTAATCACGAGCTCATCCTTAGATTCAATCTCTGATTTCAAACTTACAACTTTCTCTTCAAGAGCTAAGATCTTGCATCTCAGGAATGCATTCTCATCCTAAATTTGGGTATTAAAGGTTTCAAGCTCTTTCATCTTAGCTTTATGTGACAACTTGCCCATGGTTTCCTAGAAACACATTGATTCCAAACCTGCACACTACACTATAATCAAGTGATATTGATAACCAATAAACTGAAAGCAACTGTCAAATCACACAATCAGAAGCTAACCCTACTTTCTAATTGCTCTGATACCAATTTGATCCATAAACTACACTAATAAACTCAAAGTGAATCTTGAAAAACTCAAAAGAACTTGTAATTTATTTGGAAATTAAGTGTTCTCGGTTGTCAAATTGGATTAGAACTATCGAAAGAATTTCACTTCCATTCATTAATTAAACCATTTGGTTTTTTTAATTAAAAATATCATAAAATGTCAATTTTTAAACTTTGCATGTATTCATGATTAATTAAAAATCAAAAAATTGAATGAAAAACATGCAATCAAAAGATAAATTTACCATATGACATTGATAATAGAGTTTGGCATCTCTTGCCTACATCTTTGGGTCTGCCAAATAGTGAGGACCATTTCTATTAAATTTGTGCAACAAATGGCTTACAAATTCTTTGAAATGCTACACAACTTCCCTCAGGCCTGATCTTTGTACAAGAACTCCACCTTCGCTGATACACTCAAGCTTGGCAACATGGAATCTTTCCTCAATCTTCAACCCCTTCTGAAGGTGCATAAGACCCTCCACTTAACTATTGTTCTATCCAATTTATAATAAAAATAAATCTAACTTCTCTTTTCAATTACAAAACATAATTAAAAAGGCTTACTCTTTGTGTATCAGGTCAGATAATGGATAAAAATCCATTTGCTAGCTATCTCCAAGCTTCAATCTAGCTCTCAGCCTATTAAAAATAAAATACATAGTCCAGCAAAAACTACATTTAAATATAATTTTGTTCCTTTTAAGTTGTTTGCTAGCCCATAGCATAGTCAATCAAGGCTTATCCATTTTTCACGATAGGTGCAAGGTTCAAGTCTTTGGCCTCCCTTTTTGGGCACTTGGGCTTATCCTTTATCCCATATTGGTAACTTTTAATTGGCTTTGTGTCTTTTTAAAGGTTGGCAGCCACCTTAAACAATGTCGATGCCCCTTTTGGTGGGCTTGAGGTACCAAACTTGGCATAGTTCATTAGTTGGTGTACCAACTTAGCCTATACGCTAATCGACATGTCCTATTCTCGAGGTCTATGGCTCAACATATGACTTGGAAATTCTCATGGTCTCTAAACTAGCATATAATCTTGAGCTTGACTCAATAAGGTGGTTGGATGTGGCGTGGCAACTACTGGTTCTCCCATGTGGCTTAATGGGGTAATGGTAATTACAAAATATTACCAAGCTATTTAAAACATATAATTGAATTATCCCACATACATCTGGTGGGCACAAAATATAGGTTTAAAAGCAAAGTCAAATACATTGTAATATGAAATAGAGGCCAAAGCACCCCTCCTTAACCAAGTGTGTCAACCCTCATTGAGGGCCCCCAATGAGCCAATAGTGGGGCCCACAATTCTCCATATGATCTCCTGTCAAAGACCAGAGGTTGAAACCAAACCAAAACACCAAACCAAATTTTTACACACATGTACAAAAATAGACTACCATGTGTCAATGGGTGATTGGTCCACTTGTCGCATTCAAATGATGACACCTCCTTATTTTGTCTATCATAAAATAACTTTAGAAGCCTATAACTTGGGCATTCAAACTTTGTTTTGTGATCTAGAAGAAGTTCCAAAAATCTCTCAATGAGCTCTTCTACGTGCAAGAGGTTTCATCATAACTTGGGACCTTTTTCTGATTGAACTCTGATTCATCCTCCTGCCTTCAAAATGTGTATAAATAAATATGTAACCCAAAAAAGAAATTAGACATCTCTTCTCAGAGATAGGCATATGTTTGGATCTACAAATTTGATCAATAAAACATCTCTTCTCAGAGATATCATTATTATAATTTTATTATTCTTATTTCTTGAATTATTTTTCAACCAAAGTTCCTAAGTTTTAGATCAGTGGTATCAGATCTTAAGAGTGTGTGATCTCAAGGATGAGGTTAGACTATAAGAATCTTGGGTGAAAAATATAAGATCTAATAGACTATCCACATGTTCACTCCAAATGACTTCAAACAGTAGACAACACTAAAACATACAATCCTTTCAAGGAAATGGTGAATGGAGCCTTCTAATAGTAGCAAGCATAGATGCTACAAAAATTTGCCCAAATTCTTTAATAAATCTTGATGGGAAATTTTGGATCCTTGTCTGTACCCCCATGTCTTTTCAGTACTCCAACATCTTTTAAGGTTCAGGTGAATTTTGATATCCCTATATTTGAATGCAAAATCAATGCTGATGTAGTAGAAAATTGGTTAGATCAATTGTCTTCTTATTTTTTTAATTAAATTCACTGATAAAGAGAAGATCACTTTTGCTCTTATGAAATCATCATTTCTTATCAAAAATTGGTGGGAAGTGTATAAGAAGAGATTCATTATGGATGATATTGGCCTTGAGGTGAAACCTACCTAGGATGTTTTCATACAAGTTGTAAAGGAAGAATGCTACCCCATTGGAGCATATGATGATCTGTATATAGAGTGGCAATACCTTCACCAAAGTAAGGAATAGTTTATTTAAGATTACATTGACATTTTTTATTCTCTATCTATGAAATTAGGCATTTAGGAAAGTGAAAAACATTAGGTTTTTTAATATCATGATGGACTACAATGGTATATACAGAGAGAGATGGAACTCTTCAATTTGAAAACCCTTGATGAGGTATACAAGTTCATGGTAAAGATTGAGAAAAAGCATGGAAGAATGAATACGAAGAGTCAGCCTTCAAAATAGAAAAGTGACAAAGACAGTCAAACATGAAGCCAAAATTGGAAGTAAAAGGAAGGAAAGACTAGGAAATGGTGTGATTACCACAAAACTAGAATTTACTCAAAAGAAGAATGTCAAGCCATCAAACCCCTAATTTTTGAGTCATAATCATCAACATCTATTGCTCTATCTCATACACACCTTGTAGTTGAATAAGATGAAGAAGATATTGTAGATGTTGAGCCTAATGCCATCATTACTTCATCATAGACCCATGAGGAGAGCCCAGATGACAAGAAAAGGTTGTTTTACTTTAAGTTATAGGTGAAAGGTAAGCCTCTACATTTTATTCTTGATAGTGGAAATGAAAAGAATTTAATCTCTGCTAATGTTGTGAAAAACCTAAATTTGTCTATGAAGCCTCACCTAAAGCTATACAGTATTAGATGATTGAGTCTAGGGAAAAAGCTCTGTGTCACCCACCCATGTCTTCTCTCATATGCAATAAAACCTTTCCAAGATGAGGACTTATGTGATGTGGTCAATTTATATGTTTATGATGTACTCTTTTATCAATGATTCATGTATGATTGACATGGCATCTATGAATCGAGAACTTGAAGGATCACCCTCACTCTTGGAACATGGTGCTACAAGGTACTAGAGGCACCACCTTCTACATATGTCTCTTTAATTAGTGTCAAGAAATTCATTCTCATGGTGGTCAAGCCACAAAAATCCAAAAGGGTCAATGTTGCAGCCCTGACTACACAAACAACACAATAATACAAACAAATAGATACCAAGCTAAAGAAGTTCATGGCCTTCAATCCATAGATTGATGGTTAAATAGAAATGGTGAACAATCAAGCCCTGCAAAGCTCTACAAAGCATAGTCCATTCCAAGTATGCATCAAGAATCAAATCAAACCATAACTACCACACTTGATGATAAATATTGATACAATGGGGACCATTACTACTCAAGGAGGGAGGAATGATTTGAGCAACATTTCAGGTGACAATTCAGATGATGGCTCTACCCTAATTGGTGGCAGAACTTTTGGGAACCATAAATTTTGTACCATAGTTTTGTTTGACTCCCCGTTTGAATTTTTGGAAAGCTAAGAATAATGGGAATGTCTTGAGATAGAACAAACTTTAATTGGTGGGTTTTGACCTCTAAAAACCAAATAGAAGTTCCCCAAATTTCAATTTAAGTAGTGTAGTCTAAAAATAGTAAGTTTCTAAAAATAATAATTCCTCAAATTTTGTATTTTTGTAAATCGTGAAAGTTGAACAACTTAATCTCCCTCAAGATTGGTGACCTTCCACATCCTCCTCCCACCTTAAAAATGTGTATAAATAAAGATGTAACCTGAAAAAGAAATTAGACATCTCTTCTCAGAGATAGGCATATGTTTGGATCTACAAATTTGATCAATAAAATATCTATTCTCGGAGATATCATTATTATAATTATGTTATTCTTATTTATTGAATTATCTTTCAACCAAATCTCTTTAGTTTTGGATCAATGATATCAGAGTGGTTTGTCTTAAGAGTGTATGATCTTGAGGATGAGGTCAAACTATAGGAAGTTTGGATAAAAAATACAAAATCTAGCAAACTATCAGTCTATTCACTCTAAATGACCTCAAATGATGGACAACACTAAGACATCTAATGCTTTCAAAGAAATAGTGAATAAATCCCTCCAACAGCAGTAAGTGTAGATGCTACAACTATTCATCCAAATTCTCCAAGAATTCTCGATGAGAAATTCTAGCTCCTCATCTACACCCCCACATCTTTTTAGTGCCCCAACACCCTTCAAGGTTTAGATGAATTTTTATATCCCTCTATTTGAAGGCAAAATCAATGCTAATGTAGTAAAAAAATGATTAGATCAATTGTCTTCCTATTTTTATATAAATAAATTCATTGATAAAGAGAAGATCACTTTTGCTCTTTTAAAAGCATTATTTGTCAAAAATTGGTGGGAAGTGTATAAGAAAAGATTCAGTAAGGATGGTATTGGCCTTGAGGTAGAACCTACCTGGGATGATTTCATAGAAGTTGTAACGAAAGAATACTACCCTATTAGAGCATATGATGATCTATATATAGAGTGGCAACAACTTTGCCAAAGGAATGAATATTCTATTCAAAATTACATTGACATTTTTCATTCTCTATCTATGAGATTGGGCATCCAAGAAAGTGAAAAACACAAGGTTCTCAAATATCGTGGTGGACTAAAATGGTATATATGGGGGGAGATGGAACTCTTTAATTTGAAAACCCCCAATGAGATGTATAAGTTCATGATGAATATTGAGTAGAAGTAAGGAAGAATGAATACAAAGAGTCAACCTTCAAAATAGAAAAATGACAAAGTTCAAACACGAGGCCACAATTGAAAGTAAAAGGGAAGACTAGGAAATAGTGTGACTACCATAAATTTAGAACTTAGTCCAAAGAAGAATGTCAAGCTACCAAGTCACTACTTTTTGAGTCACAATCTTCAACATCTACTACTCTACCTCATACACACCCTACAGTCAAAGAGGATGAAGAAGAGATTGTAGATGTTGAGCTTGATGCCATCGTTTCTTCATCATAGACCCACAAGGAGAGACCAAATGATAAGAAAAGGTTGTTTCACTCTAAGTTATAGGTGAAAGGTAAGCATCTACATTTTACTCTTGATAGTAGGAGTCAAAAGAATTTAGTCTCTGTTAATGTTGTGAAAATCCCATATTTGTCTATGAAGCCTCACCCAAATCCATACAGTATTGGATGGTTGAGTCCAGGGAGAAACCTTCGTGTCACCCACCAATGTCTTCTCTCATATGCAATAAAACCTTTCTAAGATGAGGTCTTATGTGATGTGGTCAATCTATATGTTTGTGATGTACTTTTTGATCAAATATTCATGTATGATTCACATGACATCTATGAATCAAGAATGTGAAGGATCACCTTCACTTTTGGAACATGGTGCTACAAGGTACCAGAGGTATCACCTTCTACATCTGTCTCCTTGATTAGTGCCAATAAATTTGTTCTAGTGGTGGTCAAGCCATAGAAATCTAAAACGGTTGATGTTGTAATCTTGACTACATAAATAACACAACAAAAAAATAAAATAGATACCAAGATGAAGAAGTTCATGTCCTTCCATTCATAGACCAATGGTTAGATAGAAATAGTGAACAATCAGGGCCTACACAGCTCCATAAAGTATAGTCTATTTCAAGTATGCATCAGGGATCAAATCAAAACACTACCACAGTTGATGACAAATCTTGATGCAATAAGGACTATTGATTCTCAAGGAAGAAAGAATGATCCAAGCAATATTTTAGGCAATAATTTAGGTGACGGTTCTACCCCAATTAGTGGTAAAACTTTTGGGAGCTATAACTTTTGCACCATAGCTCTGTTTGACTCCTCATTTAAACTGTTGAAAAGCTAAGAATGAGGGGAACATCATGAGATGGCATGAGATTTGCTCAATGGGCTTTAACCCATGAAAACCAAATGAATGTGCCCCAAATTTTAATTTTAGTAGTGCAGTCTTAAAATAGAAAGTTTTTAAAAATAGTAATTCCTTGAATTTTGTATTATTGTGAATCATAAAAGTCAAACAACTTAATCTCCCTCGAGATTGGTGACCTTCCACATCCTCTTCCTAACTTCAAAATGTGTATAAATGAAGATGTAACTTGAAAAATAAATTATATATCTCTTCTCAGAGATAGGCATATGTTTTGATCTATAAATTTGATCAATAAACATCTCTTCTCAGAGGTATCATTATTACAATTATGTTATTCTTATTTATTAAAATATCTTTCAACCAAATCTCCTAATTTTTGGATCAATGGTATCAGATTAGTTTTTATTAAGAGTATATGATCCCAAAGATGAGGTCAAACTACAAGAAACTTGGGTAAAAATTACAAGATTCAAAAAAATATCCACTTGTTTGCTCCAAATGATCTCAAATGGCAAACAATACCAAGACATCCAATCCTTTCAAGGAAATAGTGAATGAATCCCTCCAATAGTATCAAGCACAGATGCCATAACAATTAGCCCAAATTGTCTAATAAATTTCAATGGAAAATTATGGCTCTTCATCTACACCCCCACGTCCTTTCAGTGTCCCAACACCCTTCAAGGTTTAGGTAAATTTTGATATCCTTACATTTTAAAGAAAAAGCAATGTTGATGTAGTAGAAAATTAGTTGGATTAATTATTTTCCTATTTTTTTGTAAATAAATTCACCGATAAAGAGAATATCACTTTTACTCTTTTGAAAGCATCATTGCCTATCAAAAATTGGTAAGTGTATAAGAAGAGATTCAGTATGGATGATATTGACATTAAGGCAAAACCTACCTAGGATGATTGCATAGAAGTTATAAAGGAAGAATACTACCTCATTGAAGCATATGATGATCTATATATAGAGTGGCAACAACTTTGCCAAGGTAAAGAATAGTCTACTCAAGATTACATTGATATTTTTATTCTCTATTTATGAGATTGGGAATTTAGAAAAGTGAGAAACATAAGGTTATATAATATCGTGGTGGACTACAATGGTATATATGGGGGAAGATAGAACTCTTCAATTTGGAAACCCTCAGTGAGGCGTACAAGTTCACGGTAAAGATTGAGTAGAAGCATGGAAGAATGAATATGAAAAGTCAGCGTTTAAAATGGAAAAGTGAAAAAGAAGGTCAAACACGAGGCTAAAATTGAAATCAAAAGGAAGGAAAGACTAAGAAATGGTGTGATTACCACAAATCTAGAACTTACTCCAAAGAAGAATGTCAAGCCATTAAGTCCCTACTTTTTGAGTCATATCTTCAACATCTACTGCTCTACCTCATACACACCCTACAGTTAAAAAGTATAAAAAAGAGATTGTAGATGTTGAGCTCAATGCCATTGTTGCTTCATCATAGACCCACGAGGAGAGGCCAGACAATAAAGAAAGGTTATTTCACTCTAAGCTATGGGTGAAAGGTAAGCCTCTGTATTTCATTCATGATAGTGGAAGTCAAAAAAATTTAATCTCTGTTAATATTGTCAAAAGCCTAAATTTATCTATGAAGCCTCACCCAAATCCATACAATATTAGATGGTTGAGTACAGGAAGAAATCTCTATGTCACCCATAAATGTCTTCTCTCATATACAATAAAACCTTTCCAAGATGAGGTCTTATGTGATGTAGTCAATCTAGACATTTACAATATACTCTTTGGTCAACTATTCATGTATGATTGACATGGCATCTAATAATCAAGAACTTGAAGGATCACCCTCACTCTTGGAACACGATGTTATAAGGTGCTAGAGGTACCACCTACATTTGTCTCCCTGATTAGTCTCAAAAAAATTATTTTCATGGTGGTCAAGCCACAAAAATCCAAAAAGATTGATGTTGCATCCCTGACTACACAAACAACACAATAACAGAATTAAATAGATATCAAACTAAAGAAGTTTATGACCTTCCATCCAAAAACTGATGGTCAGATAGAAATGGTGAGCAATCGGGCCTTGCATAGCTCCATAAAGCACAGTCCATTCTAAGTATGCATCAGGAATCAAATCAAAACACAACTACCACACTTGATGACAAATATTGATGCAATGGGGACTATGTATTTTCAAAGAGGGAGGAATGGTTTGAGTCATATTTTAGGTGATAATTTGGGTGACGGTGATGGTTCTACCTTAATTAGTGGTTGAACTTCTGGGAGCCATAACTTTTGCACCATAGCTCTATTTGACTCTCCATTTGAATCATTGGAAAGATAAGGATGAAAGGAATGCCATGAGATGGAATGAGCTCCTCTTGGTGAGTTTTGATCACAAAAAATCAAATAAAAGTGCCCCAAATTTTAATTTTAGTAGTGAAGTCTAAAAATAATAAGTTTCTAAAAATAGTAATTCCTCAAATTTTATATTATTATGAATCATGGAAGTTGAAACACTTAATCTCCCTCAAAATTGGTGACCTTCCACATCCTCCTCCTACCTTCACAATGTGTATAAATGAAGATGTAACTCAAAAAATAAATTAGACATCTCTTCTCAGAGATAGGTATATGTTTGAATCTACAAATTTGATCGATAAAACATCTCTTTTCAGAGATATCATTATTACAATTATGTTATTCTTAATTTTTGAATTATATTTCAACTAAAAATATTTAGTTTTGGATCAGTAGTATCAGAGTAGTTTATCTTAAGAGTGTATGATCATGAGGATGAGGTCAAACTACTGGAAGCTTAGGTGGAAAATATAAGATCTAGTAGACTATCCACTTGTTCACTCCAAATGATCTCAAATGACAAACAACACTAAGACATCTGATCTTTTTAAGAAAATGGTGAATGAATCTCTCCAACAATAGTAAGTGTAGATGCTACATTAATTAACCTAAATTCTCCAACAAATCTCAAAGGGAAATCTTGGCTCCTCATTTACACCCCCATGTCTTTTCAATGCCCCAACACCCTTCAAGGTTCAGGTGAATTTTGATATCCCTATATTTGAAGACAAAATCAATGTTGATGTAGTAAAAAATTGATTGGATCAATTATCTTCTTATTTTTTTATTAAAAAAATCACTGATAAAGAGAATATCACTTTTTCTCTTTTAAAAGTATAATTCCCTATCAAAAATTATTGGGAAGTGTATAAATGGATATTCAGTATGGATGATATTAGGCTTAAGATAGAACCTACCTAGAATGATTTCATAGAAGCTATAAAGGAAGAATACTATCCCATTGGAGCGTATGATGATCTGTATATAGAGTGGTAATAACTTTGCCAAGGTAAGGAACAGTCTGTTCAAGATTACACTGACATTTTTTATTCTTTATCTATGAGATTAAGCATTTTAAAAGTGAGAAACACAAGGTTCTCAAATATTATGGTGAACTATAATGGTATATATGGGGGGAGATGGAACTCTTCAATTTAGAAACTCTTGATGAGGTGTATAAGTTTGTGGTGAAGATTAAGTAGAAGTATGGAAGAATGAATATGAAGAGTCAGCCTTTAAAATGGAAAAGTGACAAAGAAGGTCAAACACGAGGCCAAAATTACAAGAAAAAGGAAGGGAAGATTGGGAAATGGAGTGATTCCCACAAATCTAAAACTCTAAAAAAGAATGTTGATCCATCAAGTCCCTACTTTCTGAGTCATAATTCTCAACATCTACTATTCTACCTCATACGTACCATGTAGTCAAAGAGGATGAAGAAGAGATTGTAGATGATGTGCCCAATGCCATTGTTGGTTCATCACAGACCCATGAGGATAGGCCAGATGATAAGGAAATATTGTTTCACTCTAAGTTATGGGTGAAAGATAAGCCTCTACATTTCAATCTTGATAGTGAGAGTCAAAAGAATTTAATATCTACCAATAATATGAAAAGCCTAAATTTGTCTATGAAGCCTCACCCAAAGTCATAAAATATTGTATGGTTGAGTCCAAGGAAAAACTTTTGTGTCACCCACTAATATCTTCTCTCATATGTAATAAAACATTTCAAAGATGAGGTCTTATGTGATGTGGTCAATCTGGATGTTTGTGATGTACGCTTTGGTCAGTCAGTCATTCATGTATGATCGACATGGCATCTATGAATAAAAAACTTGAAGGATCACCCTCACCCTTAGAACATAGTGCTACAGAGTACTGAAGATACCACCTTCTACATCTATATCCCTATTTAGTACTAAGAAATTTGTTTTCATGGTGGTCAAGCCACAAAAATTCAAAAAGACTGATGTTACAGCCCTAACTACACAAACAAAACAACAATACAAGTAAATAGATACCAAGTTGAATTAGTTCCTGGCTTTCCATCCACTGACTGATGGTTAGATATAAGTGGTGAATAATTAGGGCTTGCACAACTCCATAAAGTATAGTCCATTCCAAGTATGCATCAAGAATCAAATTAAAACATAACTGCCACACTTGATGACAAATATTGATGCAATGGGGACCATTATTTCTCAAGGAGGGAGGAACAATTTGAGAAATATTTTAGGTGATAATTTGAGTGACAGTTCTACCCCAATTGGTACCAGAATGTCTGAGAGCCATAACTTTTACACCATAGCTCCATTTGAACCGTTGAAAAGCAAAGAATGAAGGGAATGTCATGAGATGGCATGAGATTTTCTTAGTGGGTTTTGACCTCTAAAAATCAAATTAAAGTGCCTCAAATTTCAATTTTAGTAGTGCAATCTAAAAATAATAAGGTTTTAAAAATAGTAATTCTTCAAATTTTGTATTATTGTGAATCATGGAAGTCGAACCACTTAATCTCCATAAAGATTGGTGACCTTCCAAATCCTCTTCCTAACTTTAATATGTGTATAAATGAATATGTAATATGAATAGGAAATTAGACATCTCTTTTCAGAGATAGGCATATGTTTAGATTTGCAAATTTGTTTAATAAAACATCTCTTCTTAGAGATATCATTATTACAATTATGTTATTCTTATTTCTTGAATTATCTTTCAACTAAAGCTCCTAATTTTTAAATCAATGGTATCAGTGAGGTTTGTCTTAAGAGTGTATGATATCAAGGATGAGGTCAGACTACAAGAAGCTTGGATGGAAAATACAAGATCTAGCGGACTATCTACCTATTCACTACAAATGATCTCAAATGGCAGACAACAGTGAGACATCTGATCCTTTCAAATAAATGGTGTCTGAAACCCTCCAACAGTAGCAAGCATAGATGCTAAAACAATTCCCCTAAATTCTCTAACAAATCTTAGTGGAAAATTTTGGCTCCTCATCTACACCCCCACATTCCTTCAGTGCCCCAACACTCTTTAAAGTTCAGGTAAATTTTGATATCCCTACATTTGAAGGAAAAATCAATGTTGATGTAGTAGAAAATTAGTTGGATCAATTATCTTCCTATTTTTCTATAAATAAATTCACTGATAAAGAGAAGATTACTTTTACTCTTTTGAAAGCATTATTACTTATCAAAAATTGGTGAGAAGTGTTAAGAAGAGATTTAGTACAGATGATATTGGCCTTAAGGTGGAACCTACCTAGGACAATTTCATAGAAGCTATAAAGGAAGAATACTACCCCATTAGAGCATATAATGATCTATATATAGAGTGTCAATAACTTCATCAAGGTAATGAATAGTTTGTTCAAGATTACACTGACATTTTTCATTCTTTATCTATGAGATTGGACATCCAGGCAAGTGAGAAAAATAAGGTCTTCAAATATCATGGTGGACTATAATGGTATATACAAGGAGAGATGGAACTCTATAATTTGAAAACCCTCGATGAGGCGTATAATTTCACAATGAATATTGAGTAGAAACATGGCAGAATGAATATAAAGAGTTAGCCTTCAAAATGGAAAAGTGATAAAGAAGGTCAAACATGAGGCCACAATTAGAAGCAAAAGGAAGGAAAGACTGAGAAATAGTGTGATTACCACAAATCTAGAACTCACTCTAAAGAAGAATGTCAAGCCATCAAGTTCTTTTTTACTAAGTCATAATCCTCAACATCTACTACTCTACCTCATACACACCATGCAGTTGAAGAGGATGAATAAGAGATTGTATATGTTGAGCCCAATGCCATCGTTGCTTCATCATAGACCCATGAGGAGAGGATAGATAATAAGGAAATGTTGTTTCACTCTAAGTTATAGATGAAAGGTAAACCTCTGCATTTCATTCTTGATAGTGGGAGTCAAAAAAATTTAATATATACTAATATTGTGAAAAGTTTAATTTTTTCCATGAATCCTCACCCAAAGTCATATAGTATTAGATGGTTGAGTCCAAGGAGAATCCTTCATGTCACCCACCAATGTCTTCTCTTATATGCAATAAAATCTTTCCAAGATGAGGTCTTATGTGATGTGGTCAATCTGGATGTTTGTGATGTACTCTTTAGTTAGATATTTATGTATAATCAACATGGCATCTATGAATCAAAAACTTAAAGGATCACCCTCACTCTTGGAACATGGTGTTATAGGGTACTAGAGGTACCACCTTCTATATCTATCTCCCTAATTAGTGCCAAAAAATTTGTTCTCATAGTGTTCAAGCCATAAAATTCCAAAAGAGCCAATGTTATAGCCCCTAACTACACAAATAACACAACAATAAAAGCAAATAGATACCAAGCTGAAGAATTTCATGGCCTTCCATCCATAGACTGATGGTCAGATAGAAATGGTAAACAATCAGGTCCTATATAACTCCACAAAGCATAGTCCATTCTAAGTATGCATCAGGAATCAATTCAAAACACAACTATCATACTTGATAAATTTTGATGCAATGGAGACCATTACTTCTTAAAGAAGGAGGAATGATATGAGCAATAGTTCAGGTGACAATTTGGGTGATGGTTCTACCCCAATTGGTGGTAGAAATTTTAGGAGCCATAACTTTTGCATCATAGCTCTATTTGACTCCTTATTTGAACCTTTAGAAAGTTAAAAATCAAGGGAACACTATGAGATGGCACAAGTACTTCTTGGTGGGTTTTGACCCTTAAAAATCAAATTAAAGTTCCTCAAATTTTAATTTTAATAATATAGTCTAAAAATAGTATTTTTTTAAAAATAGTAATTTTTTAAAAATAGTAATTCCTTAAATTTTGTATTATTGTGAATCATGGAAGTCAAACCACTTAATCTTTCTCAAGATTGGTGACCTTCCAAATCCTCTTCCTACCTTTAAAATGTGTATAAATAAAGATGTAACCCAAAAAATAAATTAGACATCTCTCTCAGAGATAGGCATATGTTTGGATCTATAAATTTGATCAATAAATCATCTTTTTTTAGAGATATCATTATTATAATTATGTTATTCTTATTTCTTGAATTATATTTCAACCAAATCTCCTGAGTTTTAGATCAGTAGTATCAGAGCGGTTTGTCTTAAAAGTGTATGATCCTGAAGATGAGGTCAGACTATAGGAAGCTTGGATGGAAAATAAAAGATCCAACAGACTATCCACTTGTTTTCTCTAAATGACCTTAAATTGCAGACAACACTAAGACATCTGATCCTTTCAAGGAAATGGTGAATTGAAGCCTTACAATAGTGGCAAGTGCAGATGCCATAACAATTCACTCAAATTCTCCAATAAATTTTGATTGAAATTTTTGACTCCTCATCTGCACCCCCATAACTTTTTTGTGCCCCAACACCCCTTAAGGTTTAGGTAAATTTTGATATCCCTATATTTGAAGGAAAAACAATGCTAATGTAGTATAAAATTGGTTGGATCAATTATCTTCCTATTTTTCTATAAATAAATTTATCGATAAAGAGAAGATCACTTTTGCTATTTTGAAAGCATCATTGCCTATCCAAAATTGGTGGAAAGCGTATAAGAAGAGATTTAGTACGGATGATATTGGCCTTGAAAAGGAACCTATCTAGGATGATTTCATATAAGCTATAAGGGAAGAATACTACCACATTGGAGCATATGATGATCTATATATAGAGTGGCAACAACTTCACCAAGTAAGGAATAGTTTGTTTAAGATTACACTGATATTTTTCATTCTCTATCTATGAGATTGAATATCCAAAAAAGTGAGAAACACAAGGTTGTTAAATATCATGGTGGACTATAATAGTATATATAAGGGGAGATGGAACTCTTCAATTTAGAAACCCTCTAGGAGATGTACAAGTTCACGATGAAGATTGAGAAAAAGTATAGAAGAATGAATATGAAGAATCAACCTTCAAAATGGAAAAGTGACAAAGAGGGTCAAACACGAGGCCAAAATTAGAAACAAAAGGAAGAGAAGACTGGGAAATGGTGTGATTACCATAAATTTGGAACTCATTCTAAAGAATAATGTTGAGCAATTACGTCCTTATTTTTTGAGTCACAATCCTCGACATCTATTGCTCTACCTCATACACACCCTACCATCAAAAAGGATGAAGAAGAGATTATAGATGCTAAGCCTGATGCCATCATTACTTCATCATAAACCCATGAAGAGAGTTCAAATGACAAAGAAATGTTGTTTCACTCTAAGTTATGGGTGAAAGGTAAGCCTCTGTATTTTATTCTTGATAGTGAAGTCAATAAAATTTAATCTCTATTAATATTGTGAAAAGCCTAAATTTATCCATGAAGCCTCACCCAAAACCATACAATATTAGATGGTTGAGTCCAGATAGAAACCTCTATGTCACCTACCAATGTTTTCTCTCATATGCAATAAAACCTTTCCAAGATGAGGTCTTATGCGATGTGGTCAATCTAGATGTTTGCAATGTATTCTTTGGTCATCCATTCATGTATGATCGACATGGCATCTATGAATCAATAACTTAAAATATCACCTTCACTCTTGGAACACAGTGCTATAGGGTACCATAGGTACCACCTTCTACATCTATCTCCCTGATTAGTGCCAAGAAATTTGTTCTCATGGTGGTCAAGCCACAAAAATCTAAAAAGGTCGATGTTGTAGGCCTGACTACACAAACAACATAATAATAGAAAAAAATAGATATCAAACTTAAGAATTTCATGGCATTCTATCCATAGATTGATGGTCAAATAAAAATGGTGAACAATCATGCCCTGCATAACTCTACAAAGCACAGTCCATTCTAAGTATGCATTGAGAATCAAATCAAAACACAACTCCCACACTTGATAAAAAATATTCATGTAATGGATACCATTGCTTCTCAAATAGGGAGGAATGATTCAATTAATATTTCAGGTGACAATTCAGATGATAGTTCTACTCCAATTGGTGGCAGAACCTACGGGAGCCATAACTATTATACTATCGCTTTGTTTGACTCCCTATTTGAACCATTAGAAAGCTAAGAATGAGGGGAACACTGTGAGATAGCATGAGCTTTTATAAGTGGGTATTAACCTTTGAAAACCAAATGGAAGTACCTTCAATTTTAATTTTAGTATTATAGTATAAAAATAGTAAGTTTCTAAAAATAGTAATTCCTTGAATTTTATATTTTTGTGAATCATGAAAGTCGAACCACTTAATCTCCCCTGATATTGGTGGCCTTCTAAATCCTCCTACCTTAAAAATGTGTATAAATGAAGATGTAACCTAAAAAGGAAATTAGGCATCTCTTCTTAGAGATAGGCATATATTTAAATCTAAAAAATTTATCAATAAAACATCTCTTCTCAGAGATATCATTATTACAATTGTGTTATTCTTATTTCTTGAATTATCTTTCAACCAAAGCTTCTAAGTTTTGGATCAGTGGTATCAAAGCATTTTGTCTTAAGAGTGTATGATCTTGAGGATGAGGTCAGACTATAGGAAGCTTAGATGAAAAATATAAGATCTAGAATACTATCTGTATGGTCATTTTAAATGACCTCAAATGGAAGATAACACTGAGACATCTGATCCTTTCAAGGAAATGGTGAATGAAGCCCTCTAATAACAAAAAGCGTAGATGCTACAACAATTTTTCCAAATTCTCTAATAAATAGTGATGGAAAATTTTGGCTTTTCATCTGCAACCCCACATACTTTCAGTGCCCTAACACCCTTCAAGGTTTAAATAAATTTTGATATCCCTACATTTGAAGGTAAAATCAATTCTGATGTAGTAGAAAATTAGTTAGATCAATTGTCTTCCTATTTTTCTATAAATAAATTCATCGATAAATAAAAGATCACTTTTGCTCTTTTTAAAGCATCATTACCTATCAAAAATTGGTGGAAAGTGTATAAGAAAATATTTAGTATGGATGACATTGGCCTTGAGGTGGAACCTATCTGGGATGATTTCATAGAAGCTATAAAAGAATAATATTACCCCATTGGAGCATATGATGATCTGTATATAGAGTGGAAATAACTTCACTAATGTAAGGAATACTCTGTTCAAGATTACACTGACATTTTTCACTCTCTATTTGTGAGATTGGTCATCCAGGAAAGTGAGAAACATAAGTTTCTACAATATCATGGTGGACTATAATGGTATATACAAGGGGAGATGGAAATATTTAATTTGGAAACCCTTGGTGAGGCATACAAGTTCACGGTGAAGATTGAGCAGAAGCATAAAAGAATGAATATGAAGAGTTAGCCTTCAAAATGAAAAAGTGAAAAAGAAGGTCAAATATGAAGCCAAAATTAGAAGCAAAAGAAATGAAAGACTGGGAAATAGTGTGATTACCATAAATCTAAAACTCAATCCAAAGAAGAATGTCAAACCATCAAGTCCCTAATTTCTGAGTCATAATCCTCAATAGATACTACTCTACCTCATACACACCCTGCAGTCAAAGAGAATGAAGAATAGATTGTAGATGTTGACACTGATACCATCATTGCTTCATTATAGACCCATGAAGAGAGGCCAAATGACAAGGAAAGGTTGTTTCACTATAGCTTATGTGTGAAAGGTAAGCCTCTGTATTTTATTCTTGATAGTGGAAGTCAAAAGAATTTAATCTCTGCTAATATTGTGAAAATCCTAAATTTGTCCATGAAGCCTCATCCAAAGCCATATAGTATTGGATGGTTGATTCTAAGAAGAAACCTCTCTGTCACCCACCAATGTCTTCTCTCATATGTAATAAAATCTTTTCAAGATGAGGTCTTATGTGATGTGATCAATCTAGATGTTTAAAATTTACTCTTTGGTCAGCCATTCATGTATGATCGATATGACATCTATGAATCAATAACTTGAAAGATAACCCACACTCTTGGAACACGGTGCTACAAGATACCAAAGGTACCACCTTCTACATCTATCTCCTTGATTAGTACCAAAAAATTTGTTTTCATGGTGGTCAAGCCACATAAATCCAAAAGGATCAATGTTGTAGCCTTGACTACACAAATAATAGAAAAAAATAGATACCAAATTGAGGAAGTTCATGGCCTTCCATCCATAGACTGATGGTCAGATAGAAATGGTGAACAATCAGGCCCTACACAACTCTACAAAACACAGTCCATTTTAAGTTTGTATCGAGAATCAAATCAAAACATAACTGCCACACTTGATTACAAATTTTGATGTAATGGGGACCATTTCTTCTCAAAGAGGAAGAAATGATTTGAACAACATATCAGGGGACAATTCAAATGAAAGTTTTACCCCAATTGGTGGTAGAACTTTTGGGAGCAATAACTTTTGCACCATGGCTCTGTTTGACTCCCCGTTTGAATCATTAGAAAGATAAGAATGAGGGTTATATTGTGAGAAGCCATGAGCTTCAGTTGGTGGGTTTTAACCTCTAAAAACCAAATGAAAGTGACCCAAATTTCAATTTTAGTAGTGCAGTCTAAAAATAGTAAGTTTTTAAAAATATTAATTTCTTAAATTCTATATTGTTGTGAATCATGGAAGTCAAACCACTTAATCTCCCTTGAGATTGGTGACCTTCCACATCCTCTTCCTACCTTAAAAATGTGTATAAATAAAGATGTAACCTAAAAAATAAATTAGACATCTCTTCTCAGAGATAGGCATATGTTTGGATCTATAATTTTGATCAATAAAATATCTCTTCTCAGAGATATCATTATTACAATTATGTTATTCTTATTTCTTAAATTATATTTCAACTAAAGCTCCTGAGTTTTGAATTAGTGGTATCAGAGTAATTTGTCTTAAGAGTGTATGATCTCAAAGATGAGGCCAAACTACAAAAAGCTTGGGTGAAAATTACAAGATCTAGTAGACTATCCACTTATTCACTCCAAATGACTTTAAATGATGGACAACACTGAGACACCTTATCCTTTCAAGAAAATGGTGAATGAAGCCCTCTAATAGTAATAAGTGTAGATGATACAACAATTCACCCAAATTTTCTAACAAATTTTGATTGAAAATTTTAGCTCCTCATCTGCACCCCCATAATATTTTAGTGCCCCAACACCCTTCAATATTCAGGTGAATTTTGATATCCCTACATTTAAAGGCAAAATCAATGTTGATATAGTAGAAAATTGGTTGGATGAATTGTCTTCCTATTTTTTTGTAAATAAATTCATCGATAAAGAGGATCACTTTTGGTCTTTTAAAAGCATCATTCCCTATCAAAAATTGGTGGGAAGTGTATAAGAAGATATTTAATATGGATAATATTGGCCTTTAGGTGGAACCTACTTGGGATGATTACATATAAGTTTTAAAGGAAGAATACTACCTCATTAGAGTTTATGATGATTTGTATATAAAGTGGTAATAACTTCGCTAAGATGAAGAACAGTCTATTCAAGATTACACTAACATTTTTTATTATTTATCTACAAGATTGGACATCTAGAAAAGTGAGAAACATAAGGTTCTCAAATATCATAGTGGACGACAATGGTATATACGGAGGGAGATAGAACTCTTCAATTTAGAAACCCTCAATGAGGTGTATAAGTTCACGATGAAGATTGAGTAGAAGCATGGAAAAATGAACATGAAAAGTCAGCTTTTAAAATAGAAAAGTGACAAAGAAGGTCAAATACGAGGTCAAAATTAGAAGCAAAAGGAAGGGAAGACTAGGAAATAGTGTGATTACCATAAATCTGAAACTCACTCCAAAGAAGAATGTTGAGCCATCAAGTTCCTACTTTCTATGTCACAATCCTCAATATCTATTACTTTTTCTTATACACACCCTATAGTCAAAGAGGATGAAAAAGAGATTGTAGATGTTGAGCTCAATGCCATCATTGCTTCATCATAGACCCATGAGGAGAGGCCAAATGACAAAGAAAATTTATTTTACTCTAAGTTATGGGTTAAAGGTAAGCCTCTATATTTCATTTGTGATAGTGGGGGTTAAAAGAATTTAATCTCTACTAATGTTGTGAAAAGCTTAAATTTTTCCATGAAACCTCACCCAAAGCCATACAATATTGGATGGTTAAATCAAGGGAGAAACCTCTGTGTCACCCATCAATGTTTTTTCTCATATGCAATAAAACATTTTTAAGATGAGGTCTTATGTGATGTAGTCAATCTCGATGTTTGTGATGTACTCTTTAGTCAACCATTCATGTATGATCAATATGGAATCTATGAATAAAGAACTTAAAGGATCACCCTCACTCTTAGAACATGGTGCTACAAGGTACTAGAGGTACCACTTTTTATATTTATCTCCCTAATTAGTGCCAAAAAATTTGTTCTCATGGTGGTCAAGCCATAAAAATTCAAAAGGATTGATGTTGCAGCTCTGACTACACAAACAACACAACAACATAAGTAAATAGATACCAAGTTGAAGAAGTTCATGGCTTTCTATCAATAGACAGATGGTCAAATAGAAATGGTGAAAAATTGAGCTCTACACATCTCCACAAAACACAATCCATTCCAATTATGCATCAAGAATCAAATAAAAATTCAATTGTCACACTTGATTATAGATATTGATGCAATAGGGACCATTGCTTCTCAAGGAGGGAAGAATGACATGAGTAACATTTTAGGTAATAATTCAGATGATGATTCTACCCCAATTGGTGGTAGAACTTTTGGGAGCCATAACCTTTGTATCATAGCTGCGTTTGACTCCTCATTTGAATCGTTAGAAAGCTAAGAATGAGGGGAACACCATGAGATAGCATGAGTTTTATTAAATGGTTTTTGACCCTCATAAACCAAATAGAAGTGCCCCATATTTTAATTTTAGTAGTGTAATCTAAAAATAATAAGTTTTTGAAAATAGTAATTTCTTGAATTTTGTATTATTGTGAATCATGAAAGTCAAACCACTTAATCTCCCTCAAGATTGGTGACCTTCCACATCCTCCTCCTATCTTCAAAATATGTATAAATGAAGATGTAACCTAAAAATTAAATTAGACATCTCTTCTCAGAGATAGGCATATGTTTGGATCTATAAATTTGATCAATAAAACATCTCTTCTTAGAGTTATCATTATTATAATTATGTTATTCTTATTTATTGAATTATCTTTTAACCAAAGCTCCTGAGTTTTGAATCAGTGGTATCAAAGTGGTTTGTCTTAAGAGTGTATGATCTCGATGATGAGGTCAAACTACAAGAAGCTTGGGTGGAAAATACAAGATCTAGTAGACTATCCACCTGTTCACTTTAAATGACCTTAAATGGTAGACAATATTGAGACATCTGATCCTTTCAAAGAAATGATGAATGAAGCCATCTAATAATAGCAAGTACAGATGCGAAAACAAATCACCCAAATTCTCCAACAAATCTTGATAGAAAATTTTAACTCCTTATTTACACCCCACATCTTTTCAGTGCCCCAACACCCTTCAAGGTTCAGCGGAATTTTGATATCCCTATATTTGAAGAAAAAATCAATGCTGATGTAGTATAAAATTGGTTGGATCAATTCTCTTCCTATTTTTTTATAAATAAATTCATAGATAAAGAGAAGATCACTTTTATTCTTTTGAAAGCATCATTGCCTATCAAAAAAATTTGGAAAATGTATAAGAAGAGATTTAGTACAGATGATATTGCCTTGAGGTGGAACCTACCTGGGATGATTTTATAGAAGTTACAAAGGAAGAATACTACCTCATTAGAACATATGATGATCTGTATATAGAGTGGCAACAACTTCACCAAGATAAGGAATAGTTGGTTCAAAATTACACTGACATTTTTCATTCTCTATATATAAAATTAGGCATCCATGAAAGTGAGAAACATAAGGTTCTCAAATATTATGGTGGACTACAATGGTATATACGAGGGGAGATAGAAATTTTCAATTTAAAAACCCTTGATGAGGCATACAAGTTCATGGTGAAGATCGAGCAGAAGCATGAAAGAATAAATATGAAGAGTCAACCTTGAAAATAGAAAAGTGACAAAGAAGGTCAAACACAAGGTCAAAATTAGAATAAAAAAGAAGGGAAGAGTAGGAAATGGTGTGATTATCACAAATCTAGAACTCACATTAAATAAAAATGTCAAGCAATCAAGTCTTTGCTTTCTAAGTCACAATCTTTGATATCTACTGCTCTGCCTCATGCACACCCTACAGTCAAAGAAGATGAAAAAGAGATTGTAGATGTTGAGCTTAATTCCATCATTGCTTCATCACAGACCCATGAGGAGGGGCCAGATGACAAGGAAAGGTTATTTCACTCTAAGTTATGGGTGAAAGGTAAGCCTCTGCATTTTATTCTTGATAATAAGAGTCAAAAAATTTAATCTTTGCTAATGTTGTGAAAAGCCTAAATTTGTCCATGAAGCCTCACCTAAAGCCATACAATATTGTATGGTTGAGTCTAGGGATAAACCTCCATGTCACCCACCATTCTTCTCTCATATGCAATAAAACATTTTCAAGATGAGGTATTATGTGATGTGGTCAATCTAGATGTTTGTGATGTACTCTATGGTCATCTATTCATGTATGATTGACATGGCATCTATGGATAAAAAACTTGAAAGATCACCTTGACTATTAAAACATGATGTTATAGGGTACCAGAGGTACCACCTTTTACATTTGTATCCCTAATTAGCACCAAGAAATTCATTCTCATGGTGGTTAAGACAAAAATCTAAAAGGGCCAATGTTTCAGCCCTGACTACATAAACAACAAAACAATAGAAGTAAATAGATACCAAGCTGAAGAAGTTTATGGCCTTCCATCCATAGACTGATGATCAGATATAAATGGTGAACAATCGGGCCCTACACAGCTCTACAAAGCATAGTCCATTCCATGTATGTATCAAGAATCAAATCAAAACACAACTACAACACTTGATGATAAATCTTGATGCAATGGGGACCATTAATTTTCAAGGAGGGAAGAATGATCCAAGCAATATTTTAGGTGACAATTTAGGCAATGGTTCTACCCCAATCGGTGGTAAAACTTCTACGAGCCATAACTTTTGCACCATATCTTCTTTTAACTCCTCATTTGAATCGTTAGAAAGCTAAGAATTAGGGGAATATTGTGAGATGGCATGAGCTCTACTTAGTGGGTTTTAACCCTTTAGTAGTGTAATCTAAAAATAGTAATTTCTTGAATTCTGTATTGTTGTGAATCATGGAAGTCGAACCACTTAATCTCCCTCGAGATTGGTGACCTTCCACATCCTCTTTCTACCTTCAAAATTTGTATAAATAAAGATGTAATCCAAAAAATAAATTAGACGTCTATTCTCAGAGATAGGTATATATTTGGATCTGTAAATTTGATAAATAAAATATCTCTTCTCAGAGATATCATTATTACAATTATGTTATTCTTATTTTTTGAATTATCTTTCAACCAAAGCTCTTGAGTTTTGGATCAGTGGTATTAGAATAATTTGTCTTTAAAATATATGATCTTGAGGATGAGGTTAGACTACAAGAAGTTTGGGTAGAAAATAAAAGATCCAACAAACTATCCACTTGTTCGCCCCAAATGACCTCAAATGGTAGACAACATCGAAACATCCGGTCCTTTCAAGGAAATGGTGAATGAAGCCCTCCAACAATATCAACCATAGATACTACAAAAATTCACCCAAATTTTCTAAAAAAAATCAATGGAAAATTCTAGTTCCTTATCTACACCCCCACATCCTTTCAGTGCCCCAATACCCTTCAATGTTTAGGCAAATTTTGATATCCCTACATTTGAAGGTAAAATCAATGTTGATGTAGTATAAAATTAGTTGAATAAATTATCTTCCTATTTTTTTGTAAATAAATTCACTGATAAAGAGAAGATCACTTTTATTCTTTTGAAAATATCATTGCCTATCAAAAATTGGAGGGAAATGTATAAGAAGAGATTTAGTACGGATGATATTGACCTTGAGGCAAAACCTACCTAGGATGATTTCATAGAATTTGTAAAGGAAGAATACTACCCCATTAGAGCATATGATGATATGTATATAGAGTGGCAACAACTTTGTCAAGGTAATGAATAGTCTGTTCAAGATTATACTAATATTTTTCATTCTCTATCTGTGAGATTGGTCATCTAGAAAATTTAGAAACACAAGTTTCTCAAATATCATGGTGGAATATAATGGTATATATGGGGGGAGATGAAACTCTTTAATTTAAAAACCCTTGGTGAGGCGTACAAGTTCATGGTAAAGATTGAGTAGAGGCATGAAAGAATGAATACAAAGAGTCAGCCTTCAAAATGGAAAAGTGACAAAGAAGGTCAAATACGAGACCAAAATTAAAAGCACAAATAAGAGAAGACTGGCAAATGGTGTGATTACTACAAATCTAGAACTCACTCCAAAGAAGAATGTTGAGCAATCAAGTCCCTACTTTCTAAATCATAATCTTCAACATCTATTACTTTGCCTCATACACACCCTGTAGTTGAAGAGGATGAAGAAGAGATTGTAGATGCTGAGTCTGGTGCCATCATTGCTTCATTATAGACTCATGAGGAGAGGCTAGACAAAAGGAAAGGTTGTTTCACTCTAACTTATGGGTGAAAAGTAAGCCTCTGCATTTTGTTCTTGATAGTGGAAGTCAAAAGAATTTTATCTTTGCTAATTTTGTGAAAAGCCTAAATTTGTCCATGAAGCCTCACCCAAATCCATATAGTATTGGATGGTTGAGTTTAGAGAAAATCCTCCATGCCACCCACCAATGTCTTCTCTTATATGTGATAAAATCTTTCCAAGATGAGGTCTTATGTGATGTGATCAATCTAGATATTTGCAATGTACTCTTTGGGTAGTCATTTATGTATAATCGACATGGAATCTATAAATCAAAAACTCAAAGAATCACCCTCACTCTTATAACATGATGCTATAAGGTATAAGAGGTACCACCTTCTATATCTGTTTCCCTGATCAATGCTAACAAATTTATTCTCATGGTGATCAAGCCATAGAAATCTAAAAGGGTCAATATTGTCTCCTTAGAACACAAACAACACAATAATAGAAGCAAATAGATACCAAGCTAAAGAAGTTCATGTCCTTTAATCCATAGCCTAGTGGTCAGATAGAAATGGTGAACAATCAAGCCCTGCAAAGCTCCACAAAACGTAGTTTATTCTAAGTATGCATCGAGAATCAAATTAAAACATAACTATCACACTTGATGATAAATTTTGATGTAATGGGGACCATTTCTTCTCAAGGAGGGTGAAATGATCTGATCAATGTTTCATGTGACAATTTGGGCAATGGTTCTACCCTAATTAGTGGTAGAACTTCTAGGAGCCATAACTTTTACACCATAGCTCTGTTTGACTCCCTGTTTGAACTGTTGGAAAGATAAGAATGAGGGGAATACAATGAGATGGCACAAGATTTTCTTAGTGGTTTTTCACTCCTAAAAACTAAATAGATATTGCTCCAAATTTTAATTTAATAGTGTAGTCTAAAAATAGTAATTCTTCAAACTGTGTATTGTTGTGAATCATGGAAGTTAAACCACTTAATCTCCCTCGAGATTGGTGACCTTACACATCCTCTTACTTTCAAAATATGTATAAATGAAGATATAACCCATAAATAAAATTAGACATCTCTTCTCAGAGATAGGCATTTATTTAGATCTATAAATTGATCAATAAAACATCTCTTCTTAGATATATCATTATTACAATTATCTTATTCTTGTTTCTTAAATTATCTTTTAACCAATGCTCCTGAGTTTTGGATCAGTGGTATCAAAGTGATTTGTCTTAAGAGTGTATGATCTTGAGGATGAGGTTAGACTATAGGAAGCTTGGGTGGAAAATACAAGATCCATTAGACTATCCACAAGTTCACTCCAAATGACCTCAAATGGTGGACAACACTACGATATCTGATCCTTTCAAGGAAATGGTGAATGAAGTCATACAATAGCAGCAAGCAAAGATGCTACAATAATTTACCTAAATTTTCTAACAAATTTTGATGGGAAATTTTGGCTCCTCATCTACACTTTCACATACTTTTAGTGCCCCAATACCTTTCAACATTCAGTTGAATTTTGATATCCTTACATTTGAAGGCAAAATCAATGTTGATGCATTAGAAAATTGATTAGATAAATTGTCTTCCCATTTTTTTATAAATAAATTTATTGATAAAGAGAAGATCACTTTTGCTCTTTTGAAAGCATCATTGTCTATCAAAAATTGATTGGAAGTGTATAAGAAGAGATTCAGTATGAATGATATTGGCTTTGAGGTGGAACCTACTTGGGATGATTTCATAAAAGCTGTAAAGAAAGGATACTACCCCATTGAAGAATATGATGATCTATATATAGAGTGGTAATAATTTTTCCAAAGTAAATAACAGTCTGTTTAAGATTACACTGACATTTTTCATTCTCTCTCTACAAGATTGAGCATCTAAGAAAGTGAGAAATACAAGGTTCTCATATATCATGGTGGAGTACAATGGTATATACAGAGGGAAATGGAACTCTTCAATTTGGAAACCCTTGACGAGGCGTACAAGTTCATGGTGAAGATTGAATAGAAGTATGAAATAATTAATATGAAGAGTCAGCCTTCAAAATAGAAAAGTGACAAAGAAGGTCAAATACAAGGCCAAAATTAGAAGCACAAATAAGATAAGACTGGGAAATGGTGTGATTATCACAAATTTAGAACTCACTCCAAAGAATAATGTTGAGCCATCAAGTCTTTACTTTCTAAGTCATAATCCTCAACATATACTGCTCTACTTCATACACACCCTACAGTTGAAGAGGATGAAGAAGAGATTGTAGGCATTGAGCCCAATACCATCGTTACTTTATCACAGACCCGTGAGGAGAGGATAGATGACAAGGAAAGGTTGTTTTACTCTAATTTATGGGTGAAAGGTAAGCCTCTACATTTCATTCTTGATAGTGGGAGTCAAAAGAATTTAATATCTATTATTATTGTGAAAAGCCTAAATTTATCCATGAAGCCTCACCCAAAGCCATACAGTATTAGATGGTTGAGACTAGGGAGAAACCTTTGTGTCACCCATCAATGTATTCTCTCATATGCAATAAAACCTTTCCAAGATGAGGTTTTATTTGATGTGGTTAATCTAGATGTTTACGATGTACTCTTTAGTCAGCCATTTATGTATGATCGATATGGCATCTATGAATCAAGAACTTGAAGGATCACCCTCACTCTTAGAACACAGTGTTATAGGGTACCAGAGTTACCACCTTCTACATTTGTCTCCCTGATTAGTACCAAGAAATTTATTCTCATGGTGGTCAAGCCATAGAAATCCAAAAGGATCAATGTTGCAACCCTGATTACATAAACAACACAATAATAGAATAAAATAGATACCAAGTTAAAGAAGTTCATAACCTTCCATCCAAAGACTAATGGTTAGATAGAAATAGTGAATAATCGGACCCTACACATCTCTACAAAGCATAGTCTATTTCAAGTATGCATTGGGAATCAAATAAAAACATAATTTCCATACTTGATGATAAATCTTGATATAATAAGGACCATTGATTTTCAAGGAGGGAGGAATGATCTAAGCAATATTTCAGGTGACAATTTGGGTGACGGTTCTACTTCAATTGGTGGTAAAACTTTTGGGATCCATTACTTTTGCACCATAGCTCCATTTGACTCTGCGTTTGAACCGTTGGAAAGCTAAGAATGAGGGGAACACCATGAGATGGCATGAGCTCTACTTGATAGGTTTTGACCCCTAAAAACTAAATGAAAGTGATCCAAATTTCAATTTTAGTAGTGCAGTCAAAAAATAGTAAGTTTCTAAAAATAGTAATTCCTTAAATTTTATATTGTTGTGAATCATGGCAGTTGAACCACTTAATCTACCTCGATATTGGTGACCTTCCACATTCTCCTTCTACCCTAAAAATTTATATAAATGAAGATGTAACCCAAAAAGGAAATTAGACATCTCTTCTCAGAGATAGGCATATGTTTAGATCTGTAAATTTGATCAATAAAACATCTCTTCTCAGAGATATCATTATTATAATTATCATATTCTTGTCTCTTGAATTATCTTTCAACCAAAGCTCCTAAGTTTTGGATCAATTTCACATCACATTTTTCTTGGGGATTTAAAATAAACACAAACTTAGACTAAATGCTCTTAATAGCTTTTTTATTATTTTTTGTTGTGTGTTTTTGTAAAATAGATTTATTGTGTATGATCTCCCCTATCCCTTTTAGGGAACTCGTGTGACCAAAATTAGTTTATCCATTATTTTTATCGCATAGTCCAAGCATAAAAGGAATGTCACAAAGGCACTCCCTAAGATTTGAGGTACTTGGGTGATCCAAAAATGACCTTAAAGTCCTATATGTTTATTTCTTGCATCTTGGCTTATAGGTGGGATTTCATCACCTCCCTATAAGTTCTTTAGAGAAGCGTTGACCTAATAATTCATCTCCCAACATCATTTTAACCCCACTCCATGGTGGGTATACAAATTGAGTTGGTGAATCATTGGGACAATAGTTTAAGTGATTAAACTACATCCATCATCAGCTACTACCCTCAAAATAATGGCCTAATCTAGACATCACACTACACTAAGCAATTAACAAATGTAGTGGTTGTAAAAAATACAAGACCTTTTTCCAACAAGCCAATTAGTTTGGATCCAAATGACATGTTTTTCCCTAGTGTTAATCACACATATGGGACCATTTAGAACATGCAAAAATTATAGTTTTTAGATAAACTCCACTTGTCATGGAAATATTGTTAATGCAAGGTGAGTAGCCTGAAATTCCATGTCATCATAAAAATTCTTAAGAGAAGAGGGGGCCTAATAAACCCTAATTTTCATGTGCATTTAATTTTTGGATTAACAAATTATTTCCTCTTAAGAAGGAATATATAGACATAGTTTGACAATATGAAGTTACATTATCAATTTTTAGGAATGGCATGATACACTTAGGTGTTTTTATGTCTTTTCCTTTTACTTGAATTATTTTGAGTCAAAATTTATTTTGTTTGTCAAAAACACATGTCCAAAACCATGTCTAAATTGAGTCATGCTTGTACACCATTTTTTAGCCTAAAGAGGTGCTATGTCATTTGTTCGATGCCACACTTTGGCTTAATCATTTTTCAAAACATTTCAAGTGTGTGTCACTTGTTTCAAAGGGGCATAGTTATGTTTCCCATTTCATTCCAAGTCCTTACCTTAGATTTTTTAAATAGCCATTATCATACCTTTGAGTGAGATAGCATCATTACACTGCTCATTTTGTTTCAAAGAACTTTTACCTTGTGTCAAATTGAGTTCCAAATCACGTATGCCTTTTAGTCTATGATTGGTTTCATTATGCCATTTATTTTGTTCTAAGAATGTATTCTACTTGAATAACCTATATCTTCTAAACCAAGTTCAAAATTGGTCTTGTGAAGTTCAGATTCAAACATTGATTGGTTTGTGCATATGCCTCACTTAAATTTGGCTTAGTTTTTTAGGTCTCACTTTTGGATTGTGCAATTTGGACTAATTTATTGCTTGCTTTGAAGATATTTTGTGCATAGATTTCAAAGGTGATATATTTTTTATATGCCTCATGTCTCGTTTATAATTTAATAAATAAGGTTAAAAGTCCCTCTCCAAGTACAACCTTAAGCATGGATAGTTTACATTTGAATCTTGATCATCACTTGGGCGTGAATGTTTTACTCCTTATTCTTATTTTTGCTTACTTGGAATTGATTTTACTAATTAGTTTTATGCATCTGCCTAAGGTCCAATGTCTTTTACCAATGGTCAAGTTTGTGTTTGAATCTGTATGCCTAGTTTAGAGTCCAAGTGTTTCAATTTGTTAGATTAATTACCTTGTCATTTTACCTCAACCAAGTTTGTTTCAAGTCTAGATTTGTGACATGTTTCTAAAGACCTAGCATCTTACCTTTAATTTTAGACCTAGTTTTTTTTATGTCTAGCCATGTGCCTTATTCCCAAAGACCTAAACTTTTACATTTGCCATAGTTTAGATTTCATTCATGCCATTTAAAGTCTAGATTTGTGTCATGCTCCCAAAGAGTTAGCATTTTCTTTTTAGTCCTAATCTGTTCCAAGTCTAGCTTTGTGTCATGTTTCCAAAAACCTAGATTTTACCTTTCATCTTAGACCTAGTTTTTTTTAGCCTAGCTTTGTGCCTTTTTCCCAAAGACCTAGCAACCTTTTTTGTTTTAAGACCTAGATTAGAGTTATTTGAAACACTTTTTACCAAGATTAACATTTAGACTTATATTTCACTTGACCATCTGTGTAAGACATTTGAAATTATACCTTGAGGACATTTTAGACCAAGTTTATCATTGATGAATTTGGAGAGAAGCTCCATTCCTAGGCCAAGTTTTAAACCAAGTTTCTAGATATACCAAGTTTGGACCATTTTCCATTCAGACCACATTTTAAGAGTTTTTAAAACCCTAGATCTTTTATTCATGAAACATTAGTCATGTATTTGGAAATACCTCATTATATACATAGTGGAACAATGTACAATCTAGATTAGGATAATGTGGCTATGAATGATAACTTTGTTCAAGACCCATATGCCAATGATATAGTTTGTGAGATGGTTCCTTATCCTTCTTAAACTGATCAATATGTAGAACAAAGTCAAGATCTATTAGCACATTACTTGGTTAATACACCTCTATATTTAGGGCAAGACCAAGAACAAACAACCTAATATCTTGCTAGTGTGCCATTGGTTGTATAACAAGTGCAACAATAACCATATTATATCACCCTGCCATCAACATATGAACTATACTTATTTGATCATCACTTGCTTGAAAATAAGGACAAGGTTTTAGTTAGATTCATGGTAATAGAGGCCAAGTTTCTAGCAAACTTCCCCCATAAAAACCTACCTAGTCTAGTCAAAGTGCCAAGAAATGTACATTACATCTAAACTATTGAATAGGCCTCTACTAGCTATCCTCAAGTGCTCATGTTGATTTCATACCAAGACCCACATATGCTTGTAAGAGGAAAAGGCCCCATGGAGGACCAATTCAAACAAATGTTATAATCATATCAGACCTACCTAAATCTAGCATGAAATTTCAATGCCATGGCCATATTGAATGCTCTTCTCATAGAGCTAAATCATTCGATAAGAGTACTAGTTGATTGGATAAGTCAAGCTAATCTAGGTATAGACCCATTTACCTAAAATAATTTAGTAGGTGACATGTTTAATGTCCCTTTCATTGAGGAAGTAAATATGGTTTCCACTCAAAAATATGTGCAAAATGTAGTGGACAACACGCAAGTGTCTTCCAATCCAGGCTAAGGTGATACAAATACACCAATAAATAATCCATAACAATAAGTGCCTCTAGTCAATACTATGAATGGTTTACAATAGTAGGGGGAAATAATTCCTACTTCCCAATCACAACAAATTATTATTAATCCTCAACTAATTGCTTCTTTAAGCATGCAACAACAAGGGATAAGTAATCAAGTGTCAACTAATGCTTTGCCTCAACGTGTGATGAATGTTATCCCACCTCAAAAAGTAATGGCTAATGGTCCACATCAATAAGCACAATCTAATTTACCACAATAATAGAGGCAAAACACTATGCCAACTCGACATGGGATAATAAATTTTCCACCTCAATAGGTAATAATGAGTGTACCTTATAGTTGTAGACCAATATGCCTTTACAATCACTAACATTGTCTAATCAACAATGTATTTTTGTTGGTCAACAACAAATACAAAACACCCAACAAGCATCTAGTTCACACTAGGTATTTGTGCAAAAAAGAGGTACCAATGTCCAACAAGTCCACATTATGCAATAATTTCCTTTTATGTATCAAGTGCCATAGACTCAAAGATAGGGCCTTGGTCAACAACAAGTTCCCTTTATTCAGCCAAGTTTGACTAGTCGGTAGCAAGTCCCTACAATACCTTTTGCAAAGCTATATCCTTCTATCACAAACCCAATTTCCTCAAACCTAAGTCCATATACTGAATCCAAACTAGAATATATCAATAACATTTATAATATCAACAATTACTTCCCAATCCATGGATGCATATTCCTAGTCAGTTCACCCATCAAACCAATATTTTGTAGCATTTCATGGCTCCATTATGCCCTAGTCAAGGTAATCCACCTTTGACCACCCAACCCTAACCAAGTGTACCATCTAGTTTCTTGGCCCAACAACTACAACAAATGAAGGATATGATTATCTCCATTCAAATAGCGAACTAGACCAAGAAATGGAAATTAGATGACATTATTCATACCCTTTTAACATGTAGTATATTTAGATACCATTTCTTCCAGGTTATGAACTATCAAATTTTGAAAAGTATAAGGGTAAAGGAGACCCTAAGGCACATCTAATAGAGTTATTTATTGCTTTCTAGCCAATTGCTTATAGTGACATTTACATACTCCTTTTTTTCCCTTGAAGTCTAGCTAGATAGGCTTTAGACTGGTTTCTCAAGTTATAAAAAAATTAGTGTCTGACTTTGATCATCTCTTGGATAAATCTATGCAACATTTCTCTTATAATCTCAAACATGATATTTCATTAGTAGATTTGACTCAAGCCAAGTAGAAAGTTGGTAAGATCCTTGCAAGATACTTATAGAGATGGAAAGTTCTTGTTAGTTGCTTCACCCACAACTTACCAGATAAGCAAGTAGCCACTATGTTTACTAAAAATTTGTACAATGGAATATCTTATCATCTAGAGCTTTGGTGTGAGCATACCTTCAAAAAGATTAATGATAAAGGCTTACAGATTAAAAAGGCCCTTATTAACAAAGTGATTATCAAATTGACCTCCTCAAATTAGAATTAGATCCAAAACTAAAATGTATTCCTAGGTTAAAACCCTAACCTAATCTAAGTGCAAGCATCTACACCAGCTCAAGCTAACAACTATGAAAAATCCAAAACATACAACCATAACAAGAATGTTGTTGGTAATGGAATAACTAAGTCACACCATATCCAAATGATACAAACACCATCTACTTAACCCATGTCATAAATGTAACTTATTTTGTATTAACAATTTATCCAACAAGCACAACTTAGACTAGCACCTCAAGTGCCATAACAACCACCTTTGAAAACCCATCCTCTAAGAAGATGGCCCACTCCTCGAGTCTTTAGTGACCTTGGTGAGCCCATTGAAGAAGTATTTGTGAAGCTAGCCATGGCCAATATGATTATTTGGCTAACTCCAAAGCACTATCCTGAGGGTATACCATACTTGGACTGGTACAGAGAGAATGAGTTCTATGAATACCATCATGTTCACAAACATTCCATATGTCATTATGTACAGTTAAATCACCTTATTAAAAATATGTTGGAAATGGGGAAATCTAGTTGGATAATAGATCATTTACATCTACTAAAAACTTGGATATCTATCAAAATCTTTTTTCATAACATAACATTCAACAACAACAATAACGAAGACCACAACAATAGTAACAACAATAAAATCATCAGCAATAGTCACAATAATAACTATAATATTAATAGCAATAATAACAATGTCAACCAAATGCAAGGAACCAAGGCCAAAATTATCCCAACAACCAACAAACTTACCATGCAGTTGCATATGACTACAATAAATTTGTAGGTCATATTATGGGTGGGTATGTTTCTACCATTACTATTATTCCTAGACTAAGTCCCAATAGACTAGGATCATTACCTAATAATACCAATTAATCTACCTATGCTAATAATCCTTCATTAACTTGTGATCATATCCAAGCATACAAAAAACTAAAGATTTCCATTTTAGGACCTCATGTCAATAAATATTCATTGCCTTGTGGCCACAACCAAGTGCATCGGTAATCAAGAATTATCCTTTTTGGCCTGTCTCCTTCATTTTTTAGTAACAATGGTCCTATATCCAATCTGTATTATGCAATCATAACTTGATGGTCTAATATTACCATACCAAGCCCATAACCTCCTACCAATGAATTGATTCAAACCATAGTGTTGGCTAAGAGCAAGCCAATCACCATTGTTAAGAAAAAGACATATCACATTATATAATAATTACAAAAGATGCCCACACAAATATCCATTTTGGATTTGTTACGCATGTCTACTATCCATAAGAATATCCTAACAAAACTCCTAGGCTATTCCAAGTTCCAAATTACATAACCCTAGATAAATTCCAAGCTTTGGTTGGATACCTAACCCTAGACCAATAGTTGACCTTTGATCAAAGTGATATGTCATCCCTTAGCCCTCTCCATAATAACCCATTTTACATTGAAGTTATCATCACATGGCATAAAGTCAAATGTGTCTTGATAGATAATGGATCAAGCCTAAATATTGTATCTCCAAATCTAATAAAGCCTCTAGGTATACATCGATTAACCTACAACCAAAAACTAATACTATCAAATCCTATGATAATGAAGAACGGGAATCACAAGGAACCATAAGCTTGCTAGTAATCATTGAGCATTTAACTCATGATACACTTTGTCATATGCCATACCTAGATCTATCATACAATTTATTTTTGGGTAGGCCATGGATATATGAAATTCATGCAATCCCTTCGACACTGCACCAGTGTATCAAGTTCCCTCACTTGGGGATGGAAGCCACTATGGAGATCTATAGCATTATGAACATTGAAAACATTTGGAGGCTGAGTATGAAAGTTAAAATTATTGATTCAACCTAGACCTAATACCTAAGAACAATAAAGACAAAGAGATACATATAGCTCCTCTTGAAATGTCTAATCATTTTACCATTTTCGACAATGGTCCAGGAGAGTATTTGACCCATGACACATTCCATATTTCCAAGCTTCCATAGAACCCCAGGTCTTATAGATGATTTAAAGCCAAACAAGCTTGCATAAAATGGTAATGGAAGGGAAAAGGCAAGCTTCATAGCCCATCACCTATTATTTTCACACTAGCCACTAGTTAAGAAGAGGACCTACTTACCAATGATGATTCTTGGTTATACAATGACAAATTAGATGATTTCTACTACAACACAAAGTATCCCATCCCTAACAAGATCTTGGATAACCAAGCCTATGAAGGAGGAGGCCTAGGGGCAAATCAACAAGCTACTCTTGACCCCATTTTTATGACCTAATACAAAGGAACCTATGGTCTTAGATTTGAACTACCTGGGGGTGACCCCATGTATCTTATTCATGTTTCAAATCTAATGACTAATGATGATGGTGTTGATAATGAATTAGAATCCAATTATAGCATTTATGAAGACCTTGATAGTACCAACCTATTTTACCCATATACCATTTATATCATTACACTATTCAATCAACATTCTCTGTTTCCCCTATATCATCCTCAACTTATAGATTGAGACCAATGAGAATCCATAGTGCATGTAGATGAATTTGAGAATGATGGGGCCTTTTGCGATTTTCTAGGCCTAAGAGAGAATGTTTCTTTGGGAGATCACAAACAAGGGTTTTTTAATCAAACTAGATCCTGTAGCCTATTTTAGAGAGCGGGTGAACACCTTTAGCTAAAAACAAAAAAATAAAACATTAAGGTCCCAAAGTGAAAACCTTTTTGAGGTGCTTTTAAACCAGGGTAAAAGTAAATAAAAAGGCCAATCTTTACGTGAAAACCTATTTTAGGTACCACTAAATGGGGGTGTTCACCTTTCCTTGAATGAAGCTTAGGAGACCAACAATAATGAACTTACTTTTGGGTCTAAGTTTGGCATATAAGAATAAAATGCCTTCAATCAAATAGTTTGAGAATGTCCTACAATATTTATAGCATGGACATTACTACCATTGGAAGATTCAGATTCATCTTGCTTGGGAGATCTTGAAGAACTAGTCCAACTAGAGGACTTTGCCATTGTAGGCCAATTCACATCCTTACCAACCATTTTAGAAGATGGCTTGACTCTCCTAGTAGAAGATACGATGAAATTTAGCATTAAGACTTCAGATGACTCGAAGTGGATCAAGTTAGGTGCATCCCCCACTGAGGAGGAATGTAAAGTTTTTACAAAATATTTTGAGGGAGTTTGTTGACATTTTTGTTTGGCCCTATTTAGACATGCCAAGTTTGGACCATGCCTTAGTTGTACACCACATTATTATTTATCCTGATGCCAAACTTGTGAAATTGAAACTATGCAAGATGCATCCTTGTATTATTGTATTAGTAAAGAAAGAGTTGGAAAACTCTTGGAAGCAAGATGCATTAGACCAATGACTATTCAAAGTGGATCCCAAATATTGTGTTTATCAGTAAGAAGCTAGAAGGGATCAAAAATTTTAATAATTTTAGAAAAATCAATAAGGCCTACCCTAAGGATGACTTTCCTCTACTGAATATCAACATGATAGTTGACTCCACAGTCGACTATGAAATATTATCCCTCATGGATGGATTTTCAGGATACAATCAAATCAGCTGGCACCAAAAGACCAACATAAAATAGTGTTCACCACTCCTTGGGGAATGTTTTGATATTAGGTTATGTCATTCAGCCTCAAGAATATTGGGGCCACATATTAGAGAGCTATGATCATTATATTTCATTACATGATGCATGATGTTGTCAAAGACTATGTTGATGATATATTGGGTAAATGAAAGACTTGTGGAGATCATCCAGCCATGCTACAAAGGATATTTAAAAGGATTCGTGACTATAATACTAGACTCAATATTAAGAAGTGTGTCTTTGGTATCACTTTAGGCAAATTATTAGGCTTTATTGTCTATCATTGAGGCATTACAATTGATCTTACCAAGGTACAAACCATTATCGAGATGCCAGCACCATTCACTTTGAAGTGGATCTACAGTTTAAAGGGGAAAATAGTATATCAAAAGCTTCATTTCATAGTTGGTTGATAAATGTCATCCCTTTACTCACTTGCTGAAGAAAGGTGTTATATTCATTTAGTATGAAGAATGTCAGAAAGCCTTTCAATACCCAAAGGAATATCTTGCCAATTCACCTCTTTTGTTACCACCAATGCTAGGGATGCCATTTTTGATATACATATCTACCACTGATAAAGTGATGGAGGTGCTTTTATCTTAGCATGATGAAAATGGGAAAGAACATATCATGTACTATTTAAGTCATACATTGGTTACGTATGAACATAACTATAAGCTAATAGAAAAAGCTTGTTTAGCTATTGTCTTTATAGCCTAGAAGCTATGTCATTACATGCTTAACAATAAGACCATAATTATTGCTAAAGTAGATCCACTCAAGTATCTACTATCAAAGATAGTTTTACAAGGACACATGGCTAAATGGATCATGCTATTGAGTGAGTTTAAGATTGATTACATCAATAAGAGGCCATAAAGGGATAAGTACTTGCAGACCAGCTTTTTAAAGCTCCCCTTTTAGATATCAAAACACTCACTTTCATGTCTCCAGATGAATCCATCATGACCATCATGAACACACCTCTTGAGGAGTAGCAATAGAAGCCATATTTTGATGGATCATTCACATCTCATGGATCAGGGTTAGGCCTATTATTTATTATACCATAGGGGGATATTATTTCCAAATCAGTTTGTATCAACTTTATTTGTACTAATAATATGGCTAAATATGAAGCACTCATTACGGGGCTTCATCAAGTAGTATAATGGAACATTCATTATCTCACAGTTTATGGTGATTCTTAGTTAATCATCAATCAAGTTACAAACCACTTTCAGACCAAATATGATAAGTCATTACCATACAAGGCCATGGTGGACATTCTCAAATAACAAATTACCCATATATAGTTTATACACATACCTTAGGCTAATAATAGGATAACATATTCCATGTCTACCACCAATTCTTTGATCTAGAACATCTCAAGGATAAAGACTATCAATTACTCATTGACCATCTTCTATTGCCTACTCATGAACCTTCGATCATCACCATGATCTATGATTTTATTAATTCCAATTCTATTTGGTACTTAGACCTATATAGCTACCTTCATGATCACATCATGCCATCAAACCTATCACATAAACAATAAAATGTCTTTACCCACCAAGACTCCTGATATACCCTACTTGGCCCAACATTTTACTGCATAAGCTTTGATATAACTATGCTTAGTTATTTGAATTTAGTAGGAACCACATTAGCATTGAGGGAAGTCTATGAAAGATTATGTGGAGCCCACACCAATTGGGCTATCCTTTCCATGAAGCTCTTATGTACTAGTTACTATTGGCCAATTATGGAAGTAGATGTAATTGCTTATGTTAAATGATGTGATAAATGTTAAATGCATGCCAATATTATTCATAATTTAGCTAGAACACTCAAACTGATGCTCACACCATGGCCATTTTCAATGTGGAGACTTGATCTTGTTGGAAATATTAACCCTACCTCATCTGTGGCCATAAGCACATCCTTACCGCTATCAAGTATTTCACTGAGTGGGTTGAAGTTATTCCCCTCACTTACATGATTAGAAAATATATTTCTAAATTCATTTTCAACCATCTCATTTGCTGCTATGGTATCCCATTTGACATTATATCTGATAATGGTAGATCATTTAAGAACAAAGATGTCAAAGCACTTTATGTTTAGTATAACATCACCTAACATTTTTCCACCACATATTACCCATAATGTGATGGCCAAGCAAAGGCATATAACAAGACCATTATCAACATTATTAAGAAGATTATCAATGATATTGGTTATGATTGGCACCTACAGATCTTTTGTGCCCTATGGGCATATCATACTTGTGATCTAGGAATTTAACTCAAGAGAGGATGGTTAGTATTGTGTTAGTTCTAAAATGAAAACAAAATGAAGTAAACACATTAATAGCATAACATCTCTAGGCCTAGACACTAGGGAGTGCTTAGTTAATAAAAGTAAATGATAAACACAACTAAAAAGCAAGGGATCAAATACAAGAGTTCACCTTCATTGGATGCTCCAAATGCCTTTGTAGTAGTGGCTTGCTTGACTTGTGCTCACGAAGTCCTTGGCAATGGAAGCTTGGCTATCTCCATCTCTCCTTGGCACCTTTGGCTTATAGCTTGGCTCAGCTTGGAATTAATTTGGCATGCTAATTCTATTTGAATGAATCTTTTGGAACCAATCCTAGATTATAACTTTGCATAAATTACACTTAGAAATGATGTTGTGAGGCCTCTTATTTATAGATTTTTGGATTTGATCAAAATCAACCTAAACTGTCTATCTCAAGATTGAGATGTGTGGTTGAGGATTAATTCAATTTTTAAAATTAAATTTTTAATTATTCTCATCATGACATTGGAAGAAGGAGTAATTAAGAAGCAAGGAGGGCATCATGGAAGTCATTGATGAGGCATGGAGGGCATGAATCTTGATATTTGTGGCATTTATGGCCTAGAGATGTCTTCCCAAGAAATGAGGTCACTTGATGATGCAGATATTCAATATTCATTTCCAAAATAAAGTATTCAACAAGTTTCCATAGAATTCTTGATTAGGCCTTAATTTGGGTTAATTAGCTCTTAAACATGATTAAGCACTTTATGCACAAATTATTCAAATTGATCAGAATGCCTTGTTATTGGTCCTAAATTTGACTAGATTAGAATTGGAAGGTGTTGTCAAATGTATTGGAATCGTATTCCCATTTATAATGTTTCCAACAATAAATAACAAAGGCACGCATCTTATGCAAAATATTTGATAGGAAAGAATAGTCTAGAGCACATGGGTGCAAAATTGAAATTTTGACTCAAAATGATCTGATCAAAGTTAGTTGGCTCATAAATTGCATTACTCCATTTAGTGATACCCTAGCCAAAATTGGCACTTGACTATGTCAGTTTCACATCATTTAACATGTTTTAGTGTTTTTAGGCCAAATTATACATTTTGGGTAGAAATTGACCAAAACTCTAATTAGAGGTTATCAATGGCCAATTTCAGGTGTCTACAGTTTGCCCTTGTTTGGAAAGGCATTGTAAGCTATAAGCACAGTAATATCTTCTCAAATAATAAAAAGGTTTGGTATGCCAAAAAGAAAAAAGCTCCAAATGGCTTTGGGAAGCCTATGATGATGTTGTTTTCCCCTATTTGGAAAGGCATTGCAAGCTATAAGAACAATAACGTCTTCTCAAATAATGAAAAGGTCTTGTATGCCAAAGAGAACAAAGATCCAAATGGTTTTTGGAAGCCCATAATGATACCCCCTTGATGGAGTAGTTTTCACATTTGTTGATGGACATTCCCTTGAAAATAAACAAGAAAAAAGGTGGAATTAACCCATGGTTGAGATTAATCCAAATGAGAAAATGCTTGCATGCATTGATGTAAAAAAGATACTAATTTGCCCAAAGGTGGTTATAATTAGGATTAAAATTCAAAATAATGATTTTCCCATGGGTCGTTATAATCATTAAGAGGACCTAGATTGGTTAAAGATGATTGTGCCCCAATTAGGACTGATTAGCAAGCATAACTCAAGGATATAATTAGAATATAGATTAAAGATGAGCGGGTGCAAAGTGATGAAAGAGATGGATAGAGGAATAATATTAATCAATATGAATGATTCAATTGTACCTATTAATGAGGATATGCTCATCATAATTAATAATGATATAACTAGAATGGTCAATGAGTTGATTTGATCAAGATAGGTGAAAAGATTTGCCAAGGTGCTAAGGAGAAACTTCTATAGCTCCATTGATTATAGACCTTTTTGAAGCTAATTTTTACTATAGCATGTGATGGTAGGCTTCATGATAGAAAACCATGAATACTTGGTCAAACTATACATAAGGACTGACTCTCGATACAATAAACACTTGAAAATAATGCACCAATGATAAAAACCATGATGACAATGTTGACGTGTGAATATGGATAGACTCAAGAATAATGTGCTTGAGTAATCAGCCAACGAACACATATAGACTGAGTCAAGGCAATAGTGATAAAAATTAAAAAATAGGTAAGTGAATAAACAAACAAATAAATAAATAAATAAAAAGCTTGAAAAAAAAAAAAAAAAAACATCCTAACAATGACAATGCCCTAGTAAGGGAAATCGAGGATAACTGACTAAGCTTAGATAGGACAATTGTTTTTGGATTTTGAAATTTTATGAATGTTTTTGGAATTTTGAGGGTATTTTAACTCATTAGAGAATGACAAGATACTTTCTCAAAAAATGGTGAGAGTGTTTGGCTTAGGTTGGTCCCAAAACAGTAAGAGCCTATGGAAAGGGGGACTGAGGTGACCTCAACATGAATTGAGCATGACCCACATAGTCCCAAAATGACCTCAAGTAATAGTAATTCCATCCACACAAAAGGTGGGGAAAAACCAACTAAGTCTCAACAAGTTTTCAAATCTGGTAAATGGCCAGTCAAATGAAAATAATGATGTCAAGGTGATGCGGCAATGCATGATAAACAAGTGTTGCCCCTAGTTTGCCCATAGGTGGTTATAACTAGGAGACAATGGCATAGGTCAATGATACTAATTTGCCCATATGTGGTTATAATTAGTAGTAAGACTAGTGAAACACTAATTTTCCCATAGGCAGTTATAATCAGGCTCACATAAATAAATGTGGATATAAGATGAAAGATATCTTGTTAGATTAACTATCACACTATTTTCATAGACTATCATTATAAACATAGAATAGATTGATTGTTAAAACTTGATTGGAATCCCCCCACAAAAAGTATAGGAAGAACCAAAGGAACCAAGATCAAAATAGGATTGGGTAGGATGACTAAAAACAATCTTTGGTATAGATAAGAATGGAATGATAGGATGGTATGGTCTTGCTAAGGATCATGATTTTCTTGATAATTAGGTTAAAATGGTATAAGGGTTGCCCGTAAGTGATGGGGTGAATGGTTGGGATCTACAATAATGGTAAATGGATATGCAATAATGGTAATGGCAATGTGAGATGATATGGTACATGTTTTTGGTCTAGGTGTAGTTTTTGATTATGTTATTCCTAGTGATGGGGAGATGTATGTCTTTATCAACAAATGATACAAACAAAATACTTGATTATTTTAATTGCTAGCCCACACCTCATCAAAATAACTGCTCTATCAAGAATGGCCTATAGATTTGGTTGTTGAGAATGCTTTTGTGATCTTCATTGGTCATTGATTTTGATTCCTTCATGTATCGAGACAAGGTATCTTTGTAGCCTTTGCAAAGGAAAGTGTGACCATAGATGGTAAATAGGGACAAATAACAGATGGTGGGTTTGATTGTGAAATGGAATGGTAGATGATAATAAAATGTATAATGGTGGGGAAACAAATGAAGATCAGGACTTTCAGTCACATGTAATGTTGTTGATGCCAAATTTGACATAATTTTGGTTGTGGTAGGGCCAAAGACTTTTTTTCTCAATAGAACCACCAAATTTTTTTGTTGTTTGATCTTGAGAGTAGCTACCATCTGATTAGATTGTAGATTGGAAGATATTTTGATTTGCTCTTTCATTTTATCTTCATTAAGCAGTGAAGAACTTATGTGCTCAGCTATTGGTGCCTTAATGAGATTTTCACCAGTGAAGTTGCCTTAATAGTCCTATAGTGCCTCTAATAAGGTTTCACTAAGGAATGTTGACTTTTGACTTTGATTGTCTTCTATTACTTATGAAAAAGTTTCACTAGAAGATGTTGAGTTTTGACTTTGATTGTCCCCTAGTGCCTTCAAAAAGGCTTCACTAAGAGAGCATTCTTCTACTACATGAATGTTGTCTTGGCCTCCTTGCTCTTCTTCAACGGCTATGTCACCATGGATTTAGTTCAACGAAGTGTGATTTAATCGGTCCCAATCAACACTTGTGGGAGATGGAATGTCAATAATATGGCTATTTAGTTGATGGTAATGGCCTGTGGAATGATAATGGAATGGGGAGAGGCTGCATAATCCTCTTAGAATATACTAGAATCACTTGTGTTGAAGTTGAAGTACTCATCCCCAAAAACTATATAAGTATCACAATGTATTCAAATTGATCTATGAGGCATGCATAACCAATATTGTAACAACCATGAACATATTCTTCTTTTGAATCTGAGTTTGACTCAAGGGACTCTGAACCTGATGTTGAGACTGATGTTGATTTTGATTTTGATTTTGATTTTGATGTTAAATCTAATGTCAGTCTAAGAATAAAACCTAATTCAAACTCAGATTCTTCATCTAATGGGTACTTTTTTATAATGATGTCTTGTTGAATATTTGGTATTGGATAAGTAACAACCTGTAACGACATGATGGGATCCATAAAGATTGGTTTGTCAAAGTGAGACTCCTCTAGGATGTGAAAAAGGTCAAGAGATAACTCCTTAGAGATTGGCTTGTCAATAGGTGGCTCTTTAAAAATAGGCACATGATCGAGGTAATGATTTTCCCAAAGGTAGTTATAATCATTAAGAAGTGACTCAACAAAGATTGGCTCATTAGAGTGAGACTTCTTGACAACTAGTATAGGATCAATAGGTAATTTATCACAGTCTAACTTATTAGTTGATTTAATAGAAACATCTTGGATTGGTTTGATGGGGGGATCATAAGAACAAACACACTTTATCCTGATCCCTCTTGTTAGGATCTTGCTCCTCAGATAGAGCACAATATGATTACCAAATATAAGCAATTATAAATGCGAAAATAACCAGAAACACAAGTAACTAGAATTCACCAATAGCACAGAATATGAGAGACAATACACTATCTTGTATTAACACTTTACAGAAAAGAATACAATAAAGAGCCGCCACACTCTTCCACCTTACAGAGGCTTCCCACACCTCAAGTGTATAGTAATTCTTCTACAACACTCTCCTACCAAAAATGGTCCCAATAACCAACTCACAAACAGAATTGGTGTTCACCTCTCCAACTAGTCAGTAATAACCCTGCCAGTTCACCAAGCACTCTAAAGCACTTCAAGTTGATCTTCCATGAACCTGCAACCTGCAATTCAATAGACCATACTCACACATGTAGATCTCCTATGAGCTTGCAACAACCTGCAACTCAATGATCTTACACTTAGAAGGAACTACCTTGCCTTCCTTATCAACTCATACTTATACAATACATGCCAATGGGTCTATAAATAGATCCCAGAGTTGAACAATAACTTAGACTCTTAATTTAGACAATTATCCTTGCAGCTCAAGACTCTAATTGGCCTTTACATGCAAACACCTCATTCACTTAACTAACTGTCTATGCAACGAACAGTTCTAGAACACACAGGCGACTGACGCCAGTCCCTGCTTGCCTGGTCCTGCCAATGCCGGCTGACTCTCTGCCGTCGCTGATGGCCTTCTACACTAGTCATGACCGACATCGGTCCTGCTGCCGACACTGGTGCTCCTGGATCTCAGCAACCTTCTATTCCTTTTGTTTGCAAAGAGTTAAAGCTTTTAGCTCCACAACTCAACAATCTCCCACTTGGAGATAAATAGCTGCAACCTATACTTGTACCTGTACTGTTAGGGTGTGGAGCTTAAAAGCTTCACCAAGGAGCACAGTTATTCGTTTCGAGTCTACACAGACACCGGCGTCGGTCAAGAGCGACCGACATCGGTAAGAAACAGTTAGAGAGACGCTGACGTCGGCAGAGGATCGGTCGACGACGGTCACAGGCGAGCAGGCAGGAATCGACGTCGGTTACCTACATGTCCAAAAAGCGATTTTCGAGGACAGAAGCGAGTGTTTGCATGATCAGTTTGAGTTGGAGACTCAAGCTCGCGTCTCTATTATTAGCATTACTATTTTTAGAGCCCTTGTTTAAGTGGTTTAATTGTTTGTTGGAAGTACATGCTCAAGTCTCCTAATTCTATATGAAGAATTAGATCTTCCTAGCTTATTATGTATTGTAGTGAATTATTGTAATTCATTGTGTGAAGAACAGTACAGAATTGAATCAATCCAGGCTTGTTGGAATTGGTTATTCTTGAGAGAGATAGCTCTTGAGGAATAGAGATCTATTGAGAGATCTATACATCTAGGAGAGGTGTGGAAGAAAGAAGCTTTCTTCAATTATATTCCTATTGTAAAGAGTTTGTTAATACAAGTTTTCAGGGTGTTTTTTTGTATCTCTTGTTCTTGCTATTTATCTTTCTAATTACTTGTCAATCTGATTTAATTCCGCGTTTATTGCTGACACAATTGTAATCTATTGTTGGTTTGATCCCCCAACAAGTGGTATCAGAGCCTTGGTTACAGGTTCAGAGCTTGATAATTGGTATCAAAGTTTAGGTTCACTAACAGGTGGTTCAGATCTGTGTAGTGTTTATTGATTACAGGTTCTCATAAGAGTTTCTGCAGGGATTTCTGTTTGAGTGGGAGAAGCAATGGCAGATGAAAGTAAGCTTAGAATGGAAAAGTTCAATGGCAAAAATTACCAACATTAGAGAATGCAGATAGAGGACTATCTGTATCAGAAAGATCTCTACTTATCGTTAGGTGGGGTTGCAAAGAAGCCCAAAGACATGGAGGATGAAGAATGGAAAGTTCTTGACAGAAAGGCTCTGGGGTCTATAAGACTGGGTCTAACATCCACTGTGATATCTAATTTATCACAGGCAAAGTCTACAGTAGAGTTGATGACTACGTTAGCGAATTTGTACGAAAAACCCTCTGCTTCCAATAAGGTATATCTTATGAAGCAGTTATTTAATTTGCATATGAATGAAGGTGGATCTGTTTCTACTCATCTGAATGATTTCAATGGTATTGTGAATCAATTAAGTTCAGTGAATATAGTGTTTGATGATGAGATAAAAGCTCTTTTGATATTATGTTCTTTGCCTGAAAGCTGGCATGGCTTAGTAATGGCAGTAAGTAATACTGCATCTGCATCAAATATTTTGAAAGTAGAGGATGTTGTTAGTGTTATCTTGAATGAGGAAATACGCAGGAAAAGCATAGAAGAGGCATCCGAGAATGCTTTAAGTTTTGAGAGCAGGGGAAGGCAGAAAGAGAAGAGCAAGAAAGGCAGAGCAAGATCCAAATCAAAGGGGAAAGGCAAATCTAAATCTAGAAATGGCAGAAGGCTACAATGCTGGAATTGTGGAAAGATGGGGCACATAAGCAGAGATTGTTGGTCAAAGCCCAAGGAGGACAACCAGCACAAAGGAAAGGAAGAAGCCAAGATTGCAGGTATTGCACAGGATGCTTTAATTTTCTCTCTGCATAATAATATAGAATCTTGGGTATTAGATTCTGGTGCATCTTTTCATACTACTCCTAACAGGGAATATTTCAGTGACTATATCCATGGAGATTTTGGAACAGTGTATCTGGGGGACGATGAACCCTATAAAATAATTGGCAAAGGTAAAGTGCAGCTGAAGATGCAGAATAGCAACACATGGGTGTTGAGAGATGTGATGCATGTTCCTAGCTTGAAGAGAAATTTGATTTCTGCAGGAAAGTTAGGGGATGAGGGTTGTACAGTAACTCTCACAGCAGAATCTTGGAAAGTGACCAAGGGTTCACTTGTAATGGCCAGAGGTAAGAGAGAAGGTACTCTCTATTTGTGTAATTGTGTTACTAACAAATCTCCTTCTGTGTTATCTACTTCAGATGTGGATGCTAAATTGTGGCACTCAAGGCTTGGCCACATGAGTGAGAAGGGGATGTCAATTCTTAAGTCTAAAGGTATGCTTTCAGATTTAAAAGGCATAGATCTAGAGTTTTGTGAGCACTGTGTATTTGGAAAACAGAAAAGGGTTAGTTTTCTCAAAACTGGGTCTACTAAGAAGAGGCACAAGTTGGAGCTTGTTCACACAAACGTGTGGGGACCGGCTCAGGTTGCTTCCATTGGAGGATCACAGTACTATGTATCTTTCATAGATGATGCCACAAGGAAGGTATGGATCTATTGTATTAGAAAGAAATCTAATGTATTTGATACTTTTAAAGTTTGGAAAGCTATGGTTGAGAATGAAACAGGTAAAAGATTAAAGTCCCTGAGATCAGACAACGGAGGTGAGTTCTGCAGTCATAAGTTCAGAGATTATTGTTACATGCATGGAATCCGTAGGCAAAGGACGGTTCCAAGGACACCTCAGCAGAATGGTATTGCTGAAAGGATGAACAGGACAATAATGGAGTGTGCAAGATGTATGAGATTGCATGCTGGCTTGCCCTTACAGTTTTGGGCACAAGCTGTTGACACTGCAGTGTACTTCATTAATAGAGGACCCTCTACAGCTCTGGATGGTGGAATTCCAGAAGAGGCATGGACAGGTAAAAAGGTTGATCTCTCATATCTCAAAGTTTTTGGTTGTGAAGTCTTTGTGCACATAGATAAAGAAAATAGGAAGAAGCTTGATGCTAAGTCTATGAGATGCACGTTTATTGGCTATGGCTCAGATGATTTTGGTTACAAATTGTGGAATCTAGAAACTAACAAGGTAATCAAGAGCCGTGATGTTATTTTCAACAAAAGAGTGATGTATTGTGATCAGCTAAGGAAGTTGAATCAATCTGAGCAGAGCAATGGTGAATTGGATGAGGTGAAAGTCCAAGATGAGCTCGCGAGAAAAAGAAATAATCACTTCCAGGAAAACACAGAGACCGACGTCGGCAGGTTAAGAACCGGTGTCGGCAAGACAGGAACTGGCGTCGGCCATACAGAGACCGACGTCGGCCATATAGGTACCGAGGTCAGTCAGGTAGAACTGACGTCGGCCAGTAACAGGTCTTCAGGTGACCGAGGTCGGTCACTGTCAGAGAGTTTGGGTGGACAGCGTGTTGAGGATGAGTCCAAGACACCCATCAGGAGGTCAAAAAGGGTGAGTAAGCCTCCTATTAGATATTCTCCTTCTTTATTTTATTTATTGCTAACTGATGGTGGAGAACCAGAAAGTTTTGAAGAAGCAATACAGGTGGAGTCCAAGAGTGAGTGGGAGCATGGCATGGTTGAGGAGCTAGAGTCCTTAAGAGAAAACCAAACATGGGATTTGGTTGAATTGCCAGCTGGTAAGAGAACACTAAAGAACAGATGGACCTATAGGTTGAAAGAAGGTGAGAATGGACAGATGAGATACAAGGCCAGATTGGTAGTGAAAGGATTTGCACAAAAGCCAGGTATTGACTTTGGTGAGATTTTTTCTCCAGTTGTTAAAATGACTTCAATAAGGGTTGTATTGTCTTTGGTTGCTTTTGAAGATTTGCATCTCGAGCAGCTAGATGTTAAGACAGCATTTCTTCATGGAGACTTGGATGAGGAAATATACATGGAACAGCCAGAAGGATTTGAGGTCAAGGGTAAGGAGAAGTTTGTGTGTAGATTGAAGAAAAGCTTGTATGGCCTCAAGCAAGCTCCTAGGCAATGGTACTTAAAATTTGACAGGTTTATGAACGAGCATGGCTACAGTAGGTGTCAATCAGACCATTGTGTGTATTTCAAGAGATTTGATAACGGTAGATATATTATTCTATTATTGTATGTAGATGACATGCTGGTTGCAGGATCACACATGCAGGATATCTCAGAGCTTAAGGTAAAATTAGCTCAAACGTTTGCTATGAAGGATTTGGGAGCAGCGAAGAAAATCCTTGGTATGAGCATTAAGAGAGATAGGAAAAATCACAGGTTGATATTGTCTCAAGAAGATTATGTGGATAAGGTGTTGAAATGGTTCAATATGCAGGATGCTAAACCGGTAAGCACACCTTTGGCTGAACATTTTAAGTTGAGTAAAGAACAATGTCCTAATTCATATGATGAGGTAGAGTACATGAGTAAGGTTCCATATTCTTCCGCAGTAGGGAGTTTGATGTATGCAATGGTGTGTACTAGACTAGATATTGCCCAAGCAGTGGGAGTGGTAAGTAAGTATATGGCCAATCCAGGTAAGGAACATTGGAAGGCAGTTCAGTGGATCCTTAGATATCTGAGAGGAACCAGCATTAGGCACTTATGCTATGGAGGTTTAGATACTTCTCTACATGGTTATGTAGATTCAGATATGGCAGGCGATTTGGATAGCAGGAGGAGCACTACAGGTTATGTTTTTACTGTAGGTGGAACAGCGGTTAGTTGGATATCTAAGTTGCAGAAGGTTGTTGCCTTGTCAAAATAGAAGCTGAGTACATTGCAGCCACAGAGGCTAGCAAGGAGATGATATGGATGACACGGTTCATGGATGAGCTTGGTAGAGAGCATGAGAGTTGTAGATTGTATAGTGACAGTCAGAGTGCAATCCATTTGGCCAAGAATTCGGCCTTTCATTCAAGAACAAAGCACATACACCTAAGGTACCATTTCATACGGTAGGTATTGGAAGATGGGGAGTTGAAGCTGGAGAAAATCCATACAGATAGGAATCCGGCTGATATGTTAACCAAGCCGATTACAAAGGAGAAGTTGAACTTGCATTTAACTTCTATTGGTCTTCATGATTAAGTTGAAGATGGAGGAGCTAGAAGATGTTGTTGTACAGGTACTGGTGCAGCTGTTTATCTCCAAGTGGGAGATTGTTAGGGTGTGGAGCTTAAAAGCTTCACCAAGGAGCACAATTATTGGTTTTGGGTCTACACAGACATCGGCGTCGGTCAGGAGCGACTGACGTCGGTCAGAAACAGTTAGAGAGATGCCGACGTCGACAGAGGATCGGCCGACGACGGTCACAGGCGAGCAGGCAGGAACTGACGTCGGTTACCTGCGTGTCCAGAAAGTGATTTTTGAGGACAGAAGCGAGTGTTTGCATGATCAGTTTGAGTTGGAGACTCAAGCTCGCGTCTCTATTATTAGCATTACTATTTTTAGAGCCCTTGTTTAAGTGGTTTAACTGTTTGTTGGAAGTACATGCTCAAGTCTCCTAATTCTATATGAAGAATTAGATCTTCCTAGCTTATTGTGTATTGTAGTGAATTATTGTAATTCATTGTGTGAAGAACAGCACAGAATTGAATCAATCCAGGCTTGTTGGAATTGGTTGTTCTTGAGAGAGATAGCTCTTGAGGAATAGAGATCTATTGAGAGATCTATACATCTAGGAGAGGTGTGGAAGAAAGAAGCTTTCTTCAATTGTATTCCTATTGTAAAGAGTTTGTTAATACAAGTTTTCAGAGTGTTTTCTTGTATCTCTTGTTCTTGCTATTTATCTTTCTAATTACTTGTCAATCTGATTTAATTCTGCGTTTATTGCTGTCACAATTGTAATCTATTGTTGGTTTGATCCCCCAACATGTACTCTGTCTAGTTTGTTCCCTTGGCTTTGTATCCCTACTCAAGATCACTCTTAAAGACCAACCACCACAAACCTCTAGTGCAAAACCTGTCATCCAAATCCCCTGCCACATCCACATCTACAAACCATGTAGAAAATAAATTGAACCTGCATAACATGTGCACCTGCTGCTGGTCCCTGTAAGAATCCATTGAACTGCCCTCCAATGGTTCTCTCCCGGATTGGCTCCAACTTGTGACAACTCACACTGCTTAGGAAAACTCAGGTTTAGTACATACCATGCACTTAACCTCATTATGTGAATCAAGACACCTGTTCTGTGAACTGTCCAACCATCGGCGTGCTAACCGGTCTCACACAATCATCCTGAAACAAAGTCAACATATGACCTTCCATGTCTCTAGAACACACTCATGCCAAAGAATCTTGCTGCTCCCAGATTCTCCATGACATCCCTCTGAACTAGCTTTACCTTTAGTTCAGCAATACCCTGTATATGTAACCCTACAACAAGCACATCATACAGTAATAGGATAATGTAGCTAATATTATCCAACCTGGTAAAGAGAAACACAATGATCAAACCTCCATTGCCCTGCAGCTTATACAAGACCATATACCCTGATCTTCCATCTCACGTATCCATTTTCGCTCTTCTTCATCCTAAACATCCATTCATCTCTAAGTGCTTACTTCCAGCTGGCAACTCCACTCAAAACAACTATTTGGTTCTCCTCCAAGGAATCACATCCTCATCCATGCCGAGCTCCCACTATTTCCTGGATCTACCTGTTCTGCTTCTTCAATAACTTCCTGATCCTATGCCATAAGTGAGCAACAAGTAGTGTAAAGAAGGGAAATGATGAATTTAAGAACTTACTTACACCTTCAGTCCTTCATATGGGTGCTTGAGACACCTTGACAACTTGTTGTCCACCCAAAATTCATCTCAGTAACCGATGCCAGTCACATCTCAGTCTGCACCCGACCGATGTCGGTTCCCTACGACTACCCCTTTACAGACATCATTTTCCTCTGGCCAACGCCGGTAGTTACCTACCCTGAGTCACTGACGTCGGTCTGCACATAGCCAACGTCAGTCCCTATTTAGATGCTGACGCCGGTTTTCCTGCCAACATCGGTCTCTGTGTTTTTCTAGTGAGACCTGACTTTTTCCTATGAGCTCTTTTTGGATCAAATCCTTGTCCAAAAAACCCTTGCTCTACTCAAAATTCTTATGCATCTTGTGTTGAACTCTGTCTGTCACCTTCTCCTTGAAAACCAAGGCTTTTTTTGTTCTTGTCACTAACATCGAATTCCTCAAAAAACGTCGCCTTCTTCTGCATACAGAAATCATGATCCATACCTTCCAAATCCAAAAGCATATCCTTTGACTCAAGAACAAGCATCTCCTTCTTATCTATGTGACCAAGCCTATCAAGCCACATCTCTAAATCTACAGCTGAAGTAGATAACCCAGAAAGAGAGTCAGTAATACAAGTAGATAGATAAAGTGTACCTACTTTCTTACCTCTAGCTACAACAAGTGTACCCTCGGTAACCTTCCAAGAGTCCGTTGTGAGAGTTACTGTGCAACCCTCATCACCCAAACTTCTAACAGAAATCAAATTCCACTCCAGAACTGGGACATGCATGACCTCCTTTAACACCCATGTGTTACCTGTCTGCAGTTTCAGCTTCACTTTCCCTTTGCCAACAATCTGACAAGGCTTACCATCCCCTACATGAATTTTTCCATAGTCTCCCTGGACATACTCATGAAAAAATTTCCTATGTGGGGATGCATGAAAAGAGGCACCAAAATCTAAAACCCAAGATTCTAATTTATCCAAAGAACATACCAGAGCATCCCGTGTAGCGTAATCTGCAACATCTGCTTCTTCTTCATGTCCTTCATGTTGATCTTCACCTGATCTGCAATCTCTCTTTAAGTGCCCTTGCTTTCCACACTTCCAGCAGGTTATTCTCCCATACCTGGACTTGGATCTCCTGCTTATCTTGGACCTTGATCTCCCACGCTCTATCTTCTCTCTTTGCCTTCCTCTGCCTTCAACACTCAAAGCATTCCCTGATGATTCACCTGTGCTTTTCCTATGTATCTCTTCATTCAAGATCACACTCACAACATCATCCACTTTTAAGACTTTTGAAGGAGACACAGTATTAGAAACTGCCATTACCAAACCTTCCCAACTTTCAAGTAATGAACACAAGATTAAGAGAGCTCTAATTTCATCATCAAATACAATATTGACTGAACTTAATTGGTTTACCAAACCATGGAAATCACTAAGATGGCTATGAACAGATCCACCTTCCAACATTTGCAAATTAAATAAACTCTTCATAAGAAATACCTTATTAGAAGCTGAGGGTTTTTCATATAAATTTGTCAAAGATTCCATCAACTCCACCATTGTCTTACACTGTGATAAGCTAGAAATCACAGATGATGCAAGACTCAATCTAATAGATCCCAGAGCCTTCCGATCAAGAACCTCCCATTCTTCATCTTTCATATCTGAGGGTTTGCAATTAACCCCACCCAACGGTAAGTACAAATCTTTCTGATACAGATAATCCTCAATCTGCATCCTCCACAATTGGTAGTTTTTGCCATTAAACTTTTCCATCCGTAGCTTACTGTCTTCTACCATTGCTCAACTCCCACTCAAATAGAAACCCTATGAGTACCCTGTAATCAAAACACACTAACCAGATCTAATCCAATCTGTTAGTATCCCAACCAAAAGCTGTGATACCAATTGATGGGGGGATCACAAGAACAAACACACTTTGTCTTGATCCCTCTTGTTAGGATCTTGCTCCTCAGATAGAGCACAATATGATTACCAAATATAAGCAATTATAAATACTAAAATAACCAGAAACACAAGTAATTAGAATTCACCAATAGCATAGAATATGAGAGACAATACACTATCTTGTATTAACACTTTACAGAAAAGAATACAATAAAGAGCCACCACACTCTTCCACCTTACAGAGGCTTCCCACACCTCAAGTGTATAGTAATTCTTCTACAACACTCTCCTACCAAAAACGATCTCAACAACCAACTCACAAACAGAATTGGTGTTCACCTCTCCAATTAGTTAGTAATAACCCTGCCAGTTCACCAAGCACTCTAAAGCACTTCAAGTTGATCTTCCATGAACCTGCAACCTGCAATTCAATAGACCATACTCACACATGTAGATCTCCTATGAGCTTGTAACAACCTGCAACTCAATGATCTTACACTTAGAAGGAACTACCTTGCCTTCCTTATCAACTCATACTTATACAATACATGCCAATGGGTCTATAAATAGATCCCAGAGTTGAACAATAATTTAGACAATTATCCTTGTAGCTCAAGACTCTAACTGGCCTTTACATGCAAACACTTCATTCACTTAACTAACTATTTGTGCAACAAACAGTTCTAGAACACACAAGCGACTGACGCCCGTCCCTGCTTGCCTGGTCCTGCCAACTCCGGCCGACTCTCTGCCGTCGTCGATGGCCTTCTGTACTAGTCATGATCGACATCGGTCCTGCTGCCGACGCTGGTGCTCCTGGATCTCAGCAACCTTCTGTTCCTTTTGTTTGCAAAGAGTTGAAGCTTTTAGCTCCACAACTCAACAATCTCCCACTTGGAGATAAATAGCTGCAACCTGTACATGTACCTGTACTCTGTCTAGTTTGTTCCCTTGGCTTTGTATCCCTCCTCAAGATCACTCTTGAAGACCAACCACCACAAACCTGTAGTGCAAAACCTGTCATCCAAATCCCTTGCCACATCCACATCTACAAACCATGTAGAAAATAAATTGAACCTGCATAGCATGTGCACCTGCTACTGGTCCCTGTAAGAATCCATTGAACTGCCCTCCAATGGTTCTCTCCCGGATTGGCTCCAACTTGTGACAACTCCCACTGCTTAGGAAAACTCAGGTTTAGTACATACCATGCACTTAACCTCATTATGTGAATCAAGACACCTATTTTGTGAACTGTCCAACCATCGGCGTGTTAACCGATCTCACACAATCATCCTGAAACAAAGTCAACATATGACCTTCCATGTCTCTAGAACACACTCATGCCAAAGAATCTTGTTGCTCCCAAATTCTCCATGACATCCCTCTGAACTAGCTTTACCTTTAGTTCAGCAATACCCTCTATATGTAACCCTACAACAAGCACATCATACAGTAATAGGATAATGTAGCTAATATTATCCAACCTGGTAAAGAGAAACACAATGATCAAACCTCCATTGCCCTGTAGCTTATACAAGACCATATACCCTAATCTTCCATCTCACGTATCCATTTTCGCTCTTCTTCATCCTAAACATCCATTCGTCTCTCAGTGCTTACTTCCAACTGGCAACTCCACTCAAAACAACTATTTGGTTCTCCTCCAAGGAATCACATCCTCATCCATGCCGAGCTCCCACTATTTCCTGGATCTACCTGTTCTGCTTCTTCAATAACTTCTTGATCTTATGCCATAAGTGAGCAACAAGTAGTGTAAAGAAGGGAAATGATGAATTTAAGAACTTACTTACACCTTCAGTCCTCTATATGGGTGCTTGAGACACCTTGACAGCCTGTTGTCCACCCAAAATTCGTCTCAGTAACCGATGCCGGTCACATCTCAGTCTGCACCCGACCGATGTCGGTTCCCTACGACTACCCCTTTGTCGACGTCATTTTCCTCTGGCCGACATCGGTAGTTATCTACCCTGAGTCACCGACGTCGGTCTGCACATAGCCGACGTCGGTCCCTATCTGGACGCTGACGTCAATTTTCCTGCCAACGTCGGTCTCTGTGTTTTTCTAGTGAGACCTGACTTTTTCTTGCGAGCTCTTTTTGGATCAAATCCTTGTCCAAAACACCCTTGCTCTGCTCAAAATTCTTCTGCATCTTGTGCTGAACTCTATCCGTCACCTTCTCCTTGAAAACCAAGGCTTTCCTGTTCTTGTCACTAACATCGGATCCCTCAAAAAATATCACCTTCTTCTGCATACAGAAATCACGATCCATACCTTCCAAATCTGAAAGCATATCCTTTGACTCAAGAACAAGCATCTCCTTCTTATCTATGTGACCAAGCCTATCAAGCCACATCTCTAAATCTACAGCTGAAGTAGATAACCCAGAAAGAGAGTCAGTAATACAAGAAGATAGATAAAGCGTACCTACTATCTTACCTCTAGCTACAACAAGTGTACCCTTGGTAACCTTCCAAGAGTCCGCTGTGAGAGTTACTGTGCAACCCTCATCACCCAAACTTCTAACAGAAATCAAATTCTGCTCCAGAACTGGGACATGCATGACCTCCTTTAACACCCATGTGTTATCTGTCTGCAGTTTCAGCTTCACTTTCCCTTTGCCAACAATCTGACAAGGCTTACCATCCCCTACATAAATTCCTCCAAAGTCTCCCTGGACATACTCATGAAAAAATTCCCTATGTGGGGATGCATGAAAAGAGGCACCAGAATCTAAAACCCAAGATTCTATTTTATCCAAAGAACATACCAGAGCATCCCGTGTAGCATAATCTGCAACATCTGCTTCTTCTTCATGTCTTTCATGTTGATCTTCACCTGATCTGCAATCTCTCTTTAAGTGCCCTTGCTTTCCACACTTCCAGCAGGTTATTCTGCCATACCTAGACTTGGATCTCCTGCCTATCTTGGACCTTGATCTCCCACGCTCTATCTTCTCTCTTTGCCTTCCTCTGCCTTCAACACTCAAAGCATTCCCTGATGATTCACCTATGCTTTTCCTGCATATCTCTTCATTCAAGATCACACTCACAACATCATCCACTTTTAAGACTTTTGAAGGAGACACAGTATTAGAAACTGCCATTACCAAACCTTCCCAACTTTCAGGTAATGAACACAAGATTAAGAGAGCTCTAATTTCATCATCAAATACAATATTGACTGAACTTAATTGGTTTACCAAACCATAGAAATCACTAAGATGGCTATGAACAGATCCACCTTCCAACATTTGCAAATTAAATAAACGCTTCATAAGAAATACCTTATTAGAAGCTGAGGGTTTTTCATATAAATTTGCCAAAGATTCCATCAACTCCACCGTTGTCTTACACTGTGATAAGCTGGAAATCACAGATGATGCAAGACTCAATCTAATAGATCCCAGAGCCTTCCGATCAAGAACCTACCATTCTTCATCTTTCATATCCGAGGGTTTGCAATTAACCCCACCCAACGGTAAGTATAAATCTTTCTTATACAGATAATCCTCAATCTGCATCCTCCACAATTGGTAGTTCTTGCCATTAAACTTTTCCATCCGTAGCTTACTGTCTTCTGCCATTGCTCAACTCCCACTCAAACAGAAACCCTGTGACTACCCTGTAATCAAAACACACTAACCAGATCTAATCCAATCTGTTAGTATCCCAACCAAAAGCTCTGATACCAATTGATGGGGGGATCACAAGAACAAACACACTTTGTCCTGATCCCTCTTGTTAGGATCTTGCTCCTCAGATAGAGCACAATATGATTACCAAATATAAGCAATTATAAATGCTGAAATAACTAGAAACACAAGTAACTAGAATTCACCAATAGCACAGAATATGAGAGACAATACACTATCTTGTATTAACACTTTACAGAAAAGAATACAATAAAGAGCCGCCACACTCTTCCACCTTACAGAGGCTTCCCACACCTCAAGTGTACAGTAATTCTTCTACAACACTCTCCTACCAAAAATGGTCCCAACAACCAACTCATAAACAGAGTTGATGTTCACCTCTCCAACTAGTCAGTAATAACCCTGCCAGTTCACCAAGCACTCTAAAGCACTTCAAGTTGATCTTCCATGAACCTGCAACCTACAATTCAATAGACCATACTCACACATGTAGATCTCCTAAGAGCTTGCAACAATCTGCAACTTAATGATCTTACACTTAGAAGGAACTACCTTGCCTTCCTTATCAACTCATACTTATACAATACATGCCAATGGGTCTATAAATAGATCCCAAAGTTAAACAATAACTTAGACTCTTAATTTAGACAATTATCCTCGTAGCTCAAGACTCTAACTGGCCTTTACATGCAAACACTTCGTTCACTTAACTAACTGTCTGTGCAATGAACAGTTATGGAACACACAGGCGATCGACGCTGGTCCCTACTTGCCTGGTTCTACCAACGCCGGCCGACTCTCTGTCGTCACCGGTGGCCTTCTGCACTGGTCATGACCGACGTCAGTCCTGCTGTCGATGCCAGTGCTCCTGGATCTCAGCAACCTTTTGTTCCTTCTGTTTGCAAAGAGTTGAAGCTTTTAGCTCCACAACTCAACATGGTTGGTTATCTTGTTTATGGTTTCCAATGAGTTGGAAAATACTAGTTTTAAACATAGCTTGGTCTTCAAAGGATTGGATCAGTTGAGGTTTGGATGGGATTGGTTCTAGATGAGGAATGACTTGCGACTAGATAATGGTAGGGCCTTGGGGATCATGATTGCTTACATGAGCCAAAAGACAAAGTCCTGAGATGGTAACAATAGGGCATTGTGGGGATTGATTAACCACATAAGCCAAAGGAGTAGGTTCTGTAATGATGAAGGGGCATTGTGGAGCTTGATTGCTCACACAAGCTAAAGGATGAGGTCCTTGTATAGACATGGTTTGGCATTGTGGAACCTGATTACTCGCACAAACCAAAGGATGAGGTTTTGGTATGGGAATGGTGTGATATTATGGTCTTGGAATAGAAATGGTATGATGTGATAGAGCCTAATTACTTACACAAGCCAAAGCATCCAAGTCTTCCTCATAAACCATATCATTCCAGTCATGAGTTGGCTCATAAGCTGGTTCTTGATTATGTTTCATGTAGTGATTATTGTAAAGAGGGTATGGATCTATATCCCAAACAACATTATCTGTAGTTGGATCTTCAAATTCCTCCTCACAAGCCTCTTCATACCAGTCAAGGTCTTGAGTTAGATCTTAAGTTGTTTCATGACTTTGTTTCTATGAATGATTAATATGAGGTGGATAGAAATCTATCTCACAAACCATATTAGCATCATTGGGGTCTTGATTAAAGCCATAAAACCATTTTGTACAGCCATTTTATCATAAGTTGGATTGTAAGTGGCTCCACCATAAGTGTAGCTAGACATATCCATGTAAATGATGAAAGCTCTGAAAACAAAAAGACTTAGAGTTTTACAAACTCTGAAAAACTATGTCTAAAGGACAAATGGTTCAAGCTTGGTCCAACTTGGTTGAAGGGGTGGAGTTGTATCTTCAAACTAATTTGTGTTAAGACTTGGCACAAAATAGCCTACCACCAAATATCTAATGTCAAATGTCATACACATAAAAGGTCAAGCATCTAAATAAAAACTGGCATGTCAAAGGTCTAGGTTAAAGTGTTCCAAACAAGGTCTAAACTAGGAAAGTGAAAAGTTGAGTTGCTAGGTATTTTGTCCAAACGTAGATTCAAAAGCTAAGCTCAAACAACTAGGCATGATGTGATTTGATTTAATCTAAAAATTTTGGAAACAACTTTGACATAAATCTGGCACATGGAATCAAACAGAAACATGATCAGTTGGCATAAGGCATAGGACAAAAGGCTCTTTGAAGAAAGACTATGTTTTTCCAAATAAAGGCACAAACAATGATGAGGATAGGTGCTAAAAAAATAAACCATCAATAGTTTTCAAATTTAGGCAACTAATTAATCAAAGTTATGCAACTCAAAAGAAAAAGATCTATGTATCAACCCCATGAATTAAGGCCTAAATAGAAATGTATAAATGTTTGAATCCAAACTTAACAAGGCTAATTGAAAACTCAACGTTAAAAACTAAGATTTGACCAAGTAATTTAGATAATATTGGATAGCATGATGGCATAAGACAATGGTCCAAATGGTATGCATGACATATTTTGAAACAAATGGTTTTTATCACAAGGTAAACTAGTCTTTAAACAAATTGAGCAGCCTAACGACGTAAGCATGCTTAAATTATGTAATCAATGGTATGTTTGCAAAAGGCTCAAAAGGCTCAAAAATATTTTGGCATGATTTGGGCAGCATAACACTACCCTCCTCAATTCAAATACATTGTTTTGACATGGCTTATGAATAAACAAATAAGTTTTAGTCTCAAACCATACTAAATGAGAAAATGATCCAAAAATATACCAAGTATAATTGTCTAAATCTTAAAAAGGGTATGGCAAAATAGGGTTGACTAGAATTAACAAGGTTTTTATCATTCGAGGAGAATCAATTACACAATGACTTTCATGCCAAACAATGTAAAAGAAAAGCACGAAAATTGGGTGATCGTGGCATTGGCTAGTTGTAAAAAGGTCTGGTCCTTTTTACAACCACTACATCTTGATGTTCGTTCAGTGTAGTGCGATGCCCAAATGCACATATGTCCCATGTGCAACTCAAAAGGAATAAGTGAAGTCAATGTCAGGAGATGAAACCCCAGGTCAAATCTTCCCTAAATAACTCATGGGAAGTAATGACATCATCCTCGCAAGCCAAGATACATAAAAATAAAGAAAACATGAAATAGAAAGACTTTAGGGTCATTTTCAAGGTCACCCAAACTTTGATGAGTTTTTGAGGAGTGCTTTAAATGACTTTCTTTCTAAGCCTTGGACTAGGCTACTTTGCAATAGTAATTGTGCTTTTGATTTCAAGGGTTCCCTATAGGGGAAAAATGGAAGATCATACACACAAAATTCTTCTTTTTGCCAAACAAAATTAATCTAATCAACTATCACAAACAAGAGTTGACAAGTGTGTTCAATTCTAAACCCAAATGAAATGTTTGGTGGTGTTCATTTGACCCCTTGGTCTTAGTTGCAAACTTTGATAAAAACATTCACCAAACACATCTAAATTCTTTGTTAAACACCCAAAACAAGGTTCCTAATTGATTTTAAAGCATGCAAAAATGATTTAAACATGTTTTGAGCAAATTTTAAACTTGGTCCTGCAACAAAATTGTTAGCATGTCCTTTAGCTTTGAAGCTCTTTTGAGTTCGAAACAACAATCTTTGGAAAAGTAGCTCTCGAGTCTCTATTTTTGGAAAAACACAATAACCAACATCAGTTATTACAACTGACATCAGTTACTATGGCTAACCAAAATATATTTGATGTTAGTTTTGTTGATTGACATCGATAAAGTAGGTAACTAATGTCAGTATTTTTGTCAACATCAGTTACTATGTAAAAACTATGGCAACCAAAAATGACAAAATAAAGCTAGAAAATCAATTTGCAAGAGTTTTAAGAGCTCAAATAAATATTTTAAATTTGTAAAATGATCTCCTTCATTTGAGGGATGTTTCTCATCCCATCGGGCATGCCATAATGTGATCTCAGAATTTGACTCAAGAGAGGATGGTTAGTATTGTGTTAGTTCTAAATGAAAACAAAATGAAATAAACACACTAATAATATAACATCTCTAGGCTTAGACACTAGGGAGAGCTTAGTTAAAAAAATCAAATGATAAACACAATTAAAAATCAAGGGATCAAATACAAGAGTTCCTTCACCTTTATTGGATTCTCCAAATGCCTTGCTCAGCTTGTGCTCATGAAGTCCTTGGCAATGGAAGCTTGGCTACCTCCATCTCTCCTTGGCACCTTTGGCTTGTAGCTTGGCTTGGCTTGGAATCAATTTGGCATGGTAACTCTAGTTTCATGAAGCTTTTGGAACCAATCCTAGATTATAACTTTGCATAAATTAAGCTTAGAAATAATGTTGTGAGGCCTCTTATTTATAGATTTTTGGATTTGATCAGAATCAATCTGAATCATCCATCTCAAGATTGAGATGTGTGGTTAAGGATTAATTCAATTTTTGGAATTAAGTTTTTAATTATCATCATCATGAAATTTGAAGAAGGGGCAATTAAGAGGCATGAAGGGCATCATGGAAGGCATTGATGAGGCATGGAGGGTATGAAACCTAATATTTATGGCATTTATGGCCTAGGGATGTCTTGCCAAGAAATGAGGTCACTTGATGATGTAGATATTCAATATTCATTTCCAAAATAAAGTATTCAACAAGTTTCCATAGAATTCTTTATTAGGCCTTGATTTGGATTAATTAGCTCTTAAACATGATTAAGCACTTTATGCATAAATTACTCAAATTGATCAGAATGCCTTGTTATTGGTCCTAAATTTGACTGGATTAGAATTAGAAGGTGTTATCATATGCATTAAAAATGTATTCCTATTTAGAATGTTACCAACAACAAATAACAAAGGCATGCATCTTATGTAAAAGATTTGATAGGAAAGAGCAGTCTAGAGCATGTGGGTACAAAATTGGCATTTTAACTCGAAATGATCTTATCAAAGCTAGTTGGCCCATAAATTGCATTGCCCCATTTAGTGATACCCTAGCCAAAATTGGCACTTGACTATGTCAATTTCACATCATTTAGCATGTTTTAGTGTTTTTAGGCCAAATTGTGCATTTTGGGTGGAAATTGGCCAAAAGCTTAATTGGAGGTTATCGATGACCAATTTTAGGTGTCTACAATACTAATTATTGTAATCTAATAGGAGCCACATCATATTCCCTAGTCTATGGCACTAAGGCCATTCTTCCCATCGAGGTCGAGTTACCTTCTCTATGTATATCATTGTAACATATCTTGGATGATGAAGATTATAGAGTAACTTGCCTACAAGAGCTAGAGTTATCAGATGAAAAATGCATGGCTATTGTAAATAGCCTTCAAGCATATCAAAATTAGTTGCATGGTCAATATAATCGATGGGTCAAGCATAGAGATTCTGAACTTGGTGATCTTGTCCTTAAAGAAAATTAGAAGAACACCATGACTGAGAAAAAGAATAAGGGTAAGTTCAAGCCTAACTAGATATGCACTTATGTCATTAATGTCAATTATGGCTCAAAAGCATATATGCTCACTACACTAGACAGAGATGAACTTGATGAGCCTATGAACATAATACACCTCAAGTTTTATTTCACTTAAGAGACCTGAGGTATTGTTTATGAGGCTCATTTACGTTATCCTGTAATATCATCTTCTTTGTATCATACCATTTACCATTCTTATCATACCTTCACTATTGATCAAAGTTGTTTTTACCCTCCCAACCCACCCTTTTTAACCATGGTTCCAATCCATTAGTTCTTTAGGCACCTTTAGTAGAGGATTCAAATAAAGTTTCACTGGTTGATTCTATATTCTACAAAGAGGTAGTATCTTGGCCCAATATGACAGTGGTTTGGCAAATACATTCTTCATTATTGTCATGTTTTACCTTATTTCCTGGTGCTACTAATTATAACTATCTTTGGTAAAATTAGTATCATTTACCCATGTCATTATTTCCTAATTATAGCCACCTATGGGAAAATTAAGAGCAATACCTTTACCATGCATTATCGCATCACCTTGTCTTTCTTATTCTATACTGTGCCATTTGCCTAATTCATGAACTTGTTTCTATCTAGTCAGATTCCTCCACTAAAAGATAGAACTACTATGATTTGAGGTCCTAATCAAACTATGTAGGCAATCCTCAATTCATGTTGAGGTTAGATCAGTCACCCTTTACCATGCTCTCATCATTTTTATGAGCATTTTAAGTTTGGATGCTCTCACCATTTTGTGAGAAACCTTAGCCCACTCTCACCATTTTATGAGGTGGACCATTTAGTATCTCATCATTCTTGATCAAGTTAAGGTGCTTAGAAATTTCCAAAAACATTCATAAAATACATTAAAAAATCCTAAACATCATAAAATCATGAAAATTGGCTTGGAATATCCTCATGAGATACAAAGCCACCAAAATTTTATGTGATGGGCCATCTACTTTGTTCAGTTTATTTCTAGACCGCCTTGGTCTTTTTCCTCCCATTTTTGGGTGAACTACATCATCCTGAGGTTCACATAGACTATGTAGTCAACACTTGGATATATGGGTTATCTCAAGTTAGCTTGATTGCACCTTCCCTTCTTTTTCAACCACTTTTTTGCCTTAAAGATTCTGGGACTCCTAGTTATTTCACAAGTAGCCACTTGTCCTTTAGTTTCCCCATCCTTATTGACCTTAACCATACACTCTTACCATTTTGCGAGCACATTCATTTTATGTTCTCATCATTTTGTGAGCCCATTATCTTTTAGTGTGGTTTTACCCTAAACCATACTCTTGCATGATTTTTTTGTGTTGAAATTTTCATGTTTATGGAACATCATCCCTTCTTTTCTCATGCACTCACCATTTTACGAAACCATTCCCATATTTCTCTATAAGTCAATCATGTTTTCCTTATCATCATTTTATTCTATCATATATCCTGGGAGAACCACATTTTTCCTAAAGTTCATGTTGGATCTTGCATCCATGAAACTATGTAGGTAGTTCCCACTTGCCTATTGCATCTGGAATCAGCTCAACTACCCCTTCATTTTATTTTATTCCCCCCCCATTATGTTTGTTTTGTCTCATTGTCTCCTCAAACCTAGGGGCAATGTTTGTTATTTTGTTTATGTTGTTGTTTCCATATAGCCTAGGGGAAACCTTGTGCAATAACATTGTGATTAACCATTGTTTTTTTGCTTTTGTTTTTATTGTTTTGTTTATTAGTGTTTTGTTGTGTTTTTATTTATTAGTGTTTTATTTTGTATATTCATTTGGTTGCTTGTTTGCTTTCATTTTTGTGCCTTGACTTAGTATATATGCATTCATTGGGTGACTCTTTACACATTATAATTAAGTCCATCCATATTCATACATCAACATTATCATCATGGTTTTTATCATCGGTGTATTATTTTCAATTGTTTATTGGATCAAGTGTCAGTCCTTATGTATAGTATGGCTAGGTTATCATAGTGTTTTATATCATGATGCATATTGTCATGTACTATAACGAAAAATCATTTTGGTTGATCTTAAAATAAATCATGCCACAGTACTTCTCCTTATTTACCTAATAAATTCTTGACATATCTAAACATTACCCATAAATAGAGTACTCAACTCACAAATAAATTTTAATCCCTGCTAGTTTGGGCATGCATCTTCATCTTAGAAGGTGGCCCAAATTTATGCCTATCATATGTACCAACTTACTCTTATTCTATGAGTATGTATTTAGTACATAATCCCCCTTTTTTGATTTACCATATTGTCCCAGACCACCATGTCAATGATTAGAATTGCCTTTGGGAAAATCATTATTTTTTGATCTATCTAGATGTTAATGATTATAACTGCCTATGGGAAAATAGTTATCATTTTCCACCCCTACTAGGGCATGTTTTCATTATCCTAATGATTATAACCACCTTTGGGTAAAACATTATTTGTATCCACCCAACATGGACTTTTTTCATTCTTTTAATGATTATAATCACATTTGGGCAAATAATTATTTTTCACATCAATATGACAATGATTATAACCACCTTTGAGAAAATCATCATTTTTATATGCCCTAATAGGGAATATCACTGTGCTAATGATTATAACTACCTCTAGGCAAATTAGTTTTTCCACACCTTTACCTTTCAGTTGTAATGTTTTTTCCTTTTCAAGGGACTGATCACCGATCTTATTTGTCACTCATTCCTTCGAGGGGGCATCCAGGGCTCATCCATCACCTTTTAGGGTGTTAGGCATTAATGACATTTTCATTATTTGAAAAGATGTTATTGTGTCTATAGCTTGTAATGCCTCAACAAATAGTGAAAAATTGTAGACACCCCATTCTGGCCATAATTGGCTTCCAACCAGACTTCAGATTGATTTCTACTAAATAATGCAAATTAAGCTTAAAAATCACTAAACATCTCAATTTCATCCACACATCAAACATTAGTGTGTATAATCATGTTAAGGCATCTTATTTGGGGTATTATCCTATATGCAATAGTAACCTCTCACAGATTCATCTCCAGTCAACTTGTGACCTATCAATACAATAGTTTGGCCTTTGGACCCATTAATCGAGCACTTGAATATTTCCTAAAGTGCTAAAAATGCTAAGTAAAATTAATTAACTAATCAAAATATTTTAAATGCTTAACTGAAATTTCTATGTGCAATTAATAAAAACAAATTTTGTAAAATGAAAAATTCAATAAAAATGAGGTTATGATGACATCATCATCCTCAAAGTCAATGGAATTAAAAATATCTCCCTAAAGCCATTATTTCAAAAATGGAGAGCCATGCCTAATTAATAGGATCTCTATCCCAAATATTAATTACATATCCCCTTTTTAACTCAACTAGGGTTAGTCTTAACTCAACTAGGGTTAGTTTGAACTCAACTGTGGCTAACTTTAACCTAACTACACTTGGGTTAGAGTTAACTTTGGAGGCTATAAATACAAATCCTCACCCAATGATCTATATGATTTTCTAGTTTAATTTTATTATGCCAAAATATTTTCAAAAAGCTTCTTTTGTGTAGTGTTACCATGCCCATTTGCCAAGCCAAGCCAAAGCCAACCAACATTACCAAGGTGCCAAGGAGAAGTGGAGCAATAGAACTTCATTAATAAAGATTTATTGAGAACACAACCAAGCACATCATTCCAAGGCCAACTCACAACACTTGCTCTTATGGAAGGCAAAATCTCTTGTTTTTTTTCTTTCATTTGTTAGTTATTTATGTAATTTTCTAGTTCCTTGAGTGTCTAGGCTAAAGGTGTTAGTTCTTAGTGTGTTTGTTTTTATTTGATTTCTTTAATAACACCATGATAATCTCCCCTCTTGGATTCCTCTTCACATAAACAAGTCATCTTCACAAATTATGGACCCACCAGGAGGAGATCCTTCCTAAGGAAAATCTCTTTAGGTATTTTTTTTATTTTGTTTGTATATATTTCACTTTTTATAATATGCAGATATTACAAATGATATTTTTCAATATTTAATTCATAAGAGATTTAAGCCTCTCCTTTTAATGTGCATTTACAAACCCAAGCATCTCATTGGTACCACAAGCTGCAAGTTGAGGAGGCACACAAGGCCAAAGGGGCTCAACTTCAAGTTCGGATGCATTGGATAAAAATTGGAGACAATGTCACCAAGGATTTTTTTCTCTCATGTGTTCTAGGAAAGTTGTTGATAGAATCAAATCTATCAAAGAGGGATTTGCCAGACTTACCAAGATCCTTAACATTCTACAATATTTTTTTTATAATTATCATGGGTTTTTTCAGCCCAACCCAATTCTCCTAAGTGTGAAGTTGCTCTTGCCCAGTGCCTTCAATTTATCCCTTGTAAAGTTTCTAATGCTCAGTGGGTTGCCTATGATAGGCCTTTAACCCTTAATGATCTTAAAGAAATGGTTATGCAAATGGATATTAATAAAACATTGGGCATTGATGGCTTCCCTTGTGAGTTCCACTAGACCTTATAGAATATTGTGGGCCTAGATCTTTATAAGGTTTATTCTAAATTGGTGTTGAAGTACTCTCTAAGACCTCTTACAAATCAATGTAACATTAAGTTTATTCCCAAGGTTGGTGATGTTGAGGTTAATAATAACATGAGACCTATTACTCTTCTCAATGTTTCTTATAGGATAATTGCTAAGGCATTAGCTCTCAGACTTAAGCATCTCATTTATTTAATTATTAGAAGTGAGAAAACATCATTTATCTAGCATAGATACATCCTAAATAATGTCATCTCAATCTAGGAAGGCATGGAATGGGATCGTGTTTCCAGTCAAAAGGCCTTATTTGTTAAGATTTATTTCAAGAAGGTTTATGACCATATTGAGTGTCATTTTGTTTTAGCTATGCTTCATGCTCTTGATTTTGGTCCAAGGTTTGTTTAGGTAGCTAACATGATTTTTCAAGTTGTTGGGGTGTGTATTACTATTAATGGAGCTTAGTCCTCTCAGTTTGAGCTTCATATATCTATCATACTAGGGTGTCCTTGGCACCTTCACTTCATGTGTTAATTATTAAAGGGTTTAGCTATCTTCTAGCTAACTTTACATCTAGAGGCTTGGTAAAAGGCATCTCTCTTCCTAATTCTGACCAGCAATTGTTAAATGGTTGTTTTGTTGATGACTCTTTTCTCACTCTCTAAGAAGAGGAGTCAGTTAAGAATGTTATGGATTGTCTTCATATTTTTTGTTTAGCCTCTAAATCTTCTATTAAATCAAAAAAACTTAGTGTTATCACTACTCTCTCTCTCTCAAACCCCCTCGGATGGAGGGATATCAATAGCAATGACTTCTTCTAGGTATTCAGTTTAAGTTCCTTGGCATTCCTTTTATTTTTTGGGCTTCTCCTATTGAATTATAGTCCTATGTGGTTGAAGGGTTGAGAAAAAAAATTGGATTAAATAACCCTTGTCCTTGGCAAGTAAGTTTCAAATTTGCTCCAAGGTGTTATAAGCTATGCATGTTTACTACTCTTCCTATTGGGCTCCTTCTAATCGCACATATGGTATACTAGAAAAACCTCTAAGATATTTCCTTTGGGCTAATTTTAAAGGGCATAAATATTTCCATAGAGTTTCTCATGATATTTATTATTAGCCTAAATAAGTGGCTTGGGTCTCCTAGACATTAAGTTTCAAGGCCTTGCTCTTAACATTAAATGGGTTATCCATGGATTGGAATATGATGAAGAATAGAAGATCTTGCTTCGTCACAAAGAACCAAGTGATTTGGGTCTCCTAGACATTAAGCTTCAAGGCCTTGCTCTTAGCATTAAATGGGTTATCCATGGATTGGAATATGATGAAGCCTTGAAGATCTTGCTTTGTCATTGTATCTCTCACGGGGTTCCTTGTGGTAGACATGCTTGGCAAGGTCTTAGGTTACATACTCTTCTAATTGCCCTTATTCTTATTAAAATTCATGGTACTTTTATCATTTAGAACATCTAGAAAGCTTAGGAGAAACTCAAGCCACATCTTATTTGGGTAGGGAAGGGCTTTGGTAATGGTCTTTATCTTAATTGTCATTCCCTTTGGTGGTCTCCCTACCTGAATTTTCATAATGTTCATTTTACTTTGGTCCCTTGGATCAAATTATTAAGGTTGTTCAAAAAAGGTGTGAAGAACATTGGGGATATTTTCTATAAAGTGAGTTGATTGTGGCTTCTTTGATAGCAAGTTCATAATAAATTTAAATAAAATAATGTAGATGTTGATTCTATTACAAAGATTCAAGGTTCCGTACCTGATGAGTATCTTCATAATATTAGAGTTAATTATCTTACCCTTGGTGGAAGGATTGGCATTGGCTTATGACCACTCCTTTTACTTATTTTTATTCTCACCTAAGGTATAGTCTTTTATCTCCCTAGCATAGTCAAGATGACACTCTCAATTGTCGATGGAATCTTTAGTCTAACCATGCAATCTGATATAGAAGGTTTGATATCATGTGGGATGTTCCCATTGAGCCTAAGAAGGCCTATTTTCTTTGGTTCATTCTTTATCAAGGTTTACCAATGGGTGACTATTTTAAGCATTTGGGGGTTTTAAATCCCTTTTACGCACCATGTTGTCAACCTAAGACAATTAAGCATATTTTTTGGTTCCGGTCCCATGCTCAGTCTATGTGGTAATGGACTCATACCCTATTTTATTCATTTAATCCTAAGTTCTTTACATGGAAGATGTCTCTCTTGGGGGACTCTACCCTTATTCCTACAAAATACAATAAATTTTGGTAAATTTGTTTGTGTTGATATTATTTTTCAAATCTTGAAAGCTATAAATTATGCTTGTTTTAATCATAAGGAAATGTAACGTAGTTTCTTTATTACTAAAAAAGTACTATCATTTCCAATGTTACTCTCTAGATTCAAAGTTAGCTTGACAAAGTTCACCTGGAGCTTAACCACATCCAACATTTGCTTGACCACTAGGGGAATGCCCTATGTGTAGTTAGTTGAGATCATCTACAAATTTCATGTCTACAGTCACCTCCTCATGGGTGAGGGTGTGGTATGTATTGATAGTGCTCTAAGAATAGGCACATGAGCCTCTCTTCATATTGATCACCCCCTTAGGACAAATATTTGTGGCTAGTTATTACTATTTCACCTAATAGAAATAATGAACACAATAATAATCTTTAGCATAATGATGGTTGGGATCCCTTACATGTGGATGAAGACCCCCTACTCAAATGGAATAGGGTGATAAGCTGTAGGAATGACCTCCTCCACCATCTTCTTCAATCCCCATGTTTGTTGCTGAAGCATAATTGTTCTCTTTACTTATTTGTGATTTTTTGTGTGCTTGTTTTATTGTTATGCACCTTTGATAAATCAATGCTATGTTTTTATTTCTTGAGTGCTCTTATTTTTTACCCTTTATTGGACTTGATCTCTCTTGAGGGTTTTTTACCTCAGTTTGGATATGCTTGTGGGATGTGACTTTTTTCCACCCATTTTTTATATGACTAGCATTATACCATTACTTGTTTTTATGAATATAGATATTGTTTTCAATATAAAAAAATTAAATACAAATTTATAGTAGGAATCTTAAAAATAATAGTTATAAGAATATGAAAATTCAGCCCATTCCATTCATAAATTTATAAATAAGAAAAACTATTGTAATGGGATTGTTTGATGATATTCCAAATTTTGTTGGGAAAGAAGGGAAAAGAATTTTTTGTTCATTTCTAGTAAGAAAGACAAAGATATTTTACAAAACTTTGTCTTGAAATATCTTTGGTTATATATTTTATTCTTATGTTTAAAAAATGTCTTTTTTACATTTCAATTAATGCAAGTTTCCCTTGTCAAGCCATCAAATCACATATGATTTCTTTTATGTTATGTAAAGGATGGGATCTAACTTTGTTTATTTGTGCATGACTTTTTTGTTTTCCCTTTATTTTTAATTTTCTTTTATTTAATTTGAAAGCAATACCACCCCGTCCACACACACACACACACAAATTTAGCTATTTATATTATATATAGTTTACTTATAAATTTTCTTGCTTTTAATAAAGGGAACCTCTCCTCATAGTAGAGAAGGGACTTTCATCCTCTCATTGTTGCAAAAACATTCTATTTTTTGTGGTGCCAATTTTTTTGCCAACAAAGATAAATATAATAGCACTCACATATAAGACCAATTTAAGGGGAAAATCTCAAACAAATAGAATAACAATGCAATGAACTCCATAATACAACTTATGATGATGTGGAAGAGCGAAGCTCATCCTTTTTTTTTTGACATAATTAGGTAGGATCACACCCATTCATCCTATTTAAGTCAACCTAAGGAAAAAACTAGAACTAATAAATGAAAATATTAAGGTTAAACATGCCACAAGTTGGCTACCCATAACCTTACTACACTTAGGAAGATAAAATATTAGGGGCATAATAGATTTTTAGTCATCATAATGGTATATGGTTGGCCTATGTGTGAGGTCATTTTGTGAAGTCTATATATATAAAAATCTACCATAATCCATTTGATATCTCCTAAGTATAAATTCTTATCATCTGCATCTCTTACAAGCCAAGTCTCTCACATTAACTAGGTCTTATTATTAGGTCTAAACACTTGTCAAAGGAATTAGTAAATTGATCCATTTCTTTCCTCCTCCATTTTATGCCATCACGCTTGTATTGCCAAAATAATGCACTTGTGACCACTACTTATATATGTTTAGCTCATGCCTGATTTCATAGTCCTTGATCGCCCTTCCTTTACTTTTTATGTGGATGACCCTTACCTCTTAACCAAATTATGATTCTAAATATCCTTATCCAACATATTAAACAACCTAAACTCACTTTTAGACTAATCCACACTTCTAATTTAGTCGTCTCTATTCTTCAGAGAAGGCCACTCTTTTAGGACTATCATGCTTCTCAATATTGTCCAATTCCACCAACCACATCCTCCCACCAAATAATGACCATTTGATCCAAATGGGTCATCCAACATGTTTCACAAACCTCATCTGAAAGAATTATAAAATTATCACTATAAAACCACACTTTCAAGTAATTCTTTGCTAAAGGCTCATATGATTGAAAGGTACCACAATATATAATTGCACATTGAGAAAAAGCACCTATTTTTCCCAATTTAGAGTCCACATAACCCTAGTAGACCTAAGTTAATTCTAAATACACATCTAAGGTCATAAGTCATTTTTTAAGCATCTAATCACAAGAGGATTGCACCAACATTTAACTTTGCACCAATATTACACACACACCATTGTGACATGGGATAACTACATGGAGTTTAATCCTTTTTTGAAGTATTCGTATGTATGCAATGCTCAACACAAGGGGTGTTTGATGTTAAGCACAACTTTAACCACTAAACCCTTTTTACCCTATGATTTGCATTCATCCTCTTGTGTCATTGAGATAGGGTTTTAGTAAAGAAGAAGGTACATAGTTGCTACTACAGCGTATCAAAAGCACTTACACAATCAAATATGACATACATGTGCAAGAAAACCTGTCATATCAGTTGCAAAGATAAAAACCCTCACAGGATGCTAATGTGCCCTAAGGATACTAACACATGCTTCCCCTATCTAATTCTAATAAATTTATCCATTATCCAAGCAAAGACCTATTCTTAATTCAAAGTGTCATCATATAATTAGACAGTCATTTCAATAGTTGCACTTATAGTCCTACACATTTAATTTCCTATTAAGTTATATTTCTTTGGTACTTTCCCCTTTTATCATATTTATAAATTTAGTAAGATCTAAATTAGTTTTGTGTCATTTATTGCATATCTATAACATTTTGATTTTATGCAATAGTTTATCGAATTGGGATTAAACTCTCATAATTCCTAAATTTGATAAAACTTATTGGTGAACCCATTATTGATTGACTATTGAAAACCCTAACCATTCATGTTGTGAGGTTTTCTTCCCCCCTTTTTACTATTCTAATTGTTGTCTTAAGGTTTTCATATTTGGTAAATTCTCTAATAACAACAATATTCCAAGTTTCAATATCATATTTAAATTAATATAATAAAGTTATTTCTATTTATCTTTTTTAAATGTATAAGATCAAGAGATCCTCAAGTTGAGCATTCCCAAATATTAGAATCCTATAATTAATTTGATGACATAGATAAATAACAATTAAAAGGGTTTCTTTCTAAAAATCAAGATATACAAGATGTGTTCATAAAGATTGTTAAAGATTAAATCCAAAAAATAATTAGAAGGAAACTTCAATTGCTATGGGTTCTTTACCTTTATCAACTTCACTTGATACAAATTTTCTACTACCATCTACTGTGACGGCAACTCAAGGGTTTCCACAAATCAATGTACCCATTCTTACTCAATCTTTAATGACAACACCTTTGGTTAGCATGCATTCTAATTCTGATGTACAATCCCTTATGAAAGAGATCAAGCTCTACAAACTAAGGTGTTACATTTGGAACAAGATTCTTCAAAACCAAACCTGGCACTTGATTCAAAGACTTTATTGCATACTTCATGGGCTCAACATATTGCATTATATTCTTTACCAACTAATTTTGTGGCACCAAAGCTTACATTGTATGATGGAAAAGGTGACCCTAAACAACATTTGAGAACATTTTCATGCAATATGTTTAGACTATGTGTCCAATGATAAGTTGTTAACCAAGTTATTTATGTAATTTAATTACTTAGATGTTCACACAATAGAATATTATATCATAAAAATAAGATCAGAATATGTAGATCTATAATAATAATTGATCTAAGAGTAGAATGCTTGAAAAATATAGTTGAGCCACTTTGAAGGGGCAACCTCCACAATAATTTAATAAGAGAAAAATTAACAACATGATGAACAAATACTAACCACTACCTCCTATATGTACTCTACTTAGATATGGTTGTTCCATAGGCCGACCTTAATAAGAACATAGAGAAATGTGATGACATAATATAAGATGTATGTAAACCTTAAGTTAGTCACACATACCCCTAGACACGCCATAGGTTAAGGGCATAACATGCCCCTCCCCTTTAAGATGAACATTATCCTCAATGTTGATTCAAACTAGGGTGTTACAAGAATGCTTCATCCTCCCATGTTACATCTTCAGAATGCAGATTCTTTCATTTGATCAAATACTCCTTGATCACTCAAGTCTGCAGTTACTTAGTCCATGTGTGAAAGATATTTGTAGGCTCTAGAATTATTTGAATTCCTTTATCCAATTTAGGTAACTCAGTCTGATTAGAACCTCTATGTCCAATTACCTTCTTCAGATAAGAGACATGGAATATTGGAGATATGTAAGTGGACAAGGAAAATTCCAACTTGTAGACCACACTACAAGTTTTCTACATTATCTAATAAGGGCTATAATACTTAGGAAACAACTTGTTATCCTTTTTTTGTTGTTTCAGAGATATATGATTATATGGATATAATCACATAAAGACCCAATCATCTACATCAAATTGTTGCTCACTACACTGTTGATTTGCTTGTTACTTCATTCTATTTTGTGTCATTGCTAAATTCTCTCACAAATTAGAGAGTACCTTTTATTGATGGTGAATGTGTTCCTCAGTAGCTCAAACCTTGGGATGCACCTTCAAGGTTGAAGTGATGGATGGGGGGTGATACCCATACAATTCCACAAAGGGTGACATTTTGGAAGAAGTGTGAAAAGATGTGTTATACCACCATTAAGTAAGTGGCAACCAATTAACCCAATTATCATGTTTGTCAAAAATAAAATAATGAATATACCCCTATAGACATTTTTTGACTACCTCTATTTTTCCTTTAGATTGAGGATGATAGGATAAGCTATAAGACAAGTGGGTGCCCAAACATGCAAATAAATCATTCTAAAAATTACTAGTAAATATGGGATCTCAATCCCTTATAATGATTTTTGGAGTACTATGCAATTTATAAATTATATTGAGAAAATCAAAAGCTATTGTACTAGCGACAAATGGTTCTGATAAGAAAAAAATGAGCATACTTATTGAGTCAATCCAAAATTTCCATGATAACATTTATACCCTCAGAATGTAGTAACCCAATAATGAAATCCATGGAAACCTCCTTCCACTTCTGGCTAGGGATGGATAAAGGCTACAAAAGACTTGGGTTTTTAATGGTTTCACCTTTGTTCTCTTGACATGCCATGCATTTATCCATGTATATCTAGACATCCCCCTTAAGTCATTCCCAAAAAAATCTTTCTTGATTCTATGATATGTTTTTTAAAATATTGAATGACCTTTTATTGGAGATACATGAAGTTTCTGAAGGATTTTATGTTTGATAAGAGAATACTTATAGAGGTATAATCAATATTTATACCATAATGCATTCCCCTTTGATGCAAAATTTATAGATCACCCATAACCAAGCTAAATATTTTGAATCAAATCTTTAATATCCCTATCATTCTCCCATTTTGATCTTACTTCTTCTAGACAATATGCATGTCCAATGGTCATTATGCATAGTAATACCTCAATTGAATCATCATGCTTGGATAATGCATCTACCACCATATTTTCTTTTCCTTTCTTATATACTATTTCAAAATCATATCCTCACTTTTTAGTCACCTATTTTTTTGTTCTTCTGATGATAGTCGTTATTCCAAAAAATATTCAAGGCTATCATGATTAGTCTTTACTTGAAAGTATCGACCCATCAGATAAGGTCTCCATTGCTTGTCTACATGTAGAATAATCATCACTTTTTCTCATAAATTAACTTGATCCTATTTTTTTCCTTTAGTTAATGAATCTCAAATGTAAGTGGTTTGCCTTATTGCATGAGTACATCCCCCATGGTGTATCCTAATATATCACATTCACCAACAAAAATTTTAGAAAAATTAGGGGTAACCAAAATCGGAGTCATACACATAACCATTTTTAGTTTTTCAAACACCTTGGTAGCTATTTCAGTCCAGTAAAAGGAGTATTTATTCAACAAAGATGTGAGTGGGGCTATGATGCTACCATAATTTTTTACAAACCTACGATAGTAACCTATTAGCCCCAGAAATCCTTGAAGGTTATTGAGGATCTCAGGCACTTGCCACTCCATCACTGCTTTGATATTCTTAGGATCAACTTTCATGCCTTCATGTGAAATAATATGAGCCAAGTACTCCACCTCTCTAACACCAAAAACACATTTAGAAGGTTTGGCATAAAGTTTGTGTTGTTCCAGAACCAAAAGTACTTGTTTCACATGCATCAAATGGTCTTCCAAATGTTCGTTGTAAATGAGGATGCCATCAAAAAACATAAACACAAACTTTCTCAAAAATGGCCTAAAAATAATATTCATCAAACTCTTAAATATAGGTGTATTTGTGAGACCAAATGGTATGACCATAAACTCATAATGGCCTTCACAAGTTTAGAAAGTTGTTTTAGGTATATCCTCTTTGTGGATTATAATTTGATGATACCCAGAGCAGAGATCTAATTTGGAAAAATAAATAGCATCATGTAATTAATATAGTAAATCATCAATTATTGGAATAGGGAACTTATCTTTGATGGTGTACTTATTGAGTTCTTTGTAATCTTGACACGTCCTCTACGTGTCATCCTTCTTATGCACCATGACCATTGAGGAAGAATATTCACTTTAATTGTGTTTGATAATTCCTGCCTCCAAAATCCCTGGTACCATCTTTTCAATTTCACTCTTACGAGCATAGGGATGCCTGTAGTGTCTAATGTTGGGTGGTGTACTACATGGAATTGGTCTGATGGCAAGATCATGTACTCTGCTTTGTGGAAGACCTTTTGGCATGGTAACAAAAACAACATAATGGTCATCCAACACTAATTATAAATTAGGATGGGTAGATTCTTTGGTTGGTTTAACTTCTATGGAAAATAATCACATCAAAAATCCTTCATCCCCTTTTTTGATCATCTTTATCATCTAGTGAGAACTAACCAATTGTGGAGATTTAGCCTGTAATCCACATAATTGAAATGTCATGCCTTATGAATGAAAGTACATGAATAATTCCTAAAAAATTATCTCAATTTTGCCTAAAGTGGTGAGCCATTACACTCTCAAAACAATGTCAGCCCTACCCATGAGAATAACAAACATAAGAAAATCTAGCATGTAGTCTCCCATAACAAGCTTAATACTATGGCATTTGCTAGAACAATTGACTATACCACCATCTATAATCATGACTTAAAATTCAAGAATTGGGTAAATGAAACAATTTAAATGAGTAGCCAACTTATTTTTGATGAAGTTGCGTGTACTCCTAGAGTCAATCAACATAGTCACCTTATGTTTCTTGAGAAAACCCACCACCTTAAAAGTTTGAGGAGTATTAATACCTGAATGTGCATGATAGGAAATAGTACGTTGAAAATATTTAGATTTAACCTCAGGTTCTTATAGACCTACACCTAAGGCCTCATCATATTTTTCATCGTCATTGACACCTTAAACATAAAACAACTTATTTTCAATACATCCATGTCATTTCCTCCATTTTCTACCATAACCAAAACACAACCCTTTTGCACGCTTCTCTTTAGTTTGATGAGGGGTCAATATTGTAAGCTGAAGAAATGATGGGGATGGGGTATTATGTTTGCAAACATTAGAACAAGGTATTCATTTGACTAGATCTTTTTTCCTCTACCATGTGTACCATTGGTATGGCTTCAGATACGAAATTGGGACTAAACATGAGAACCTCTATTTAGATGTTGTCTTTGAGGCCACCCAATAACATGTTAGTCAAATTTACCTCAATGATAGCATCCTCATATAAGGAGAGATTCTAGAATTTATCAATATAACCCTTCACAGTCCTTGTTTGATGTAATTTGGCTAGTTGACTACAGTAGTTTTATAAAACACTATTGTGATAGTGGAGTTGTAGTTCCTCGAAAAATATAGACTAGGTAACTTGGAGGCCCTTATTTTATTTTAAGAACATAACCATCTATACCAAATGAACTGCTTAGGTTTTAGATACAAAGAATCCATGACCACCTTTTGTGCACTTGGACTCTAATGTGAATATAACAATTTTTTTTATTTTATTAATTCAAATGAATATATCCTTACCATTAAACTTTCATAATTACACTTTTGGAAATAAATGCTTCAGACCAATATTGGAGATGTGATTATTTGAATGGGGAGAATTGAACTAAAGTGGTGGAGGATTATTTTGTGAAGGTTGAGATATATGATCAGACAATTGCCTAGTTATAAGTGTCAATTGATCATTCAAAACATTTAGGTCCCCTCTTACTCCAACGATGTCCCCTTTAACCACATCAAGATCATCTTTATACACCATGCTTTATAAATCTAATTAAAGTTGGTGAACCACCTCAAAAATAAATAGATAAGAAGTGTTAGACTTCATGTTGTCCTTGTGAGAAGTTTTTTGAGTTTCCTGTCCTTTCCCATGTCTGTGAGTGTTAGGACCAACCATGCACAAACCTTAGGATGGAGGGTTTCAGCCCCTTAAAAAGTGTATTGGTAGATTATATTATTATGATCATCTCATCGAGAAGAATGCAATAATTACTAATGTGCACTAGGGTGAAAAAATTTAGCTTGAAAAGTGTTCCAGCATACTATACCATTGAGATTGTCTTGTTGAGATGAATCTAATGAATGGTACTTTACACAAGGGTGAAAAAGTTTACAAACTTATTTTAATTTTTTTCAAAAAAACATTTCAAACAATACTGTAGTGAAGGAAAAAATATTCCTTAATCATAAGTCATTTTTTTTATCCTTCCACTCATAGGAGACCCACAACACCAAATCTGCCAAAAATAATGCCATAGAAACTTGCCCAAATCAAAGATCTGATACCACTTGTAACGTAATTACTTGGATGTTCACATAATATAATATTATATCACATAAATAAGATCATAATAAGTAGATCCACAATAATAATTTATAGAAGAGAAGAATGCTTGATAAATATTATTGAGCCAATTTAAGGGGGAGACCTCCACAAAAATGTAATAAGAGTAGAAATCATAAATGATGATCAAATACTAACCACTACCTTCTATGTATATTCTAATTAGCCATGGTTATTCCATAGGATGACCTTACTAAGAACATAGAAAAATGTGACAAAATGATATAAGAGTTATGTAAGCCCCAATTTGACCACACATATCCCTAGACATGTCATAGGTTAAGGGTGTAGTGATTTTCTAGAAGCTTAAAATAATATGCACTAAGATGGTTTTATGATTTACCACATCAATCAGTTCATGCATTCAATCATTTGGAAAATTTGTTCCTTACACATTTGTCAGTCAATATTAGTGAAAATATTTCATATGCCCAAATTTCTCAATTCAAATAAGAATCCAATGAGATTATCGTAGAATATGTCTTAAGTTATATGACCATGCTATCCAAGATGACGAATCATATGGCCAATAAGGAATCACAAGATACTTTCAAGTAAAGTTTGTTTCCACTTCTATATGAATCTATTATGCTTAAGAAGTTTCTATGGTTTCTAAATTCAAATAAGAATCCAATGAGATTATCGTAGAATATGTCTTAAGTTATATGACCATGTTATCCAAGATGACGAATCATATGGCTAATAAGGAATCACAAGACAATTACAAGAAAAGTTTGCTTCCACTTCTACATGAATCTATTATGCTTAAGAAGTTTCTATGATTAAGAAAGAGTGGTCAAGTTGTTGGCAATGAATAAGCTTAAGTATGAAAAAAATCATGATTCTACTTCTAATGCAAAGAATCTGAATAAGCCACCATACAATGTGAGACCAAATGAGAATAAGAGTGATAAAAAAGCAACAGTCAATGTAGTTACACAACTTTATTATATTATGGGTAATGAACAAGCTTAAGTATGCAACAAATCATGTTTCTACTTCCCATGCAAATAATATGAGCAATTCACTATACAAAGTGAGACCAACTAAAAATAAGAGTGATTAAAAAATAATAGACAATGTAGTTTCACAACCTACACTGCGTATTGTATTGTTAGCTCCTCCAAGTAGACAATTTATCAATTTGCTATAATATTCCTACAGAGTTTTGTAAAAGTTATTGGAATGTAATGTCATATTGTTCCCTCCCATTAAAGAGTTTGGTAGGACTAAGCCTCTTCTAAAAATATTTAATTAGGATGTTTTTTATGATTATCATATAGCACTAGGGAAAACCACCAATAGGAACATCAGTTTGCAACATAGGATTTAAGACTTGATAAGTGAAAACATCACTGATATGAATGTACCTAATGAAAGTACACAACCACATCCAAACAAGAATAGAACAATGAATATATTCAGTGATCCTTTTCCTAAGCATATAAGTCAAGAAATAATAGATAAATTATAAATGCATTATGTGTATACTCCATATCCTCCACCAATTACTTATCATCCTCATACCAATAGCACAACATCCTTTGAATGACATCATTGGTAAATATCATGTTTATGTGCCATCTAGACCATTATCACTTTTCAAAGCATGTAACTGTCAATGATGATTTTAATTTTCACTAAAAGATTAATTAAAGTTTACATTGATCATCAACCTATCTAGAGTGTCATGGTTGATAATAGTTCGAGTTTGAATATGTGAAATATCATACTTGTCTCTCATCTTAGACACATAAACAAACACACACACACACACACACACACACACACACACACACACACACACACACACACACACACACACACACACACACACACACACACACTACCATAGTCATTAAGGGTTGTAATGGTCACAATCAAATAATATTAGTGGGATCACGTTACCATTACATTTTAGTCCAACACATGTGGCCACTAGGTTTATAGTAGTACCCAATGTAGGGGTCTTTGATATGTTATTGGGGCATCCTTGGATTCAGTAGGTTTGCACAGTTACTTCTACATTACACATGTTTGAAATAACTTTTTGTCAATAATGTTATTAAAACTCATGGTATTCCATATGAATACCTCCTTCAACCAATTATCATTATTCCTATGCAATAAAATTTAGTTGAATAACCTAAATAGGTTCAACCTACTCAAAATATTTAGAATCAAGTGGTCCATTCTCCAAGGAGACCTATCCTTGAAAGGCCTATTGGCCCACATATGAAGCTATTACATGGTTTGATGGAGAAGTGGATCTAAGGATAGGACTAAAGTTGAAAATACCCCATGGGATTTCAAGAGTGCTTGGAATGACTTAGAAGGTTCCTGCTATTCATCTGGTTCTTCATTGTGTTCATCTTGACATTTTGGGTCAAGTGGTAGAAATTTTGAGTAGGCAGTTTGGTGATGCTATATCTCACACGCATGAGGGTATCAAGAGAGAATGGTCACATGGGTTTGTTCATTTTAGTCACAAAAACATATGCTCTAAGTTTCATGTCATCAATTCAAGTGCAATATGAAGTATGCATGTTTAAAGTTGGCTCCTCAGATAGAATTTGATAATTTTCCATACTTAGCCATTTTTTACCATGATAGGCACCAAGACGTCAAATAGGAGCAAATAGACCAGTCCACTTATGTAATTTTTATTTTACTCACAAAGCCTCATGTGACCAATGAATATATCACAATCAAATTTCTATATGCTAGGATCATATCCTGCAAATTTCATGTTTGCATGAGCTGTCTAGCTTAAGTTATGAGTGTTCAAAGATGGACCTACAACATAAGACATTCACAAAAGTGTGAAATTTAAGTTTAGGTGAAAATCCATTGGTGTTTTAAATTTGATAGTTTGTAGGATGTCAATGATGGTTGCATAAACATCATTGATGCTCACATGGGTGTCAAAATAAATCTTAGGCAAAAATCATACAAGTTTAAATTTGATGGTTTATGAGACATAAAAAATAATCACGTGAACATCAAATGACGTGTACATGGATGTTAATGTTAAACTTATGTAAGAAACCATTGGGGTTTAAAATTGAAGGTTATGTGAACATCAAATATGATCATACAAATGTCAAATGATGGGAGCACAAATGTTAAATTTAAGATCATGAATTGGCCATTAGATTCAAATGGTGGGTCTCAAGTAAATCTAAGGGCTCACATTTAATCACTCATTAAGATTGATGGTGCATATATGGTCAAGAAGTTAATAAATCTATGGAGCTAATGAGTCAAGGACAAGTGTCAAAAGCATGTGGATCATGGCAAAGATCGATGAATCATGTGTATTCGTGCATAGGCATATCAATGAAGCAACAAGGTCAAAGAAGTCAAGTGTTTGAGTCAGCATTCAATAACTAATGAAAAAAAGATTGTGCTGTGACATTTTTTATAAGGGTCGATGGAGCAATTTAAATCAGGTAAAGCAAATGAAAGGATCTGAGCTGGCAAAAAATACATGAAATTGAGCTTGAGCTCAACCTAAGTTGAACCAGGATAAATATAAGGACCAAGCATTACTTGTAGAACTCAATAAAGGTAAAATAGGTCTTTTAGACCTAATATAAGAAAAAAAGGTGTCAACTTATTATAAAAGCAACCAGACATCAAGCAAAGTGCCATCTATATGGACTATAAGAAAACCAATAATATTATATTAGTTTTCCTCTATAGTAACCTAGGTCTAGTTTTCAAATCAAACATGAGGCTATATGTAATCAATGAAAGAATGTATCAAGTCATGATCTCGAAAGATAGCCACCCAAAGTAGACATAATCAAAGCTCAGTCAGGTTTATAGACATAAGATTTTATCCTGATGCAGAAGCCAAGTGGAAAGATGGTGTGAAGGATCAAAGAAAGGGTCTAGTGTTAGGAACTATAGCTAGGGGAATTCAATGCATCCTCAGAACCTTTGGGGACTTCCTCACCAAACAAGACATGGATAGTGTCCTAATTAATCAAAAAGGTGGCAAGGTTTTCATTGGCTAGGGATAAAATGTGGTAGCTCAAGTTCAATTAATGACCCAAGACAAAGTGTTCTTGTTCTGATGGTGTGCTCCCACATTCTTTCTCTTTCTCCTTTTTTCATATATTGTCCCATTCTCTTCTCCTTTATAAATGTTCTAAGATTTTAGATTTTTTTCATCTTTTTGGGAAATATGGAACTCTTTGAGATGTTGTAAAGTATGCTCAGCTTGATTAGGCTCGACCCTGTCAAGCATTTGTAAGAACTACCTTTTGATACAATATAAGACTTTCTTTGCCTATCACTTGCCTTAGATCTAGTTTGGTGAGTTGTGCATGATGGAATTGTGTGAAGGAGAGTCGTACTCATCCATTGTCCTCTTTCTGATCTTGTTTAGGAAGTGTTCAATGATGCTTACAGGTCTAGATTAGTGTTCTACTCTGAACCTCTTCTATGAAATACTTATACAAATATTTTGATCTTGAGGTTGTATGAGCTAGTATTGTCTTCTGTTGATCTAGTGTGATTTCAAACTTATGGGAGTTTCCCTTTTGAATTTGGTGCATCACCTGGTTAACCTTCTTAGGAGACCTTATCCCCTTTCTAACCCTTTTCCCTATGAAGCATTAGTTTAGGTGAGCATTAAAGAGGAAGTTGACCCACTCTAAAGGTTCAACCCCAACATAGGTTACCCATAGCCTAGGGTTGTCCCAATATTCTGATTTAATGGGAGAGATCCTAAAGAACCCTATCCAAGGGTGCACATTAATGTAATAATAGTTTTTAGCATGCCTAAAGGGACTAAGTTTATCGTGCACTAAGTGAATATTTTTGGTGTTCTTTTCATTCAATCAGCCTTTGGAGGCAAGTATGCAAATATCAATGATGACTCTGAGCATTCATCAGATGGTATAAGCATCCCAGGTGACTAATCACCTTTATTTGGTATGTATCATTCTCCATTTGATCAAAATGCATGTTCTTTCATTCCTTATCTTTCATGTCAAGCTAACAGTGTTCATGGCTTAACCCGAAGTGGTCCTCAAAATTCAATGTACCAACCTTTTAAAATGGTGCCTCTCTCTAATCAACTAGAAATGAGCCTTAAAGAGATGATGCTTGATCTTGAAAGAAGGTTAAGAGAGGTTGATAGGGAGGAAGAGTATTATCAGCAACAACAAAATCTCAAACACCAAGCTCATGTTCAAGAGCAAAAGTTGAAGTTTCAAAAGGATTGATTGGTTATGCAAGACCAAGCCAAGAGGAAAAATGACTATCAGTTGTTCTTAGGATAGAGAACAACCAATCCTAGACCCCAACTACCCTCTCCTACTCCTTTTCATACTTGAATCCAAACCCCTAACCCACCTTATCAAGTCTCATCCTCATCAAGAGCTACATAAGTCATTAAGGAGAATTCATTTGAAGAATATCAAGCCATCCCATTTTATACCTTCTATTATGTAAATGACACTAACTATGTCATGCCCTCTCTTTTTGAAACCAACCTCTCTCATACTCATTCAAGAAAAGGAAAAAGTAGATAAGCCTCAAACCTTCGCTTCTTGGAATTTAATCCAAAGAAACCTTCAAAGGAAAAAGGGAATTGTTGTAGAGTATCCTATTGTTGAGACTCAAGATTCCACTTATCCTCTTCATAAATCCCCTACCCATCTCTAGCAAGGGCTTTTTCAAGGGAATTATAGACACTTAAAAACTACATAATGACAGTTTTTGATGTTGTCTTAACCTATGGTCCCTACCTAACCTATTAACACCTATTTATAACTTTGTTATGTTAAAACACCTAAATCATGACCTTTTTACCCATTTGTTCATAGCCCCTCAACCATCACCAGTTAGGGTAACCATTGACGGTTGACCCTAACCATCGATGGTTGGGGTCACTAAGCTTTAAAAGCATTATCAGCTTTGTTCGAGAATAACACCCTCCAAAATGCCAAATTTATTTAACACTAGCATTAAAAAAAGAATGAAAATAGGGATATTTACCCTCCTAACTTACCAACTTTCCCTCAAAGATTCCCTCCTCACTTAGCAAGTTTTTGCTATAAATACAGGGCTCTTGGAGGGGTTGTAGATCCATAAATTTTCATCCAAAGTCTTTTATTTTCTGTGTGTAGGCATCCAAGATTGCAAAGCTCTATCTATGTGATTTTAGAAGGCTGAAGTAATATTATGCTACTTAACTCCCTTCAAGTTTCAACTATCATCCACTTGACATCATACAAGTATCTCTCCTTTATTTTTGGTGTTTTCACCCTTTATCAAAATTTGTTATTTTGATCTATTCATGTTGACACCAATATATACCCTCATAACCCCTATCTCACCCTCTATTAATCAGCCATATCCCCTTACTTCCTTCTCAACCTCTTACCCATTCTCTCATAGGAAATCCATAGGCAACCATCATCGATTGTTGTAATCATCACTGGTCACAGCAACCATCATCAATTACCTAACCAGCATCAGTCATACCCAACCATCATCGATCATCTTGACCATCGATGGTCACTATTAAAGAAAATAATAGATTATTATTTTCTCCCCCTTTCACCAAATCAAATTTGTGTTTATTTTCCTGATCTACCTATAGACCCCACCTAGACCCCCTGGACCTGACCTTGATACACTGACCCATTGTGCCATATCTTCTATCAAACAAGTATATCATTTACATTCTTGCATATTGACTTTCTTATCATTTGAATGTAAGTACATTTCTTATATCATTTTCAACTTAATTATCTTACAACTAGATTGACAGCCTCATATAAAGCCTCATGCTTATTGGATCTAGTGTATGCTAGGCAATCCACTCAACCTACCATCTAATAAATCCTCCTTTAGTTTTCTTGTGATTTACAGGTTGTCCTCCCTAGCCAAGGAGGATTTCCCACATTCATCTAGATCAACGCGTGCACTATATCAAGTACCCATCTATATACCCTCATACTCACTTTCTTCTTTCTACTTTCAGAACTAAGAAATGAAGAAAATAAATTGAAACATTTTGGGATGCCCGATGGGACACAATTCTTTGTCTTCCTTAATTATTTGCTCATCAAATGAAATCATTTCTTTTTGGGCTTAAAAATCAACCATTTGCATTCATTGATTGCTTGTTGATTTTAGTTCATCTAATAACTTAGGAGGCAAAGTAATCTTATCGTAGCATTTACACTTGTTATCAAACATAAAACTGAATCACAAAATAATTTATACATCAAAACAATACTTGAGACAAGGACCGACCTGGATTTCATCACCTGGTGGCAACCTTGCCTCCTCCCATCTATCCCACTTAGATTTTTCCACCAAGGGGATAACAAACTCAGCTCTCTAGTTGAGTATAAACTCTGGACTCAGTATATCTTGGCTAAGCACCCGACACCCTTATCGCTGTGAAATTGTGAAGTGAGGGGGTAGGCCCCAATACCAAGCCACGTACTGAAGTTCAACATAGATCTTCTTTTTGAGTGCCTAAGCAACCTGAAACCATCCATAGACTTCCTCTTTAGTACTTTTTTTTCAAACCAACCTCACTTATCACACTCTTTAAGGCATAAACCAAAAGTGATTTAAAAGTAATCTTAAGATTAAAATGCACTTCTTAGTGTATATATTGATTATTTTGAAATTCTTTTTGGTTTTCTTTATGTTTGATGTGTGAGTGTCACAATAACATTTCCTATTTTCTCATATGGTTTTAACCTGACAACAAGTGAGAAATCAAAACAACCAACCACCACCTTCTTCTTCATCCATGGATTATACCTTAAAAGATAACAAATCTCCTCATGCTTCACCTCACCATTCTCCTCCACCACCTTCCCATTATATAATCCCAATCATATCTGAAGGAGATCTAGACTTTATTGCCTTTCTTGACAATAATCTAGTTGCTTTACAATATTACCTCAACACTTTGCCTCACCGTGCCCCCTCTGCTTTGATTCCTTCTTTCGATCCTTCTATGGGCATGCCATCCCATCTTATGACAAATATCTCATCTACCCAAAATCAAACCAGCCTTCCACCTCCCAACCAAACACCTCCTATCACACCCCATGTGGGTTTAACCTTGCCATTAGTCACCTATGTCCCATCTATCATGGCATTATCTTCTACTCTTGCTTATACCATTCCCTCTAGTTTAACCAATGCACCAACCTCAACCCCCTTTCAAAACTTAGTGATCTCCATACCCCAAGGTCTTACCCCAATCATCATTGGGGTCACTACCCAAATTCAACCTACCCAACTTCTACTTACCTCCACCATACTAGCCAAATCCATTCCCCAACAGGTACTTATGACAACTTACCAGTATGTCCCTAACCTGTAAGGGTATATACCAGCCTCCACCCAACCTTTTATACCAATTAGATCTTATGTGCCACCATCTCAACCCCTTACCACCACCTACTAGTGTGTGGCTTCTTCAGCACCATCTATCACCTATTCACACATAGTTGCAAGCCAACCTCAATAGAATATACCTCTTAATTATGTGGTTTCTCAACCTCAACCCGATCTAATCAAAATGTTACTAGATAAAATGACTAGTTTGGAGTCATCCATCTCCACCTCAACTAATCTTTTGTCTTATGACCAAATTTGTAATGAGCCTATCCACCCCTCCATGCCCATCCATGCTTATCCTTCTCAATGGGAATTGCCCAAATTTTCTAAATTCCATGGTAAGGAGGATCCTCAACAACACTTAAGAGCTTTTCATCATGCATGCTACTTGATCACTTTTGATGATACTCTCCTCCTCAGAACCTTTCCCATGTCATTATCTGGGGCCACCCTCGATTGGTATAGTGCCCTTCCCACTCATTCTATCTTTTCTTTCTCTCGATTGGTGCAAACCATTTTAGAACACAGCAGTGAATATATCTAAAAAGGTTTTCATTACTGACCTATATTCCATCAAATAATTTAAAGATGAATCCATTATTGATTTCATTGCCAGATGGAGGAGCCTCATTAATAAACTTAGTTTCCCATTACCCCAACCTAAATTAATTGAATTATTCTCTTGAAGGTGTGCTAAACACATTGCTCCAACTCTTCAAGTCCAAACCTTTAGGACCTTTGACAAAGCATTCATTATGGCCCACAAATTGGAAAACCATGCTATCAATGAATGGAAGTTGAAGCTTTAGAATAAAAATTCTATTTTCAAGATCACTGAGTCATCCTCCACCAAAACCATAAACCCAACCAGTTCTAAAGCAAAAGCATCATCACATTTGGTTGTTCTCAAAACCGCACCTCCTCCAATCATCAACCAAACACCTCAAACCAACAATCCTTTCAATCACCAAAACTATACCCAAAACTGGGCTCCTTCAAAACCATTTACCCTGATAGGGGAGTCTTATACATCAGCCTTGGAAAAACTACTTAAAGCCAATCTAATCCAACTTCCACCCATTAAGCCCCCTCAACAATTTGATACTTCTTGCCCCCTTCCTGGGTGGTACAATGAGAATGATCATTGTGATTATCATCAAATTGTTGGACATGATACTGATAGATGTAATACCTTTAAGAGCATTGTATAGGAGCTAATTGATAAAGGGGAGCTTGTGTTTGATAACCCAAATGCTCGTTCCAATCAATCTCTTGATATTTTCTAAAAACCATTCCCAAATCATCCACCTTCAACCCAACACCATGAAATCCAACCCAAATCCTCCAACTCACATGCGGCACATGTAATTAATGTCATCAGTAATGTACCCACTACTGAAGAAGTCATCACCTCTATCACCCAAATAGAGGAAGGCAACCCACCACCTATTTCTTCAAATGTCCAGGAAGTAGTTACCCCTTCCACTTCCTTGGATGAAACTACAGTTCTGTCTAACCCTCCTATGATGGAAATACCCAAGGAGATAACCACTCCATCAACCATTTCATCCACTCCTCTAGACCAAATAGAAGAATCACCTACTTCTTTGGACAACCAAACTAAGGAAGAAGTTATACCAACCCTACCACTTGAAACCATTACCCTTACCACATCAATTAAAGAATTATCTATACCTCCCTTGAAAATCATTTCCCAAGAGACAATACCCCTACCTACCCAATCGTTACCTTTTGAACCTTCCACCAAGGATAGCAACACTATAACCACTCCATCCCCAAAAGGTTTATACTTTTAAACTAATGATCAAGGAACAAAACCCATTTATAAACCTTTTTCTTGACTAGTTCAAAGTTTGGAATTTACCGCTCAACCTAACTTTGATAAAGCCACCTTTTGGCATCGGCTTGGACACTCGTATCAAAATAAATGTGAACCTTCTACTTCACTGGAGTCCACTCTCAAAACTCCACCAACTACCCCTCCCAAATTCATCATAGAACCATCTCAATTACCCCAACCTAAATTGCCAAATCACCCTATGCTTCTTTTATCAAGCCAATCAAGAACCTGGGGATCCTTCAAATGCCAAATCCTATTCACCTTCCTTTAAGATTAGACTTAACCACATCAACATAACCACAAACAAATCCAATTCAATCCATTAAGAAAATAGGATTACCCAAACCACAACCTCGAGGAAGAGCCATACCAACTCTTTCACCTCTACCTTCTATTTTAGGACCATATCCCTCCACCATTCCCATAACCTACTCTTCCTCCAAAAAACCATCTCCCCTTTCTCCACCTATAACAAGCCCATCTCCCATTTCATCATCATTCCTTTCCAACCTTTCTCCATCCACTTTCACATCCTTTAAACCCTCATCATCTAAACTCCCAATTCCTAAACCATTTATAACTAAACCAATTCTTTTTAAACCACCAACCAAGCTCAATCCACCAACTGTACCTCATGTTAAAAATCCCTTGCCTAATATGGAACCTAAACCAAAAATTCAAACTCCACCACCTCTAAAATCTCTATAAAAATCTTATATAACTATTTTACAAAGGCTCCTACAAGCTTTTGCCATTAGCCTACCACCAATCAAACCTTTTGACCCCACTCACCAAAAGCCAACCTAGTTCAAAGATAATCTGATTTGTCTTTATCATAGGACACGTAGACTGATACGAAGAACTGTAAAGCTCTCCAAACTATCATTCATGGCCTTTTGGAGGAGGATGATCTATTGGATGAACCTTCTTTAAGCCCCTTGCCTCTTTTACCACCTATCTAATCTACCCACCAATCATCTACTTCTCTACTCCCCCCAAGGAGTGAATCAGAGGAACTAAAGCAAGTAATTGCTCCCCTTATCCATACTATTCATATGGTCACTCGGTCTTGAGCCTAACACAAGGATAAGGGTAAAGCAGTCTAGCATAATGAAAAAGGTAAAGCCAAGTCCACCATTCCATGGTCTTACACTTTAACTCCCCAACCAACCAACCAAACCCAAACAACTATACCTTCACCTTTACCCTCACAACCATCCAAGCCTAAAGTCTCCATTTTGGGAGCCCCTTCATCTTCCAATGCATCTTCATTCATCTAATGCTTGGTGATAAAACAAATTCACCAAATGCCAGTCAAAATGAGTCTTTATGACTGAATTAGCACCTCACCTCAACAGCGTCAAACATTAATCAAAGCATTACGTTCTATAGAAATTTAACTGGATGATCCCCAACCTCTTACATATTTGATCAGAGTTATCCAACACATTACCAGGGTCACCTTTCAAGAGTTTAAAATCCCACCATATCATAACAAAGACCCTGATCCCCCTCTTTTTATCACATCATCCATCAATCATATACATGTCAAAAGGGTTATGATTGATGGAGGGCGAGTATCAATATCATCTCCTCTCATGCTTATAATCAATCCCAACTACCTAAAAACATCATGTCGAAAGGCTCAGCAATTCTTTGATTATTCAATGATACCTTGGCCACCACTCTGGGGATAGTTATTCTCCACATCTATTTGGGGCCTCAAACTATTTTATGTCGTAGAAAGTAAATTTAAATATAATGTGTTACTCGGTCACCCTTAAATCTGCACTATGGGATGCATCCCTTCAACCCTTCATTGATGTGTCAAATTTGAACATGAGGGACATGTCATTACAATAAAAGTTGATCCAAGTCCCTTTTCTTCTTGTAATATGACGTATCAGTCCAATGATGTTCTTATTCCACCTTCATCCTCTTCATAGCCAAGCCACCACATCAAAACAACCTGCCAACACTTATATCTTCAATAATGGTGAAGCATCCACTAGTTCAACCATTCCTTCATCATAAATCTTGGTCGAACACCCCTTACAATCCATGTTCTAACATCTTACGCTGGGGGAATATCAACTTTTAGCTTTAGATGCTTTCCTTTCTCCACATGAATTTGAGAACCTTCAAAATGAGCCATCTTATGATCTCAATATCGGTACCCTTATTCCCTTTGGCCTTCCCAACAATAGAACATATTTTGTCTATGGGGGACTTGATAAACCACTTCTTACTCCTACTACCATGCCTTGTATCCAGCCATTCACTTCCAACTTTTCTTATCTTGGCAACCTAACTTTTGCCCAAATGTACCTTCATCAATGCGCTTGGAAAGGGTTTGGTTTTGGCCTCTATGAACAAGGACCCCATGAACTTCATGTTTTCAAAACCCAAAAGCCTCATGAGTTATTTAGATTAGGGTATGTTTCCATGAAAGAGCCCACATCACCAACATCAATCCCACCTCTCCCATTTAGAGAACCTCCAACTTCACCAATTCCACCTCTCCCATTTGGATAACTTCCAACCTCACCAGTCCCACCTCTCCCATTTGGAGAACCTCCAATCTCACCTCTCCCATTCGAGGAACTTCTACCCTTACCAACCTCACATTTATAATTTGAAGAACCTTTATCCTCACTAACTCCATTTAAAGACCTCGACATCACCCACCTAAATTTTTTTTATCAACACCGTCAGTTTGAGTCCCCTAACTTATCAACAAGAAGGCCAAACCAAAACCATTCCTCTCATCCACCTCAAAATTATCACACATGATTCTCCCACCATTAACACCATCCAATGTCAAGATGATATTTCTATTCTTACCTATCTAGGTGCGAGGGATTCTTCTCTTCAAAAAGCCCTCCCTTTTGAAAACCAAATAATGTTGAATGAATCGACCATAGAAGTTAATTTGGGCACTCAAGAGAATCCTCATATTGTCAATATTGGCCAATCCTTAAACCTTGAGGAACAACGAGACTATCAATATTTTCTCTACAACCATAACATAACATTTGCTTGGTCTTATCAGGGTATGCCTGGCATTGACCCATCCATCGCTCTTCATAACATCGTTACCCATCCCGAAGTTAAGCCTGTTTGGCAAAAACTTCATTGTATACACCCTTACATAGCTCTTCTTGTTAAATAACTTCAATGCCTTCTATCTGTTAATTTCATTCAACCCATTAACTATCCAAAATGGGTCTCCAACATTGTCCCTGTTACCAAACCCACTAGGGGACTTTGCCTTTGTGTGGATTTCCATGATCTTAACCTTTCATGCCCCAAAGACAACTTTCCTCTACCTAACATAGACCAACTTATTGATCTCACTATTGGTCATGAAATGTTATCCCTTATCGATGGGTTTTCAAGATACAAACAAATCATGATCGCCCCTCAAGCTCAACATAAAACATCTTTTATCAACCCAAGGGGAACTTTCTACTATTGTGTCATGCCCTTTGACCTGAAAAATGTGGGAGTCGCTTATTAGCAGGCCATGACTTACATTTTTCATGATCTCATCCACAAAATAGTTGAAGACTATGTTGATGATCTGCTCGATAAATCCAAACACTGCCAAGATCACCTCATTGTTCTTGCTATCATCTTTGAAAGACTTATCCATTATCATGTCAGGCTCAACCCAAAGAAATGTATCTTCGGGTCTTATCAGGAAAATTTATAGGCTTTATTGTTTCCCTTTGTGGAATAGAAATAAACCCCATAAAAGTCTGATCCATTCTAGAAATGCCTCCCCTACTAACTTAAAACAACTTTGTAGCCTACAAGGCAAACTTCAATCAATCCATCGCTTTATATCCTAGTTATCTGATCACTGTTAGCCTTTTCACCACATCCTTAAAAAAGATACCTCTTTTAAATGGACCAAAGAATATCAAAAGGCATTCGATGCAATCAAAGAGTATCTTCTCTCCCCACCAGTCCTTATTCCTCCAAAAGAGGATCCACCTTTTTATTTATACGTATCCACAACCGATCATTCCATGGGGGCCGTGCTTACTGATCATGATGACCAAAATAAGGAGCAAGCCATTTATTACATCAACTATTAGGGTGTGGAGCTAAAAACTTCACCAAGGAGCATAGTTTATTAGGTTCGTGTCTACACAGACACCGGCGTCGGTCAGGAGCGACCGACGTTGGTCACAAGCAGTTGTAGAGGCGCCGACGTCGGCAGAAGGTCGGTCGACGGCAGTCACAGACAAGCAGCAGTAACCGACGTCGATTACCTGTGTGTCCAAAAAGCTATTTTCGTGGACAGAAGCGAGTGTTTGCATGATAAGTTTGAGTTGTGGACTCAAGCTCGCGTCTCTATTGTTAGCATTACTATTTTTAGAGCCCTTGTTCAAGTGGCTTAACTGCTTGTTGGTTGTACATGCTCAAGTCTTCTAATTCTATATGTAGAATTAGATCTTCCTAACTTATTGTAGTTTTTTGTAGTGGATTATTGTAGTTGGGTGAATTATTGTAATTCATTGTAAGAGAAGAACAGTACAGAATTGAATCAATCCAGGCTTGTTGGAGTTGATTGTTCTTGAGAGAGAGAGCTCTTGAGGAATAGAGATCTAGTGAGAGATCCATACACCTAGAAGAGGTGTGGAAGAAAGAAGCTTTCTTCAATTGTATTCCTTTGTAAAGAGTTCTGTTAATACAAGTTTTTAGGGTGTTTTCTTGTATCTCTTGTTCTTGCTATTATCATTCTAATTACTTGTCAATCTGGTTTAATTTCGCGTTTATTGCTGTCATAATTGTAATCTCTTGTTGGATTGATCCCCCAACAAGTGGTATCAGAGCCTTGGTTACAGGTTCAGAGCTTGATAATTGGTATCAAAGTTCAGGTTCACTAACAGGTAGTTCAGATCTATGTAGTGTGTATTGATTACAGGTTCTTACAGGGATTTCTGTTTGAGTGGGAGAAGCAATGGCAGATGAAAGTAAATTGAGAATGGAAAAGTTCAATGGCAAAAATTACCAACACTGGAGAATGCAGATAGAGGATTATCTGTATCAGAAAGATCTCTACTTACCATTAGGTGGGGTTGCAAAGAAGCCCAAAGACATGGAGGATGAAGAATGGGAAGTTCTTGACAGAAAGGCTTTGGGGTCTATAAGACTGAGTCTGGCATCCACTGTGATATCCAATCTATCACAGGCAAAGTCTACGGTAGAGTTGATGACTACGTTAGCAAATTTGTATGAAAAACCCTCAGCTTCCAATAAGGTATATCTTAAAAAGCAGTTATTTAATTTGCATATGAATGAAGGTGGATCTGTTTCTACTCATCTGAATGATTTCAATGGTATTGTGAATCAATTAAGTTCAGTGAATATAGTGTTTGATGATGAGATAAAAGCTCTTTTGATATTATGTTCTTTGCCTGAAAGCTGGCATGGCTTAGTAATGGCAGTAAGTAATACTGCATCTGCATCAAATATTTTGAAAGTAGATGTTGTTAGTGTTATCTTGAATGAGGAAATACGCAGGAAAAGCACAGAAGAGGCATCTGGGAATGCTTTAAGTTTTGAGAGCAGGGGAAGGCAGAAAGAGAAGAGCAAGAAAGGCAGAGCAAGATCCAAGTCAAAGGAGAAAGGCATATCTAAATCCAGAAATGGCAGGAAGCCACAATGTTGGAATTATGGAAAGATGGGGCACATAAGCAGAGATTGTTGGTCAAAACCCAAGGAGGACAACCAGCACGAAGGAAAGGAAAAAGCCAAGATTGCAGGTATTACACAAGATGCTTTAATTTTTTCTCTACATAATAATATAGAATCTTGGGTATTAGATTCTGGTGCATCTTTTCATGCTACTCCTAATAGGGAATACTTCAGTGACTATATCCATGGAGATTTTGGAATAGTGTATCTAGGGGATGATGAGCCTTGTAAAATAATTGGCAAAGGTAAAGTGCAGCTGAAGATGCAGAATAGCAACACATGGGTGTTGAGAGATGTGATGCATGTTCCTAGCTTGAAGAGAAATTTGATTTTTGGAGGAAAGTTAGGGGATGAGGGTTGTACAGTAACTCTCACAGCAGAATCTTGGAAGGTGACCAAGGGTGCACTTGTTATGGCCAGAGGTAAGAGAGAAGGTACTCTCTATTTGTGTAATTGTGTTACTAACAAATCTCCTTCTGTATTATCTACTTCAAATGTAGACGCTAAATTGTGGCACTCAAAGCTTGGCCACATGAGTGAGAAGGGGATGTCAATTCTTAAGTCTAAAGGTATGCTTTCAGATTTAAAAGGCATAGATCTAGAGTTTTGTGAGCACTGTGTATTTGGAAAACAGAAAAGGGTTAGTTTTCTCAAAACTGGGTCTACTAAGAAGAGGCACAAGTTGGAGCTTGTTCACACAGACGTGTGGGGACCGGCTCAGGTTGCTTCCATTGGAGGATCACAGTACTATGTATCTTTCATAGATGATGCCACAAGGAAGGTATGGATCTATTTTATTAGGAGAAAATCTGATGTATTTGATACTTTTAAAGTTTGGAAAGCTATGGTTGAGAATGAAACAGGTAAAAGATTAAAGTGCCTGAGATCAAACAATGGTGGTGAGTTCTGCAGTCATAAGTTCAGAGATTATTATTATATGCACGGAATTTGTAGGCAAAGGAAGGTTCTAAGGACACCTCAGCAGAATGGAATTGCTGAAAGGATGAACAGAACAATAATGGAGCGTGCAAGATGTATGAGATTGCATGCCGGTTTGCCCTTACAATTTTGGGCACAAGTTGTTGACACTGCAGTATACCTAATTAACAGAGGACCCTCTATAGCTCTGGATGGTGGTATTCCAGAAGAGGCATGGATAGGTAAAAAGGTTGATCTCTCATATCTCAAAGTTTTTGGTTGTGAAGCCTTTGTGTATATAGATAAAGAAAATAGAAAGAAGCTTGATGCTAAGTCTATGAGATGCATGTTTATTGGCTATGGCTCAGATGATTTTGGTTACAGATTGTGGAATCTAGAAACTAACAAGGTAATCAGGAGCCGTGATGTTGTTTTCAACGAAAGAGTGATGTATTGTGATCAGCTAAGGAAGTTGAATCAATCTGAGCAGAGCAATGGTGAATTGGATGAGGTGAAGTCCAAGATGAGCTCGCGGGAAAAAGAAATAATCACTTGCAGGAAAACACAGAGACCGACGTCGGCAGGTTAAGAACCGGCGTCGGCAGAACAGAAACCGGCGTCGGCCATACAGAGACTGACGTCGACCGTACAGGTACCGAGGTCAGTCAGGAAGAATCGATGTTGGCCAGTAACAGGTCTACTGGTGACCGAGGTCGGTCACTGTCAGAGAATTTGGGTGGACAGCGTGTTGTAGACGAGTCTCAAACACCCATCAGGAGGTCAGAAAGGGTGAGTAAGCCTCCAATTAGATATTATCCTTCTTTATATTATTTATTGCTAACTGATGGTGGAGAACCAGAGAGTTTTGAAGAAGCAATATAGGTGGAGTCCAAGAGTGAGTGGGAGCGTGGCATGGTTGAGGAGTTAGAGTCTTTAAGAGAGAACCAAACATGGGATTTGGTTGAATTGCCAGCTGGTAAGAGAACACTCAAGAACAGATGGACCTACAGGTTGAAAGAAGGTGAGAATGGACAGATGAGATACAAGGCCAGATTGGTGGTGAAAGGATTTGCACAAAAGCCAGGTATCGACTTTGGTGAGATTTTTTCTCCTGTTGTTAAAATGACTTCAATAAGGGTTGTATTGTCTTTGGTTGCTTTTGAGGATTTGCATCTTGAGCAGCTAGATGTTAAGACAACGTTTCTTCATGGAGATTTGGATGAAGAAATTTATATGGAACAGCCAGAAGGATTTGTGGTCAAGGGTAAGGAGAAGTTTGTGTGCAGGTTGAAGAAAAGCTTGTATGGCCTCAAGCAAGCTCCTAGGCAATGGTACTTAAAATTTGACAGGTTTATGATTGAGCATGGCTACAGTAGGTGTCAATCAGACCATTGTGTGTATTTCAAGAGATTTGATAATGGTAGATATATTATTCTATTGTTGTACGTAGATGATATGCTGGTTGTAGGATATCTCAGAGCTTAAGGTGAAATTAGCTCTAACGTTTGCTATGAAGGATTTGGGAGCAGCAAAGAAAATCCTTGGCATGAGCATTAAGAGACACATAAAAAATCACAGGTTGATATTGTCTCAAGAAGATTATGTGAACAAGGTGTTGAAACGGTTCAATATGCAGGATGCTAAACCGGTAAGCACACCTTTGGCTGGACATTTTAAGTTAAGTAAAGAACAATGTCCTAATTCATATGATGAGGTAGAGTACATGAGTAAGGTTCCATATTCTTCCGCAGTAGGGAGTTTGATGTATGCAATGGTGTGTACTAGACCGGATATTGCCCAAGCAGTGGGAGTGGTAAGTAAGTATATGGCCAATCCAGGTAAGGAACATTGGAAAGCAGTTCAGTGGATCCTTAGATATCTGAGAGGAACCAGCAGTAAGCACTTGTGCTATGGAGGTTCAGATACTTCTCTACATGGTTATGTAGATTCAGATATGGCAGGTGATTTGGATGGGAGGAGGAGCACTACAGGGTATGTTTTTAATGTAGGTGGAACGGCAGTTAGCTGGATATCTAAGTTGCAGAAGGTTGTTGCCTTGTCAACTACAGAAGCAGAGTATATTGCAGCCACAGAAGCTAGCAAGGAGATGATATGGATGACACGGTTCATGGATGAGTTTGGTAGGGAGCATGAGAGTTGCAGATTGTATAGTGATAGTCAGAGTGCAATCCATTTGGCTAAGAATTCAGCCTTTCATTCAAGAACAAAGCACATACAGCTAAGGTATCACTTCATACGATAGTATTGGAAGATGGTGAGTTGAAGCTGGAGAAGATCCATACAGATAGGAATCCTGCTGATATGCTAACAAAGCCGGTTACAAAGGAGAAGTTGAATCTTCATTCAACTTCTATTGGTCTTCATGATTGAGTTGAAGATGGAAGAGCTAGAAGATGTTGCTGTACAGGTACTGGTGCAGCTGTTTATCTCCAAGTGGGAGATTGTTAGGGTGTGGAGCTATAAACTTCACCAAGGAGCATAGTTTATTAGGTTCATGTCTACACAGACATCGGCATCGCTCAGGAGCGACCGACGTCGGTCACAGGCAGTTGTAGAGGCGTCGATGTCGGCAGAAGGTCGACCGACAACGGTCACAAACAAGCAGCAGGAACCAACGTCGGTTACCTGTGTGTCCAGAAAGCTATTTCTGTGGACAGAAGCGAGTGTTTGCATGATAAGTTTGAGTTGTGGACTCAAGCTCGCGTCTCTATTGTTAGCATTACTATTTTTAGAGCCCTTGTTCAAGTGGCTTAACTGCTTGTTGGTTGTACATGCTCAAGTCTTCTAATTCTATATGTAGAATTAGATCTTCCTAGCTTATTGTAGTTTTTTGTAATGAATTATTATAGTTGGGTGAATTATTGTAATTCATTGTAAGAGAAGAACATTACAGAATTGAATCAATCCAGGCCCATTGGAGTTGATTGTTCTTGAGAGAGAGAGCTCTTGAGGAATAGAGATCTAGTGAGAGATCCATACACCTAGAAGAGGTGTGGAAGAAAGAAGCTTTCTTCAATTGTATTCCTTTGTAAAGAGTTCTGTTAATACAAGTTTTTAGGGTGTTTTCTTGTATCTCTTGTTCTTGCTATTATCATTCTAATTACTTGTCAATCTAGTTTAATTCCACGTTTATTGTTGTCATAATGGTAATCTATTGTTGGATTGATCCCCCAACATCAACCACACCCTCATTGACCATGAAACTTGATACACCCATCTAAAAAAACTTTGCCTTGCCATAGTTTTCATCACCTCTATACTTCATCACTATCTTCTTAACCATAAAACTTATGTCGTTACTAACACTGATCCCCTCAAGTATATGTACTCCAAGCCATATCACAACCAACGTATGGCCAAGTGGCTCATGCTTTAGCAGATTTTGATCTTGAGTTTTGTTGGTTGAATATTTTGTCGATCAGCGTACTGATAAACAAAATAGGTCTTATTAGCCAAAGCAAGAAGATTAGTCATCCTAATGTGTAAGTTTATCACATCAGAAGGAGACTTCTCTCTCCTCTCATCAAGGGGAGGTTCCCTGTGGATATGCTATGTATATATATGAATAGAAAATAGTACTCAAGGGTAGGACCAGACATCCATCTCTCTTTCTTTAGAGATGATGTATACAAAACAAAGGAAGAACTCAAGAGAATAATAGATAGTACTCCTCTTCTTTCAGAAGAACTGTTCAACCAGCCACGAGAATACTCCTGGAAATAAAAGTAGAATATGACTGAAGTATGATAACCAACAAATCAAGACACAGCACAAAGTCTACACATGAAATACTCATGAGTGATACACAAAGAATAATGAAAGCTCAAAGTCTTTCCAAAGTTCTTTACACATCAATGAAAATACAAACACACTGAAGGCAGCTATGGGGGCACAAAGTCTCTCCATAGTTGATTCTCTAGGACACCTTCTTGACAAATTAACTAATCATGCTTATTAAATCAATAAAACAAACAAGATATCATAGCACAAAGTCTAAAAAAGTCCCTTGTTTTCATTAACAAAATATGATAAACAGACTGAGCACAAAGTCTCAATGATGCCTCTCAATTTCGGCAGAGTTGCATTCAGATTCTCAAAAAGAAGATCTATTACAATCATAGAAAGTCCCTTATATGACCTCTTCAAAAAGGACTTAGGAACAATCAATAAATCAATTTGCATTGAAATCTGTTAAGGAGACACGCTGAAACTTAGGGGCACTTTACCCATTTGATTTTATCAATGTAAGGAAATAAGTCGTGCTTATTGAAAATTTGTAACTTCCAATGTTCCACTTGGCAATCTAATCTTATCTTCATCATTCCTCCTTATCTGGCTAATTGAATTGGGTCCTGGATTTAATTTGTTGTTCTATTTCTTCCCCACTTTTTGCTAGTCTTGGCCTTGAAAATTATGAATGTATTTTGTTCTGTGGATCAAAGGATCAACAGCTATTTTACGGTCTTTGAAATTGATGTTTACATGCCCGTCACTATGTTTCTAATGGCTAGTTGACTGTGTTAAATTTGACGTGTTCGAATGCGTCACCCCTTGGTCTTCTTTTATCTTTCCACTTGGCACTTTTCTAGACTGGACTTTGCCCTTTCGAGTCCTGAGAAATGATCCTTCGAAGTCTTTTGTCAACCCTTCGCAATTTTCCCTTGGGCTTTTCCCTTGGGCCATTCACAAATTTCCCCTAGGATTTTTCTTGGGCTATTCCCTTTGAACATTCCTGCGGACATTTTCCCTAGGGAAAATTCTCACGGGCAAAAAGTCTGGGTGAAATTCATTCCACCAAGTCTTTGAACAAGTCGAAGTGTCCTCTGCAAGGGCACTTGTCCTTCAGAAAAGTTCACTTAGCATTGAACTATCCCTTTGAACTTAGTCGATGAACCTTTGTTGAACTAGTTCAAAGGTTCAATAAAGCGTGCCAAGCTTTTGAAGCAAAGTCAATGAAAGCGTTGAATCGCTTGATTGAACCCGCCTTTGAACTGTTTGAAGTTGAACCAAAGGATGAACCAAATGTTGAACTTGTTGTTGATTATTTGATGATGAAAATTCCTACAAAAGTCATGAAGATTGTTGAACTTGGATGTTGAATCATTTCATTCAAAGGTTTAATGAAGCGCGCCAAGCACCTTTGAACCAAAAAGCGATGAACTTGTTGTTGAACCGTTGAACCAAAAAGCCTTGAACCAACTGATAAACCAAATGATTGAACCAAAAGATGCTAAAACAAAGGAAATGAACCATCTGAGTGAAATAAAGCATTGAACTACTTGGTTGAACTTGGACGTTGAACTGTTCCTTTGGTTGAACTGACTGTTGAACCTTTAAACCCGTTGAACCTTTAAACCCAATTGGTTCAATGGTTCAATGGTTCAAGTTATTTTGATTTGACCAAATGTTTGGAAGCTGATGAACCTATTGAAATGACTGAACTTTGAACTCTTCCCAAAAAATGAACAAATGTTGAAAATCAATTCTTTTGACTGAAAAACTGTCTGCAAGAGTCTGTAGATTTTATGAGAAGCTCTAAAAATGAGAAATCTGAATACTTAAGACAAATTTTGAAAATGGAAGATATTATTTTGGTTTGTAGAACCAAAATAATTCAAATGTTGTTCCAAAAATGAATGTTATTTTTAGGAGAAACAGCTGGCTCCAGTTAGGGAACTTCTGTCAATTATAAAACTAATTGGAAGGAGTAGAATTCAGAATCTCCAGTGTCTTCAAGTGCACCATTGAGCTTTGGAGTCATGCTTTCTAGAAATGAAAGACAACAAGAATGAAAGCAAACAAAACAAAATAGAAATTAAAATTGTACAAGTATACATATATACAAAGGTAATGATCTGACACTTTAAGAATTGAAGTATTTCAAATGCTGCCCATTATGGGGCAGAGAAAAGAGCGTGTCATCTTGGTATTTTAATAAAAATCTATTTTCACCCATGTGCTGATGAATTGTGAGTGGGCCTCTCCAAAGGGAGTCAAACTTTCCATGCATCCCTTTTGGCTCTCTTCTTTTGTCCCTAGCAGGACTTTATCCCCAATTTGAAAATCAAAATTTCTGGATTTCTAATCAAAAAGTTTCTTTATCAGATTTTGATGAACAACAATTCTGTCTACCACCATAATTCTTTGTTCTTCCAGCTGAGTCAGGTGCATAATTCTTTTGTCAAGAGAACTCTCATATGTCTGATCTTCAATAGCCTTCGCCAATTTCAAGGCTGGTAACTCTAAAGTGATTGATATCTCAGCATTAATACCAAAGAGAAATTGAAAAAGAAACATACTAATTGCCCTTTTTGGCATGATCCTGTCAACCCACAGAGCGTCTACCAATGCTTTGTGCCACGTCCTTTGATTATCATCTGCAAGTTTCTTGATAATAGTTACCAAATTTTTATTGCTAGACTCAATTTGTCCATTTCCTTGCGAAAAATAATCAAAAAAATGAGAAAGCGTAATTTCATAATAAAAATAGAATTGTGTGATTTCTTGAGAGGTGAAACAAGCTGCATTATCAATAACAATTTTGAGTGGGACTTCAAATCTGAAAATGATGTTCTCTTTCAAGAAATTGCATACAACTTTTGAGGTAGCATACTTTGTCAGGATCACTTCTACCCACTTAGTGAAATAATCAGTCACTGTAAGGACATAATCATGTGTAGCACTTGATAATGGATTTATTGTCCCAATAAAATTGAGTCCCCATTGCTAGAAAGGTTCCTCTATGATCACTAGCTTAAGAAGCAGAGCAACCAACTTGAGTCTTCCAACAAATTGCTGGCAAAGTTCACATTTCCTTACCCATTTATGTGCATCTTGAAAAAGAGTCAGCGAATAATACCTGACTTTCAGAATTTTGTGAGCAGTTACAGGAGCAAAAAAATGTCCTCCACAAGCTAGATTATGGAAAGATTTCAAGAGCTGGGTCTATTGTTCTTTATCTACACAACGAAGAAAAACTCCATCTATGTTTTTCTTGTACATGCCATTGTCCCAAAGGACAAAATTGGCAAATTTTAATCTGATGGTTCTCCTCTCTTTCTAAGACAAATGAGCAGGACATTCTCCATAAGTCAAAAAATAGGCAATATCTGAAAACCATTCATTGGTAGTATAAACAAAAAGCACTGTTGGCATATTGTCTATTTCAGCTTCTTCAAGTTGTGTATCTTATGGCTTATTATCAGCTATTAATTGACAAAGACCTTTACCTCTGACCAGCTTTGTTGGCTTGATATCCAGATTAAATTATTGGATCTTTGCAATCTAATTACCTCTCTTTGTGCCAAACTCCTATTGAGTTAAAATAGACTTAATAGTACTGTTAGGAACTAAGGCAGTAGTATGTGAATTCAGAATATAGAAGCGAAAGTGTTTGACGGCTTTTACCAAGGCATAGGCGTGCTTCTTTATATTCGAATACTTCAATTCATGATTTTTTAGAGGGTAACTCATGAAAGAAATGGGAGATTCCATACCTTCTTTGTCTTGCTAAACAAGAATAGCTGAAAGAGTATGCTCAGATGCATAGCTGTATATAGTGAAATCTCTATAGTAGTCTGGACAGACCAAGGTAGCGGTGTGAGCAATAGCGACTTTGATATCTTGAAATGCTACTTTACTTTTTTGGTTCAGCTGAAAGTATTCTTTTCTTTCATCATATTTACACTGTGTCTTGTCTTCTCAGCAAATTCAAGGATAAATCTCCGTAAGAAATTCACTTTTCTGAAGAAAGAGTGAATAGCTTTCTTACTTGCAGTCAAATTCAGCTCTTGAATAGACTTGACTCTGTCTGAGTCAATCTTTATGCCTTCTTTGGACACAATGTGTCCAAGGAGTTTCCCTTCTATCACTCCAAAAATAGACTTTTTAGGATTCAAAGAAATACCCATTTTTTGGCAGTGCTCTAGCACTTGTTGCAAGTGGCGAATATGATCAGATCAGTGCTTTGAAAAGACAGTTAAATCATCAAGATATATAACTATGAATTTGCCAATTTTATCTTGAAAAGCCATATCCATAGCTCTCTAAAAGGTAGCGCCATCATTTATTAATCCAAAAGGTATTCTTTTGTATGTAAATGTACCCCAAGGCATGGTGAATGTAGTCTTGTGTTGATCAGTTCCAGCAACTTCAACTTAGTTATAGCCTGAGAAACCATCCAACATTGATAACATTTCTGATCATGTTACAATTTGGAGCACTTGGTCCATGATTGGCAAAGGATAATTGTCTTTCAAAGATGACTGGTTCAGATTCTGAAAATCTACACAAATGCGAATTTCACCATTTTTCTTTCTTACCGAAACTATGTTTGCAATCCATGTAGAATGATGGATTGGAAAAATAATCTTAGCATTTAACATTTTTTGAATCTCAGACATAATTGTACCTGAAATCTTTAGATTGTATTATCTAGATTTCTGCTTGTAAGGCATTGAATCAGCCTTGAGAGGAATATGATAATGAATTTCATCTAGACTGAGAGACTTCAGATCCTCATATGAATATGCCAGGACATCAATGTATTGATGAAGCAAAGAAGTAAATTTGAATTTTTCTTCAAGTGTGCAGCACTTACCAATGTTGACCATTTTTGGGTTTTCTTCATTGGTCAGATTCACTTGGTCAAATCCCTGAGAGAAATTCGAATCTATCTATTGTTGCTTGACGAATCTATCATGCTTGTCAAATAGCTTTTCAAGAGAAACCAAGCCTTTAGGAATTTTATTTCTTTTCAGCTGTATAAACTCTTCATTTACATCTGAACTAGATTTAGAAATTAATTCAGACTTTTGAGATTCGTTGCCTTCAAAATACAGTTGTTCAAAATTGTCTTTTCTTTCTAAAAAGGCAATGATCTGATTATCATTATTAAAAATTTGGCAATGATCAGCATTATCAGGAACACTCGGCCTATAGATCAACTCAATGGTATATTTGGCTTCTTTAAAATTAGAATGTGGAACTAAAAAAGTTCTTGAAATAGCAAATGCATTGGCTCTATCATTGAATTCTCTTGGAATGGAAGAAATGTTGAAAGCATCAAAGCTTTTGATTTGATCTCAAACAAGATTCGATAATAGCGCAGCCTTTCATTCTTAGTCTGATATGAATTTCTCACTTAGCAGACCACTAATTCGACGTCCCTTTTAGCATCTACCAAACGTCTTGGTCAATGTGAGACCAAGAGACTCAACGACTTTGGCTGGCATGACATTGTCAGATGCACCTGAATCTATTTTACAATTACTCAACTTGTGGCCATTGATTAACAGGGAAACATAAAAGGGTTTTATTTTTTCAAAAGCAGCTGGAGAAGTAATAATCAGATTATTTGGACTAGGCATATTTATTGGAGAATCAAAAGTCACTTTTTTGGCCTTTTGCACTGTAGGGACAGTCTAATTTTTAACATATTGGACCAACTTATTTAGTTGATCGAAATTGGACTACAAGTACTCAAATTCAGACATTTGTATTTTTGTCTTTTTGACATGATCAATTATGTCAAATGTTTAAATCAAACTAGGTACAGAGAAAGGTACTTTAGCTTTCTGAGTTTTAGAAGGGACGGGAGGTATACTGGATTGTGAATTAGAAGTAGAAGGGGAAGGTGCAACAGATGTATTTACCTTTTGAGTGATTACTGGATCTTTTGGTTGAAAGGGTAGAACTGATCCATGCTTGGCAATTGTGACTGTTGGCTGTGATTACTCTTCTATCTTTTCTTTATCAGCCTGTTAAACTGATTGATTTTTAGATCTAGTAAACACTGCATATGATCCATCTGAAGCTTCTCCTTTACTTCTAGGTTCATCTTGAAAATTCAAGAAACCAATGTGGGAGTCGCCAGTTGATTCTTTTTGACTGTCTTCAATGATATCAGCATCATTTTCTTGATATAATTCAGGCTGATAAAAAAAATTGATTCTATCTCAAGATATCCCATTGCTGAATTAGTTGGAGGAGCTTCCAAGGCAAGTTTTCCTTGTGGAGGAGGAAGACGATTTTGTTGTCCTTGGTTTCTGGCAACATTGCCTTGATATGACTAATTTGAAAATGTTCTTATGTATGTAGTAGTAAAAGACATTCCTTGAGCCATTTGTTTTTTGAGGGCAAGAAGCTCATTCACTAATTTCTGCACCATTAGATATATGGTGCTTATAGATGCAAATTCAGATGATGATGAAGCTCTATTTTTATTGGGATCTCTTTTTATTTTCCCTGCTAATATGAGATCATCTTCTACTTCAGTGGCCAAAAATTGAGCTACCTCGAGATCTATTTGGCCAGCACGTCTCAAGAGGAAATTGACTTCAAGTAGCTGAGAATGAATGAAAAAGCATTTGAGATTCTCAGCTGTAGGTCTAGCAATCATAAGAATTCTATTTCTCAACTTGTCAAATTTAGCTATGAAGTCTCTCATAGGCTCATGTGGCTCTTTTTTCATTTGTGTAAGATGAGCCAGAAGTGTATGTGCATCTTCTACAGGTTTGACTCTAGCTTCAAACTTATCTTTCAAAGTATTCCAATCAGTCACAGATCGAGCCTGTAAATGGTAAAACCAATTTGCAGCAAGACCTTATAGTGTTTCAACAAAAAGTTTGACTGCTACATCTTCAAACTCTAACCCAAATACTCTACAAGCTATACTGAATGCTGCAATATGTTCATCAGGATGAACTTTCCCATCACCATGGAATTTTGAGAAATTCTTCCTAAAACTGCGTGGAAGTTCATGTAGAGGAGTAAGAGTGAGAGGGCCAAAAGTATTACCCCAGGGACCTTGAACTACCATTATAGGGTGTTGAAAAGAAGAGATAACAAATCTCAATGGGGTAATTATAGGCAAAGCTTTATCAACAGTAGAAGTTGATATTTTGCCTAGTAATGGAGATCTGGCTTTAGTAGAAGAGAAGCTCTTGATTCATTGTAGATGAGGTGGTGAAGAAAATAGATCAAAATCACTTTGTTGTACTCGCTCGAATATAAGATCAACGACACTTTTAGCTCTTTGGCTTCGTGTATATCTTGAATCTGCCAGATTTGTAAAATAAGATTTGAAAAGAATTAACTTTGCTTCATTTAAAGCTTGAGGCTTTAAACTGTGCGTTCTTTCCCTATGGGTGTGGAGGTGAATGGAATGGATAGACTATAAATGGATAATGGGTAATTCCCCAGCAGAGTTGCTAAAAATTGTTGGTTGACTATTTTGTCGATCAACATACTGATAAACAAAATAGGTCTTATCAGCCAAAGCAAGAAGATTAGTCATCCTAATGTGTAATTTTATCACATCAGAAAGAGACTTCTTTCTCCTCTCATCAAGGGGAGGTTCCCTGTGGATATGCTATGTATATATATGAACAAAAAATAGTACTCAAGGGTAGGACTAGACATCCATCTCTCTTTCTTCAGAGATGATGTATACAAAATAAAGGAAGAACTCAAGAGAATGATAGATAGTACTCCTCTTCTTTCAAAAGAACTGTTCAACCGGCCACGAGAATAATCTTGGAAATAAAAGTAAAATATGACTGAAGTATGATAACTAGCAAATCAAGACACAGTGCAAAGTCTGCACATGAAATACTTAGGAGTGATACACGAAGAACAATGAAAGCTCAAAGTCTTTTCAAAGTTCTTTACATAGAAATGAACATACAAACACACTGAAGGCAGCTATGGGGGTGCAAAGTCTCTCCACAGTTGATTCTCCAGGACACCTTTTTGACAAATTAACTAATTCTGCTTATTAAATCAATGAAATAAACAAGATATAACAGCACAAAGTCTAAAAAAGTCTCTTGTTTTTATTAACAAAATATGATAAACAGACTGAGCACAAAGTCTCAATGATGCCTCTCAATTTTGGCAGAGTTTCATTCAGATTCTCAAAAAGATCTATTACAATCACATAAAGTCCCTTATATAGCCTCTTCAAAAAGGACTTGGGAACAATCAATACATCAATTTGCATTGAAATCTATTAAGGAGACACGCTAGAACTTAGGGGCACTTTACCCATTTGATTTTATCAATGCAAAGAAATAAGTTGCGCTTATTGAAAGTTTGTAACTTCCAATGTTCCACCTGGCAATCTGATCTTATCTTCATCATTCCTCCTTGTCTGGCTAATTGAATCGGGTCTTGGATTTAATTTGCTATTTTATTTCTTCCCCGCTTTTTGCTGGTCTTGGCCTTGAAAATTGTGAATGTATTATATTATGTGGATCAAAGGATCAATGACTATTTTATGGTCTTTGAAATTGACGTTTACATGCCCGTCACTGTGTTTCTAATGACTAGTTGACTGTGTTAATTTGACATGTTTGAATGTGTCACCCCTTGGTCTTATTTTATCTTTCCACTTGGCACTTTTCTAGACTAGACTTTGCCCTTTTGGGTCCTGAGAAATGATCCTTCAAAGTTTTTTGTCAACCCTTCACAATTTTCCCCCAGGCTTTTCCCTTGGGCCATTCGTAAATTTCCCCCAGGGTTTTCCTTGGGCTATTCCCTTTGAACATTCCCATGGACATTTTCCCTGGGGAAAATTCTTGTAGATATTTTCCCTAGGGAAAATTCCCACGAGCAAAAAGTCTGGGTGAAATTCCCTAGGCAAAATGTCTGGGTGAAATTCATTCTGCCAAGTCTTTAAACAAGTCAAAGTGTCCTCCGCAAGGGCACTTGTCCTTCAGAAAAGTTCACTTAGCATTGAACTATCCCTTTGAACTTAGTCGATGAACCTTTGTTGAACTAGTTCAAAGTTTCAATGAAGCATGCCAAGCCTTTGAAGCAAAGCCGATGAAAGCGTTGAACTGCTTGATTGAACCCGCCATTGAACTGTTTGAAGTTGAACCAAACGATGAACCAAATGTTGAACCTGCTGCTGATTGTTTGCTGATGAAAATTCTTGTAGAAGTCATGAAGCTCGTTGAACTTGGATGTTGAACCATTTGGTTTAAAGGTTCAATGAAGCGCGCCAAGCGCCTTTGAACCAAAAAGCGATGAACTTGATGTTGAACCATTGAACTAGAAAGCCTTGAACCAACTGACAAACCAAATGATTGAACCAAAAGATGCTGAAACAAAGGAAATGAACCATTTGAGTGAAATAAAGCATTGAACTGCTTGGTTGAACTTGGATGTTGAACTGTTCCTTTGGTTGAACCAACTATTGAACCTTTGAACCTTTGAACCCAATTGGTTCAATGGTTCAACGGTTCAAGTTATTTTGATTTGACCAAATGTTTGGAAGCTGATGAACTTGTTGAAACGACTGAACTTTGAACTCTTCTTGAAAAATGAACAAATGTTGAAAATCAATTCTTTTGACTGAAAAACTGCCTGTAAGAGTCTGTAGATTTTTTGAGAAGCTCTAAAAATGAGAAATCTGAATACTTAAGACAAATTTTGAAAATGGAAGATATTATTTTGGTTTGTAGAACCAAAATAATTCAAATGTTGTTCCAAAAATGACTATTATTTTTAGGAGACAACAAGTTTCTCCACAAAAGTTCATTAAGGGATAGGTGATTGCAGACCAACTAACTGAAGCTCCTCTCCTTGATAATCAAACTCTCTTTCTTACCTTTCCAGATGAGTCTATAGCTACCCTTTTTTCAGAAAAACCCACCTACCAAAAACTATGTATTTTGACAACTCTAAATGTCAAAATGGTGAGGGTGCCAGCATAGTCCTCATTCCCCTTAATGAGGAGCCTCTTCCTCTTTCTTTCAAACTCGATTTTAAATGCACTAATAATATAGTTAAATATGAGGCCTTGGTCATAGGTCTCCAAACCGCTCTAGCTTTAGGAATCAAAACCATACGCGATCAACCAAGTCACAGGAGCTTATCAATGCAAAAATGATGTTCTTTTGAAATACAAACAACTTGCTAACAAACTATTAACATCATTTGACCATTATACCATCCAATCGGTCCCTCATTCTATAAACAAGTTTGCAAACACAATGGTTTCCCTTACATCCCAAATTCCATCCCAACCCACTGACTCTAAACATTTGTCACCATCCACCTCTTCATCACACCATCCTACCTCAGTCCTGATCTTCCTACCATTTACTAAATAGAAACATCCTCTTTAGACATTTAGTACGATCAAATCTTTGATTACCTTCACATCAGTATCCTCCCTTCATATCTTTTTAGAAATACTCGTAGGGTTTTCATTCAAAGTACCTCTCATTACCTAATATTAGGGGGTGTTATTTATAAATGAGGCTTTGATGGTCTCCTCCTTCATTGCCTTCATAGCAATGAGGCTTCTCATGCCATCAAAGAAGCACATGACGACATCTGTGGGGGGCACTTCAGTGGTCTAGCCATTACTAAATGCATCCTTCACCTAGGTTACTATTGGCCCACACTTAATTGAGATTTTTGTGACTATGTCAAGAAATACATCAAATGTCAATAACATGCTAACTTTCATCACACACCTCCTCATGATCTTCAAGTATCAACTGACTATTGGCCTTTTTCATAATGAGGTCTTGATATTATTAGGGAAATCAGTCCACACTCTTCACAATGACATCAATATATCATTACCACAATGGAATATTTCACTAAATGGGTATAATCCATCCCGTTAATCTCAATCAAAGCTAAAAAAATTATTGATTTTATCAACCACCACATCGTTTGTCGCTTCGTTGTTCCTCATAAAATCATCACTGATAATGGTAAATCCTTTAAAAACAAAAAGGTCTAAGCACTTTATGACACTTTTGGTATCAACCTAAGCTTCTCCTTGCCTTATCATCCATAAGCCAATGGACAAGCTGAGGCTTCCAACAAATCCCTCATCAAAATGCTCACTAAAGTAGTTAGTGCTTTCGGCAAGGATTAGCACCTCCATATCTCATTTATTTTATGGGCTTACCACACTAGTATCCGAAATGCAACTAGTGTTACACCATTTTTTCTTGTCTTTGGAGCCAAGGCAGTCTTACCTCTTAAAGTCCAAATTCCATCTCTTCGTGTATCCTTGCATGCAATTCTTTTTGAAAGTGACTCTCGTCAAGAACGCTTAGCACGTTTAGAACTTCTTGATGAATATCACCTTGCTAACCTCAATCAACTTCATGTTTATCAAGAGCGTATCAAATGAGCATACAACAAACATCTGAAAATACAAAAATTCAATATCAGAGACCTTGTCCTTAAAGAATACCAACACGTCACTAACATAGAAAAGACAAAGAAGGGTAAGTTTGCTTTTAATTGGTTAGGACCCTACATTATAACCCATACGTATAGATCAGGTGCTTATCATTTGTCTTCTCTTAAAGATAGGACAAAACCTAAACCTATCAATACCTCACATTTACATCTCTTTCATTGTTAAAATAAGGTTCAAATGCACCTTTGTGTCTCACTTAAGCTCATCCCTTGGTTCATTGACCTTTTAAGAATGATTGATTATATAGAGTTGTGTGATTCAATCATCACAGTAATAACCTAATCCTAAATATGGGTACCCTAGTTCTACTCGTAACATGACTCTCATGGATACTTTTCATCTTTTTCATAGATGGAATCTCATGGTTAGTTGTTTCTCAAAACCCCTTTCTCCATATCCTTCCATGTTTAGATCCTGCTTCTACATGGGTAAACCTTTCAAACTTGAATAGACTTGTCCATGCCTAATTTTAATTTCAAAATATATCCATACTTCAAAGATAAATAGTAGACTACTCCCTCGAAGGATAGCTACCACATCAAATCAAAAGTTGTTTAAAGTAGACTGCTCCCTTGAAGGGAAGTTATGCCAAAATAAAATTTTAGACCACTCCTTCGAAGGATGGCTAAAACAAATATTCATTAAAAGCTTTTTGCATTGATTAGCTTTAGAAACTTATAAAGCAAAATCAATAAAGCAAAATATAAAATATGTATGCCACAATCGGCTCTTATATTTAATAACTATAGACTTCCCACATCAATCAGTTTATCTCCTATCTAATCAAGTTGCAATTGCCTTTTATAACACAAGTAGACTTCTCGCATTGATTAGTTTGCATTATTATATAGCATACCAATGGCATGGACTTGTCTGTTAGGGTTCTTTGGTCATATATGGAAGGGTCAATCATTCCACTACCCATAGATTCCATTCACACCCCTAACTATCACCTACATCCCCAATGAACCTAAGGGTTTATGAGCTTACTTGGCATAAAGTGGTTAAGATACCAGTTTTTTCAATTAGGCACACTGTTACAATGCATTTGATAGGTTTATGTTCACTTAGACATTCCAACTATGTATTTTTATTGTTCGGTTCTCACTAGCAAAAGGCACCATGCTGCTTGTCTTATCCAAACATGTGGATGTAAATTTCACCCTTATTTATACCACACCCACACCCTCGTATCATTAACCAAACATCACATTTTCTTTAACATTTTACCTAAACATATGCAAAGTTAACATCATAGTGTAATAATAATGCATAAACCATAACATCAAAATAAACATACAAAATTACATTATAATTAACTCATTAAAACATCATCATATTATGCAAATAATACCTTACCTAATACCATCGATAATTAGGACTTCCACATGAATAAAATTGAATCACACTCAAATCATGACATTATTCTATAAGCATCATAAATTAGAATCACATGCCTAAACTATGCAAAATGATCATCAATATCATAGATCTCCTACATAAATATTCATTTCATCATACATGAACAACATAAACTCTTCTCAAAACACACACACACGTGTGTGTGTGTGTGTGTGTGTGTGTGTGTGTGTGTGTGTGTGTGTGTGTGTGTGTGTAAACAAATAAACATATATATCTCTCACATATACATCTTGCATCTTCGATGCACAAGCCGGTGCTAAACTCTCTAGTGCACCCCAAAACCACTCTAGATCCCTCATGCTACCACTAAATCCTATGATTTTGCCTCCTCTCCATCTCAAAAACCCAACTCTGTAGTATGTCAGTAGATATGCATCCAACAACAAACCCAAGGGTCTCAACACTCGTATGTGCTCATATGCCCAACAGTGAAGTATAAATCCCATACTAATACCATATCACCAATGCACCCTAAACCCCCATAGCTCTCTATTTATTTGCACCAATAAAACTTGTGCCTAACCAAAAATAACTCCACCAACAGACCCAAAAACATGCCAGGGTATCTCCCTCCAACAAAATCTAGCAATGCATAATAGGTAACCACTAACTACAACATAGTTAGCAAATGTCTCTCTCCCAAAGCTTTCTGATATAATGGTCTGATATCAAAGCCTCTAGCATGGAACTATGTTTCACCTACATCATCCCCATATAGCATCTCCAAACACTCATTGATCTCATCCCTCTCATCAAGAGATGAGATCCAATGACTAATACCTTCTGGCTGTCAATGGGAGAGATGACCATCTTGTTAGAGGATCTACATCAGATTAGACATCTACCCATCTATGGATATCCCATTTATCACATAGAGGGGGATGACATCGATGTCGAGGTCTTCAAACAAGATGGTCATCTCTCTAGGGTGACTATCATCCTAGCATCCTTAGGAAGGCACTGCTAATGTTGCATCCCTCCAAAACCCACCACCTCCATGTGGTGCTAGTCCTCTGCCAACATCACATCCCTCACCTATGTAAACATCTTAAAGACCCAATCTCACAACTAGATCTAGTCCCATGCCTACAACAACAAGTTATGTCATAAATTAGATAAACCACCTATCTCAACTATTACCTAATACTACCCACCCATTTCCATACCATTCCATTATCTACACCTCTATCAACTACTAACCCAACTCTCACCCCATCCCAACTCCTAACCCATCCCAACTCTAATCCATCATAACTCTCCCACCCTAACCCAACTCCTACCTCATCCCAACTCACCCATTCCAATTCTTCCATCCCAACTTGACTCGATCGTCAACAGATCCCCTTAACTATCAACGGTCTCTTTGGGGTCATTTACCACCATAGTCAATCATATTCGATTGGATCTAACCATCAATGGTCACTATTAGGTGACCATAGGTGGTGAGCCTCAACCCTTGACCTCCTTTTAGAACCCTAGATCCCCCTTATACCACCTAAAACTGATTTTTAAACACCATTAGACATGTCTAACTAACTCTCTGCACCTCAAACACCCACCAACACACATAATTTTGCACACAAACCACATCAATAGCAAAAACCCTATCCCCATAGCTAAAAACACCCCTAATTTCCCAACAATTTCACCTATTTCATTCTATTTTTACCTTTTAAATTCACATATTACAATTCACTCTCAAATTTAAGACACCCCCTGCCTCATTTCACGATCGATGACACCACCTCAATCCATATCTAACCACTTATCCAAGAGCCCCTCCAGCATCCATCTCTACCCCACCATCACTCCCACACACCAATCTCCTCTTGATAACTCCCAAACACTCATAGATACTCTTTGTACCAATACCCACAACAAACAAATCACAATTGTCCAAATTGCAAATGATGCCCAAATGGGCCCTATTGACCTTTTTGTCTATGGTTTTAGGGGTTTTTTCCAACCATTAATTCTTGAATAACCATCAATGGTTGACCCTAACCATCATCGATTGATACCCCCAACCTTTCGACCCCAACCAATGATGGTTACCTAACAGTCATTGATTGTCACTAACCGTCACCAGTTTTGGATGCCTTTCTTTTCCACACTATATTTCTCCTTCTTTACCACTTAGCAATACCTCTATTTAGGTTCACCCCTTGCATACCAAACCATGACCTATTTGGTAATAACGCTTTCCCTACACCCAATCAAGAACTACATTGGGCCTGAAGTTCATATTGGATCAATTGTCCATGGGACTATGTAGGCAACGTCCTTTTGCCAAATGCATTTGGAGTCAGCTCAGCCACTTTTTACCCCATCCACCTTGCCCATAGCTATGCCTATGTCCACCTCATCGTTGGCTTCAAACCAATCTATTCACATGTTTTACAACAACCTTTCCTTGGTCATGATGACCACCTTAACCAATTTTGCCATGATGAACATTTACATTGTGCACAACCAACTAGACCATTTATGTTTCTCTTAGGAGCACTTCCTACCTTGGATACTTGAGTAAACACTAACCCTATCTAGGTGACTTGATAAGATTAACCTAATCAGCTATGACCAACACTGGGGATAAGTTAACTTATCATTTATCCTAGAACCCGATCTTCTTGTTACCACCATGGCAATCCTAGTCTATACGTGATATTGTGCCTCACAATTTGTTGCATTTTATGTGCATACTTGTATCTCGCATGCCCAACCTCATACCCTTCCTCATCCCTTTTTATCAAACCCTGACCCAATTCCACCTTTGTCTCATTGCCTCCCGATTTGAGGGGGAACACCTCCTCCCTCCCACACTCAGGGCAATTAGACCTGAACCTTGACCAACTACCTATTTTTGTTATGTAGTTTGTTTAAAACTACATAATAAAAAGGGGCAAAATGTAGACACTTGAAAACTGCACAATGATAGTTTTTAATGTCATCTTGACATATGGTCCCCACCTAACTTATTAACACCTATTTATAACTTCATTATGTCAAAACACCTAAATCATGACATTTTTACCCATTTGCTCGTAACCTCTCTACCATTACTAGTTAGGGTAACTGTCAATAATTGACCCTAATCATCAATGGTTAGGGTCACCCAAACTTGCCTTAAGCTTTAAAAGCATTGCCAACTTTATTCGAGAATAACACCCTCCAAAATGGTAACTTGCGTTAACACCAACTTTAAAAAATGAATGAAAACAAGCATCTTTACCTTCCCAACTTAGCAACTTTCCCTCAAAGCTTTCCTCCTCACTTAACAAGTTTTTAATATAAATATAGGGCTCTTGGAGGAGTTGTGGATCCAAAAATTTGCATCTAGACTCTCTTATTTTCTTTGTGTGCAAGCATCCAAAATAGCGAAGCTCTGTCCGTGTGATTTAGAAGGTTCAATTATTGTTATGTTTCTCAACTCCCTTCAGGTTTCAACTATCATCCACTTGACATCATACAAGTATCTATAATTTATTTTTGGTGTTTTCACCCTTTATCAAAATTTGTTATTTTGATCTGTTCACTTACACAATAGTATATATCCTCGTAACCCCTATCTCACTCTCTACTAATCAACCATATCCCCTTGCTTCCTTCTCAGCCTCTTACCCACTATCCCACAGGCAATCCATAGGCAACCGTCATTAGTTATTGCAACTATCATCAGTCATAACAATCGTCATCAATTACCTAACCATCATCGGTGATACCCACCCATTGTCGATCATCCTAACTGTAGATGGTCACTATTAGAGAAAATAATAGATTGTTATTTTCTCCCCCTTTTACCCAATCAAATCCCTATTTCTTTTCCTAGTATACCTGCAAACCCCACCTAGACCCCCTAGACTTGACCTTGATACAAGGACCTACCATGCCATATCTTCTATCGAACATGTATATCATTTAATTTCTTGCATATTTACTTTCTTATCATTGGAATGCAAGTACATTTCTTATATCATTTTTGACTTAATTGTCTTACAAGTAGATTGACAACCTCCTAAAAAGCCTTGTGCTTCTTGGATCTAGCGTATGCTAGGCAATCCACTCAACCTTCCATCTGACAAATCCTCTTCTAGTTTTTTTTAATGATTTTTAGGTTATCCTCCCTTGACAAAGAGGAGTTCCCACATTTGTCTCGATCAATGTGCACACTATATCAAGTACCCATCTATATATCCTCATACTCACTTTCTTTTTTCTACTTTTAGAACTTAAAAATGAAAAAAATAAATTAAAACAGAAATATAGATATACAAATTAAAGAATTAGAGATAAAAATGAAGAAAAAGGAAGATAGTCAAGATCAAAGGAATGCAATTGCTTCTTGCACTTTCCCCTCATGGAAATCAATTAAGGAGGGCACAAAAAAGAGAGAGGAAGTGTTAGTTAAGATAGTCCAAGAAAAAGAAGGGTTAGCTCAGCTCGATGAGCTTGCCATACAAGGGTTCCATGATCCTATTTCCCTTCTCAAAGAGCCACCTAAAAGAGCCTTTAAGGTCCCTAATTGGAAGGATACTCTCCTGAGCTGCAAGTAAGGTGAACTTTTTCATCCTCCCACCATCTCCCTCATAGATAAAGACCCTATTCTACAAAGGATATATGAGGAGCTTGTAGTCAAAATTAAGCCTAGAGAGGATAACATAAGTGTCTATGATGAAGATATCATGATGGATAGTCCACTTCATCTAAAAAGGGAAAACTCAAGTTTGGACCAGCCTTCTTGGCATGGCTTTGACACAAATGAACTAGATCCTGATGAGGTCAGTCCTTAAGATGAAAATAGAGCAAACTTGAAATGGACCATTGAAGGTCCATTCTACATAAATTAAGAGGAAGATCAGGACCAGGTGTCTGAGGTGGGTACTCTTCAAGATGAGGTGGCAAATGAAGATAAGCCTGATATGCTAGTGCTGGAGGAAAGTAAATTAGATATTGAGCAAGGCATGTGTGATACTTTAGACCTTGGATGGTCGAGTCAACCCTTATTTGCAGTTAAATAATAAGATGAAATCTTGAGTGAGGTTGACGAGGGAGACATATGAAGTGCTCAAGTGATTCAATTTGATGAGCATACAACTGAAGAGCCTAAAGAGTTATGACAACCATTTAATGCCATACCAAAGAATTTGAAGAGGCCAAGGGACATGCCTTTCTCACATAAAGGTATGAACATGCTGCTCTAAACATGATCAATCCTAATTTACATAAGGATAAGCTAGAAGAACATGGTCTTTTTTTAAACCAATTGAACTAAGTGCAGTTGCTCCTAAGAGCCCAGATGAAGTCTTCGTGCAAGATTATCCTAAGAATGATGAGCAACAACATGCAGGTGCTCCCATAGTCCAACATGAACCAAACTTAGAAGACATGGACTAGTATGTCTACATTGGAGACATGTTCATTCCATTCCATCCACTAGGGAGCACATCAACAAGATTGTCCATCAAGCTACTTGGTCCACTAATTCTATTACCTCCAAAGCTAGGTATTTTTCCTCTTGGTTTGTTACAAGTGAATGGCAATCAAAGTTTTCCATTTGAACCAAGTGGAAAATACCTATGAATTGTAACCCTATAAATATTAAAGTAGTTTCATGCTTTTCTCTAAGTGCCTTTGTGCACATTTATTTCATAGGTTAGTTGTTCTTTCTTTCCTGTAAGTGCTAGTGTGCATTTGTCGCTATTATTTTATTTTTAGTCCTTATTATTTCAAGAGGGGGTTAACAAGAAAGGTTCAGCGTTGTATCAAATTTTAGACTGACTCAGTTGCAAAGATGTATGACCCCATGCCCAATGGACTAGACCAGGCATATGGTTTGGGTTTTATTGCATAGACATCCATGCAACCCCTATGAGTCACCAAAGATGTTGACCAAATTTTGGCCCACATATGAAGCTCTTACATGGTTTGATGGAGTAATGGATCTAAGGACATGACTAGAGTTTTAGAGACCCCATGGGATGTCAAGAGTGCTTGGAATGACTTAGAAGGCTCCTGGTATTCATTAATTTTCATTGTATTCATCTTGAAATTTTGGGTCAAGTGGCATAAATTCTAAATAGGCAGTTTGTTGATGCTACATCTCACATGCATTAGGGTTTCAAGAGGAATTGGTCATATGGGTTTGTTCATTTTATTCCCAAGAACATATGTGCTAAGTTTTAGGTCATGTGTTCAAGCACAACAGGTGTTATGCATGTTCAAAGTTAGCTCCTTAGACATAATTCACTAAGTTTCCATACTTAGCCATTTTGACCATGATAGGCACCATGACATCACACAAGAGCAAATGAACCAATCCACTCATGTAATTTTTATCTTTGCTTAGAAATCCTCATGCGACTATCAAATCAATCACAATCAAAGTTCTACATGCCAGGATCATATCTTGTAAATTTCATGACCGTGTAAGCTTTCTAGCTTAAGTTATGAGCATTCCAAGATGAGCCTATAGCATAAGACGTTCACACAAGTGTTAAATTTAAGCTCAGGAAAAAATCCATTAGTGTTTTAAATTTTATGGTTTGCAGGATGTCAAAATAAATCTCAGGTAAAAACCATACGAGTTTAAATTTGACGGTTTATAAGACGTCAAAAATGATCACGTGAATGTCAAATGATGTGTGCATGGATGTCAAAGTTACACTAATGCATGAAACCATTGGGGATTAAAATTTATAGTCATGCAAACATCAAATATGGTTGCATGAACATCAAATGATGAGAGCGTAAACGTCAAATTTAAGATCGTGAATTGATCATTGGATTCAAATGGTAGGTCCCAGGTAGATGTAAGGGCTCATGTTTAATCATTAATTAAGATTGATGGTTCATAGATGGTTAAAAAGTTAGTAAATCTAAGGAGCTGACGAGTTAATGATAAGTGTCAAAAGCGTGTGGGTCTTGGTAAAGATTGATGAACCACGTGTATCCATGCACAGGCAGATCAATGGAGTGAACAAGGTCAAAAAATCAAGGGTTTTAGTTAATATTTGACAACCAATGAACAAAGGACTGAGCCAAGACATTTTCAACTAGGGTTGATGGAGCAGTTGGACTCAGGCAAAACAAATGAATGGACCCAATCTAGTGGAAAATACATAGAACCAAGTTCAAGCTCGACTCGAGTTGAACCAGGATAAACATAAGGACCAAGCATTGCCAATAAAGCTCCATAGAGGTAAAATAGGTCTTTTAGACCTAATATAGGCCAAAAGGGTGGCAACTTATTGTAAAAGGGACCAAACATCGATTAGAGTGCCATTTATATGGACTATAGAAAAACCAATAATCTTAGATTGGTTTTCTTTTATAGTAAACCTAGGTCCAATTTTCAAAGCAAGTGGAGGATGTAATCAATGAAGGAATGCCCTAAGTCATGCTCTTGATAGATAACCACCTAAAGTAGACATAATCAAAGCTTGGTTAGGTTTATAGATGTACATATTTTATCTTTATGCAAAAGCCAAGTGGAAAGATGGCATGAAGGATCAAATAAAGGGTCTAGTGTTGGGAACTACAGCTAGGGGCATTAAATGCATCCTCATAACCTTTGGGGACTTCCTTCCTCAACAAGCCACATGTAGTGTTCTGATTGATCAATTAGGTGGCAAGGCTTTCATTAGCTAGGTAGCAAATGTGGTAGCTCAGGTTCAATTAATGACCCAGGATAAAGTGTTCTTGTTCTGATGGTGTGCTCCCACATTCTTTCTCTTTCTCCCCTTCTCCTATATTATCCCATTCTCTTATCCTTTTGTAAAGGTTCTCAGATTTTAGAAAATTTTCATCTTTTTGGGAGACAAGGAACTCTTTGGGATGTTGTACAGTATGCTCAGCTTGATTAGGCTCAACCCTATCAAGTATTTGTAAGAACTACTTCTTGATGCAATATAAGACCTTCTTTGCCTATATCTTGCCTTGGATCTGGTTTGGTGAGTTGTGCATGATGCCACTGTGTGAAGGAGAGTCTTCCTCATCCATTATTCTCCTTTTTGACCTTGTTTAGGGAGTTTTCAATGCTGCTTATAGGTCTAGATTAGTGTTCTACTCTAAACCTCTTCTATTAAATACTTATGCATGTAGCTTGATCTTGAGGTTGTGTGAGCTAGTATTATCTTTTGTTGATCTAGTGTGGGTTCAAGCTTATGGGAGTTTCCCTTTTAAATTTGGTGAATTACCTAGTTAACCTTCTTAGGAGCCCTTATCCCCTTTCTAACCCTTTTCCCCATGAAGCATTAGTTTAGCTTTAGTTTAGGTGAGCATCAAAGAGGAAGCCAACCTACTTCAGAGGTTCAGCCCCAACATAAGTTACCCACAACCTGGGGTTGTCTCAATATTGGGACTTAATGGGAGAGAGCTTGAAGAACCCTCTCTAAAGTTGCACATTAATTTCATAACAAGGCCACTTAATCACAAATTCTAGAGATCCACTCTCTAGTCCAACATGTCCTATATTGGTACTATGAAGCATTAAGAGTGTTCCACAAAGGACACCAAAACAAAGTTATTCTTGCACTCCACAATGGGTTTTGAAGAGTCCTATAGTTCATCATGCTAAAAAACATATGCAATATACTACAAAGTATTATCATGACCATGGCACCTATATTTTAGAGTCCGATTAATTTTCAGATTGAGTTGAAATCAATTACGTCAAAGGGGCATAATACTCTCCATTTGCGAGAGGTCATCCCTCCTATGCTAGACAATGGACTTATTGATTATGAGGCTCTTGCAGGATTTATTGGTTAGTGTGTTACTTTTTCTATTTTCATATATTTAAAAATACAATATATATATATATTGTATTTTTAAATATATGAAAATAGAAAAAGTAACACACACACACACACACACAGATATATATATTGTATTTTTAAATATATGAAAATAGAAAAAGTAACACACACACACACACACACACACACATATATATATATTGTATTTTTAAATATATGAAAATAGAAAAAGTAACACACACACACAAGAAAATTCTAAAAGCTAGGACCTATGTATGCTTTGTTTAGTTCTTTTACATGAGTTGATTTCTGATCAATATATGCAATACTTCTCTATATCCAGTTTTATATCAAATATGCTTCACAAGTGTACTTGAGTGAGTTGCAAAACATACAAGTTGCCATTTTTAGATATAGTTATAGATGGTGATTTTGTCTCAGGCCCATAAATTTTACATGGATAAAACTGATCTAACCTAGACAGTAACACACTGCACTCTTGTTCGATTCCAACGAACTTGTCCTAATGAACAGAAGCTCTACTTTTTCAAATTCAAACTAGCCACAAACTCTTTACAACTTGCATATGTCATAGTAAGTTTAATAGGGGCATCCTTATACACAGGTTTTATCATTCTATGACTATCCCTATTGTTCATACTTCAATATATTACATTGCATGATTATTTGCTCACTTAATTTCACATTGATAGATTGTTGGATACCTAAGTTGTTGAATATTATAGTGTTACAAGTTGCTAATGTGTATTAACTTTACTTATTCATGCATGTTTTTCATGTTTGTTTCCTTACTTCATGTTTTGTGTATTCATCTCGTTTAGATTGTGGACATTTGAACATGTCCTTGTTTGTGGCTTTGAGCCTTCATTATGTGTTTTTATGCATGTGAGTGACATTTGAACATGTCCTTTCTATGCAATTCTTTAGCCTTCTATTGTGTGTTTTGTGTGCTTTTATGTGTACTCTTTGTGTGTGTGCATCATAGCCATAACTCGTATTTGTTTGATTTAAAATGCCATGATGGATATCATGCATCCTCTCCAAGTTGTTCTATTAGTTTCACATATTCAATTTATGAGCATTCTTCACTATGTTTCTCATTGCTAACATATATCTAGACAATACATTATGTATGCTTATTTTTACATGCATCTTATGTTATTATTTTGCTAGTTACTTATGATGATGTCATGATCTCTAATATTATCATTACTACTTTAGATTTCAAATTTTTATATAACATCATTCACATAAATTTCTTCTTATGAGAAAAGTTATTGTGTAGGCTTCATAATTCACCTCAATAAAGGGGCATACACAATGTCTTGCCTTAGAAACTAAGTTGCAATAACACACTGCACATATAGAAAATTATAAGTTTTGCTCAGTTGATCACACAACATACCTAGAAAGTAGTTTTAGACAAAAACACTTCATTTAAACAAGGGCGTAGGGTGACCATGTCCAAAATAGTGCATTATTGTCCCAATAGTAAAAAAAATAATGATTTCTAGAAATTCTAAGAATTACAACCAATACATGACAATTGGCAATAGATATACAAAATTATTTTAGGAAAATGCTTGGATTTGTCTATGATTTTGCTTAGAATGGGGCATCATGTGCAACACGTGTTCCAAAGTTAGCACATATGGTTTGTTCATAAAATCACATGATATTACTTAGTTTTAGAATCAGATTGGGGGCATCTGCATGGCACATGGCTACATCTTTACTCACTTTTGCATTTATTTCATAGAAGGAATGGAAATTCATGTCCTTCTTTATGTTTTATACATCATACTCAAATCATGCTACTTTTGCACCAATTTTGCACCAAAAATGAATCTTATTCCATCTACAACATTTGATTAATATATTTGCACCAATTTTACATTAGAATGATATATTGGAATTCATACAAGGATTCCAAGCTATTATACTACTTTGGGTATGCAATGATGGAATCAAGCACACCATGAGTTCTTAAGCACACTCTTCTATACATGAAGGTTGGTGCATGCACATTCCTATCCAAGTGTTTCGATGGAGAATAAATCTCCAAGGTTCCTACCCTCTGTAGTAACCAATTTTACACTAGAAAACATAATGGTTTATGTACCCATTTAAGTGTATTCATTTTTTTTTAATCTATAATTTTCTTGTCTTTAATTTTCAAATATTCACATTAAGTGAGGACTAATTTATACATGTTTCATTGTAGGTTTGCATGAAACACAATTCAACATTATGGCCTACATTTGAGACTGTTCTTTGTAGGTAAGTTCAAGTATAACTCTTTTCCTTTTACTCTAGTACTTTCACTTTTGATACATTATTATAATAAAAGGGGGGGGCGGGGGCGAGGGTAACGTACACATAAATTAACTTTTATTGCTAAAACAATGCACTTGTAACCACTCCTTATACACACTTAACTCATGCCCAATCCCACGGTCCTTGACTACCCTTCTTTCAATTTTTAAGCAGATGACCCTCACCTCTTGAGCAAATTTTGATTCTAAATATCCCTATCCAACATCCTAAACAACCTAAACTCACTTTCAGAGCGATCCACACTTCAAGTTTAACTATCTCTTCTCTTCAAACAAGGTCACTCCTTGTAGAATATTCCACTCCTTGATACTATCCAATTCCACCAATCGTGTCTTCCCACCAAATAACAACCATTTTCTCAAATTCACCAAATTGGTCATACCACATATTTTAAAATTTCTATTCAAAGGAATTCTCAAATGATCACTATAAAACCACAATTTAAAGCCATTATTCATTAGAGGCTTGTATGATTGAAATGCACAATAATATTTAAGTACACATTGAGTGAAAAACACGTATTTTCCCCAATTTAGAGTTCATAAACCCTTGTAGCCTTGAGCTAAGTCTAGGTTACAAGTCATTATGAAGCATCTAATCACACCAAGATTGCATCAACATTTAACATTGCACAAGTTTTACACACACCATTGTAGCATGAGAGAGCTACATGGAGTTTGATCCCTCTTCAAAGTATTGGTATGTACGCAACACTCAACATAGGGGGTGTTGAGATTAAACATAAATACAAATGTTAAACCCTTTTTACCTTGTGAATTTCATTCATCCTCTAGTGTCATTGAGATAGGGTTTTGATGAAGAATAAGGTACATAATGACTTCCACAACATATTGAGAGCTCACGCATAGTCAAACATGACATACATACACAAGTGAACCTGTCATATCAGTCATAAAGATAAAACCCTCATAGGACATCGATGCGCCCTAACAACACCAACACAAACCACCCTTATCCAATTCCAAGGGCCTTGTCTTGGATCTAAGTGAAGCCCTCTTTTTTAATCACAACATCATCATACATTAAGATAATCATTTTTATATTTGCACTTATAGTCTTACACATCTGATTTCTAGCTAAGTTGTATTTCTTTAGTAATTTTCCCTTTTAGCATATTTTTAAATTTAGTACGTTCAAAATTAGTTTTTGTCATTAATTGCATATCTGCAACATTTTGGGTTTTACGCAACATTTTGTCTAATTATGATTAAAACTTTTTTAATTCCCAAATTTGATAAACCAATACCAAGAGAAGGTCATAACAAAGCATATAATTGCATTTGATTATTTAGGGAGAGGAGGTGAAGTCCCTTTTCTCATTTGGGTTGGGAACACTCATCAGCAATATAAATACATTGCGCACTGATTTTGAGTAAGTGAGATATGTAGCTACATGAACCCCGAAGATGGAGGCTTGAACCACTAACCTTGTACATTTATATATTATTACAAAAAAGGAGATAATTTTTAGACATTTACGTGCATTAACCAGATCAAGTGAAGACATCATTTTGTTCATCATTTTGTAACGAAGCAATCCAATAAGTTCTAAGTCTTGAAAATCAAAATAGGTTAGAATCGTAGTAGCAAGTCAGAATCGATAATATAGGGTCACAATTGGCAATTGATTATGTCCCAGGTCATAATCAATAGTCTGCATATTCTAACCCTTTTCTAGAAACACAATCAACATCTCAAAGGAATTATGTGATAGTTTCATATTTTGTTACACCATCTCAGTTAGCTTAGAACCTAGGTAAGTCACTATAAGGTATGTATCTCTTTATCAAACTATTTCAATTTATCAATTGTTCAATTGTTCCAGTCTCTATTTTCAATGCATTAGAGTAAATCAAAGATATAATTGATGTATTTTCTTAGGTTTTCATTGTGCACATTAGTTTGAGCATTATTTGTGGCATTTAATCATTGTATCACAAATAATCAAAGTATTGTTTGTGGAATTTACTCACTGTGTCACAAATAATCAAAAAAGTGAGTGAGGAATTTTATTTATTTAGATTAAAATTTTATTTACTTGTATTTCCATACCTTCGTTAAGTTTTGGTAATTGTATTAGGTTCAGTCCTTTGTTTTACTTAAAATGAGAAGATCTTGTAACCATAATTGTGTTTGTGTCAAAACATTAGAAAATAAATGTGATTATTTTCTCTTGTTACCTTGTTTTCGACTCGTTAGTTTTTACCTTAATTTCAAATGTTTCCACTTTTGATTGTTTGAAACAAGCTAATCTTACAACACATAATTTGGGGACGTTTAAATTTGATGGTATGTTTATATAGGGTTATTCCGATCCTTATAATTTTCTAGACCTTATAAATTAAACAAATAATTGTCGAACACAAAATCACAAAATATGCCACACATATATCATATATATGCTTAATATCTTATTGGATGATGAAATAGCTTATCTCATAGGTATATGAATTCAAACTTTGATGATATTGTCACACGAGTGACTTCCAACTATTAAGATGGAAAAAGATGAAAGTGCAAGATGGGGATGGCAAATTAAACGTTGACATGTGGCAATATATTATGACTATACAAATGATCCTAACATGAGACATGATAAACACAAAATAAAGGTGGGATTGAACATAAATACATAAGAGGTTTCTCGATTGTTCGTTATATGCAGGAAAAATGTGAAAACAAACATATACTAGCAATTATCTCGCTGTTGTAAAAAACATTAACAACACCAAAAAATGATCGTAGATTTTTGAAATATGTATTGTAAATCTAACGACACAATGCAAAAAAAAAGAAAAGGCATTTTCATAAAATAAATGAATGAAAGATTTTAATAATATCCAGTAAACCAAACAATCTATATGACCAAGCACTCTTATAAAATGGTTTTGCACTTAACACATTCACTTGACATAATCACTCATTTATTAATCTTACAAAAATTCCAATTCCTTTTTGACATGATTTAAAAATTTATTATTTTGTGTAACCTCGCCTCCTCAAAAAAATTGGCTAGGTTATCTACTTTGAATAAAATTATATTCTTGATTCGAATGTCTATACGGAGTACGTACTTCTGTGCACCACCCCCTCCCTCCGGCGTAAAAGATAATGCAAAAACAAAATCTAAAAATGAGTACCGAAAAACAGTGTGCATAAAGCAACGATGGAAACGGAGTGTATATCGCAACGATGGGAGCCAGGTATTTGGTAGGCATCCCCAACGTCATCAGAACATCCCATCTGCTTAACACATTCACGTTCAAATCCTCGGTCACCTCTTCTCTGCTTCACAAATGCTCTTCCAGACAACAAAGCATCACATTCAAAAGGGACCTCCATATGTTAACCACACAATACTCTTTTCTCTGCAAGCGGCCTCGTCAATCACACAGACTCGGACTATTTCCCAGGACCTTCTGCACAGATAATGCGCAAACAGTTACTGCAAATGAAGGGAAGAAGAAGAAGAAAAAAGGAACAGAAACCGCAGAAGGCCAGCTTAGGTTCGGCCTCGACATGTGTTCAAAACACGGGAACATCATAGAAGCTTTAAATCTGTACGACAAAGCAAAAACAGAAGGAATTAATCTCAATCAACACCACTACAATGTTCTTCTTTATCTCTGTTCTTCAGCTGCCATGGGTGTGCTAAAGCCTGCCAATTCCGCCAAATTAGAGGAGGGTTTCGAGGAAGTCGCTAAAATTAGCGACGAGGTCAGGGACTTAGGATTGAGGAGAGGGTTTGAAATATACGAACAAATGAACTTGGATAAAATTGCTCCAAGCGAGGCCACATTTACAGCCGCCGCTAGATTGGCCCTCGCTAAAGAGGACGGGATTTTGGCGTTTGAGTTAGTGAAGAAAATGGCGGAGTGCAATATTCCGCCAAGGCTGAGGTCATACGCGCCGGCACTTAGCGCCTTTTGTAAGGAAAATGATGCCGACATGGCCTATGAAGTGGATGACCATATGACCGTGTCGGGTGTCCAGGCTGAGGAGGCGGAATTAGGGTTATTGTTGAAGGTCAGTGTGGAGAGTTTCAGGGAAGAGAAGGTTTATTCTTTGTTGCATAGACTGAGAAGTAGTGTTAGGCAGGTGTCAAGGGCCACCGCTGATGTTATTGCGCAGTGGTTTAAGATTGGGGATGCTGGGAAGTTGGGGGTGGGTGTTTGGGATAGGAAGAAGATCAGGGATGCCATCGCCGCTGGCGGCGGGGGATGGCATGGGCAGGGATGGTTGGGGCAGGGCAATTGGAGAGTGGAGAATGCTGCCATTGATAAAGTGGGTGTTTGCAGGGTTTGTGGCGAGAAGTTGGTTACTATTGATATTGATCCTCTGGAGACTGAGAATTTTGCCAAGTCTGTCGCTGCTTTGGCTTGCGAGAGGGAGGCAAAGTCCTTCGAACGGTTTCAGGTACGGTTATGCGTGCCTTTTTGTGTTCTATTTGTTTGAATTCTCTATTTCAAGAAGTTCTGAAGCAAACAGAGGGGATGAGGATAACCAAGACCTGCAAACAGGGCTCTGCCTCTCGTTTTTCAACCAGACAATCAGCTGTAAACGGTTATTGAACCTAACTCTTCAATTCCAACTCATAGCGTTGAGAGCTCTTCCTTGGAATTGTCACCTTGGGGAACAAAGCACGAGTAGATTGGCAGCATAACGCCCGTTGAACCTGTACAAAAAAAGAGAACAAACCCTGGCAAACAGACTTCAATAATGTCATGCAAAAATGACTTAGACGATCAGTTGGAATCAACATTCACAGTCAAGGATTAAAATGCATACCTGAGTATTCATTATCTTTTAAATATTTATGCACATTCAGCAGGCATAACAACTGATTTTTCTTTCTTTTTCACTATGTTTTTCAATAATACATCACCAAATACAGCCCCTTCCAGAGAGTTCTATCCTATCTCTATTCTTTTTTCCCCAAAAATAAACTCTACCTTAAATATCCCCTTAAACTATTCTCTGAAACTCACACCCTAGTCAATCTATTTCAATAGAAAGACGTAAATACTGGGGAGCCATGCCATCAAAATTACTCTACCAACTACCCACTAGTTAAGATATATATTTAAAATATTGAATCAACTCAGCTTTCATAAATTCCTGCAGTTTAGGCTACCCTAGGGCCCACAAATGGTGGACTGCATCAAGTTGTTAGCAGTCAAGTATTGAACCCGGGCATCCTAATATGTGTGGGTTAGTGTTTGCACCCTGGGCCTTGTCAACTTAAACCCAAAAGCAAAATTAACATCACAATTGCATTTTATAAAGAATAGCTAGAATATGAAGGGCCCCATTTATTTATATCATAAGGTAATGACTTTCTAGTGGGTTAAACTGCAATAAATAGGGAAAATTTTAATAACTAATAACTCTAAAAGCCATGTAGCGATGTTGTAGCCTTATTTGTGTTCATTCGAGTGTTATCCATCTTTACAAATTTCAGAATGTGGTCCAAGATTTACCTCATTCTCTGCCTTAAAGGTGACCCAGAACCTCACCCAAGATTTAATGTGCAAAAACAAATCGTCCAATTTACTTTTTCTTTTCGGTTCTTTGCCAAAAGTATTTACCAATTGAAAATAGAGATTTATCTCAATTTCTATTAAGCAGCATTTTTACCTTCAAGATTTGCCAACGATTTTATATATAACATATAAAATACTAAGGAAGTTGGAGACTAATTTTAGATTTTTGCCAAACTTAAATAATTCAACATTCAATATTGAAAAGGATTCACTGTGAGTTTTGAACTTCTAGAAATGTATGGTTCCTTCAAATATTCCTTAGCAATAAACGTGCTGAAATCCAACACACATGCAGCTTTGTATTTGTGAATACAGGTATAAATGCTTGAATTACAATAATGAAGCTGTAGTTCTCTGAATAGGCTTGGCTCTATTGCATGGTCTTTTCGTATTTTATTAAACTTGGAAGGAATGGGTGGCTTCTGGATGAAGGCTGGGAAGCACTCTACAAATTTTATGCTTTTGTTCTATTATCAGTGTCTACTGAGGTCAACTCTGAATGATGATTTCCTCTCTTGGGTTTCTTTGTTGTGAGATTCATGTAATCCATCGATAATGCCAACCAATGAACACATCCAATTCAGGATGTTGATTGGTAATTAACCTGGTTATATAAATGTCTAGTTCATGAACATGGATTATACCTAGTCTAGGACTAATTTCAATTTGACAATTAGTTATGGGCAGATTTGAAGTGCTACATTTATGGAAAAAACATTCATGGGGTTGCCCATATCTCAAAATTTAATGTGGAAATGAAAAATTGAACATGAAATATGGAAAAAGATGATAACGGCAACCATATATACAATTCAACACATGAATTTTACATGGAGAAATCCAGTGTGGGTGAAAACTCCAGCAAACAGGGCTGTGCCTCTTTCCACCGCCACCAAAAATGCAAGGTTAGAAGCTTCCACGGCCGTTGGCTCTTATAACAACCTATCATGCTTGTTTTGCATCTAATTCTCTGTTGTACACAAATTCATTTCCTATACTTACTACAAATCAGAATTCAACTCCAAATGATGCTTCAACTTCTTTCAAGACTCTTTCTTTACCCAAAACATATTGTAACCAGTCACAAAAGGCTCCAACAGCCAGACACCTTGAAAAATGAAATGCCTGACGCTTCAACTTTCATCTGAGTAAGCATGTAGGTATTTATGTTCTATTCATGATGGGTTCGGACATGCTGGCACCTGTTCATGCTGAGTAAGTGATGGGTTTGAGCCACTCCAATTCTGTCTTTGTTTGTTGCTGTCATAGGGATGGGTTTGATCTCTCTTCTCTGCAGGGATGATGGGTTCATGTCGCCACAAATCCATTACTGTGTCTTTTGAAAAAATGCAGAAGACAAAATGGTTCCTTTGAGGTCCAAACTTCCCTCCTAGCCGTCTTCTTCCTTCTCCGACTTGTTCCAGTCACCCATGCATTCTATATTTGGTCATATCTTTGTCTTGGAGTGAATGCATACATGTATTTTAGGTGCAGGAAGGGTCACACAAACTGCTTAATGAAATTACATGGACATAGATACATGAATGGTGATGTGTTACGTGTTGCAACTTGATGCATCTCAAATCACACCTCCTCAGCTGGGAGGATTTTGGTGTAAGCAACATTGAACCTGCATCTTCATGATCCAACATAGAAGGCTCAAAGAGATGTAAAATCTCCAAATTAATAACACAATACATTCTTATGTAAGGAGGTAGGTATAATCTGAATACATTACCACTCGCTCTTCTATCTCCAAAGGCCTATACCTTAAGGGCTTAAGCTTCATTGCTCTCCCTTGGAGTTTATTATTGCTTATGTACAACCATACCTTGTCCCCAACTTCAAATTGTGTTGTGATCATGATGTGCCTTATATTTTTCTTGAGACTCCTCGAGTTTTACTTGCACTTACAATTGGTTTTGCTTCACTTTGTCAATGAACCTTTTGGCTCTCTGAATTGTAGTTTTAAAACCCGGACTCAGCAAAAACTCAGCAGCCCAAAATTTTGACTCAAGACTGAAGACTGAAGACTGGGCAATAAACTTGGCAAAACTCGGCAAATTAAAACAAATATAAAGTCATAATATAAACTTAAATAACATGTAAAATATTGTTAAAAAGCATAAGAAATGAATGTGAGAATGCATAGGTATTTTCTATTCATTTTATATTAAAAAAGAGTACAATGCTTATCAATGCATTATAATATCATATGGTAACTGAGCATCATCATAAAAAATTACAAATCCATAAAATATTTTTATAATTTTCTTTGCCCCCTTTAGCTTCTTGTAATCATCGGTTGCGTCTTGGAAGTGGAAGGTAAAGATTTACGAGGAACAAAATCATCCTGACCAGCCCCTCCCATTACTTTTGCTTGCGCTTGTGCCACTATTGCTGCTGCCTCTTCCATTGCTTACCTCTCAAAAGCTGTGATCTCCTCCTTGGTAAACATGTGTTCCACATCCTTGGCAATCTAGCTTGAGTATGGATCCATGTCATCCAAGTCAATCGTATCATGACTCTCCTTTCCCTCCACCTGTTTGACATGAAGACGAAGATTGTGTTACAAAAAAATAAGGTCATTGAGGCGTTGTGTTGTCAACTTGTTGCGTTTCTTCATGTGAATGGTCTTAAACGTCCTCCAATTTTGTTTACAACCAAAAGAGCTATAGGGCTGGCACAAAATACTGATGACTAGCCTTTAAATAATTGGTGTTTATGCACCATGATCTTCCCACCACAAATTTACAAATAAGACATTTATAACTTTGTAAGTAAATCATAATTGCATTTATTAAAGAAGTCCAGTATTTGCGAGACTACAATCAAACGACTCAATTTTTTTTACCCTGTTGGGTCATTCTTCTTCGAATGCATAGAGCCAAAGAAAAGAGTCTCTCATCTGAACCTTTTAAATTTGAAACTCGTCAAGAATCGTGTCTCTAAGGGCATTGTTGAGCTTCATGAAGAGAAAAACTTATGCAAGATACGCAATGCTAACAAAATCTTAAGCCATAACAAAAAAGAAAATTGGCACACACATATACTATATACGAGATTTTAACCTAAGAAAAAACCCTTTTGCGAAAACCCTAGCACACCATCTTCTTCATGTTTGCATTAGCTCAACCATTTACAATACAATAACGTACTTCAAATTTCTGCTTTACCCTAATGCATGTGCAGGGATTCTGTAGGCACATCAACATGAAGTTGTCCAAGTTGTGTTACAATACAATGGGTACAAACCATGGGATGTAAACCATTGGCTGAAACCGCCCATATTGACCCAAAACCACATATAGGGTCCCTAAGTTTGTTTCCAGGGGCTGTAGCCCTTAAACACTTGCATGACCCCCTATACCCCCTAGCCAAGGCAATGCCTTAGACCTCACTCAACATGTTGGGTTATCCAATCCATAAGGGGTGTAAATCATGCAAAGTATATAACACATCCAACACATCATTCTCGCTATGCATGTGTTGAGGCCATGCATAACCTCTTCATCGACCTTAAAGGAATTGAAGAAGAACAATTTGAGGTTCAAGTTGTATGTTGTTGCATGTATGTGTTGATGGAGCTGCTTGTTTTATCTCCGATCAAGTATGTGCCATATGGGTTCATATTTCTTTTATTTTTACGATAATGATGCGTTGTGTTCCTTGCCTTTGCCGAAGGTCTTATATAGATTAACTATTGAGTTTTTTTTGCCATCCACCAAGTGTAGAACCGTGACCAAAGGCTCCTTCACCTAAAACAAAATGAAAATATGATAAAATCTTAAAATAAAAATTAAGAGATTTTTGAACAAAGAAAACAATGAAAAAATAAATGATAAATAAAAAATCTAACTCTGATGAATTAAAATTTATAAGTTTTACAAACTTACAGAGTAATGGATGTTATTACTTTGTAAATTCATAATTGTTAAGTTTAAAATTACTTCAAGGATTTTGTATGTGGTCTTTGCAAGCACATCGTAAATAATGGTCTTTACGACCCTTTGCCATTTGGCCTTCGTAGAATATGGAGATTCAAATCACCGAGTGCTCACAAACATCTATTTAAGAGATGTTAGTGAGGCTACAATGCTTTGCAATGTGATGGAGTTTGTGGCAAATTGTGTGACACTCTTGATTGAACAAATTCCTTTTCGTTGGTGTTCTCTCTCATCAAATTAAGCCTCAAAGGTGATTGTAGATGTATTTGGTTGTTGAGTCATTTATGATCTAAAGTAGTTATGTATTTATTTAATATTTTATTTTGTTTATTTATGTTTTAGTTTGTGCGTGTTGGTTATACCCGTTAGTTGGTTTTCTTCAACCAACTCCTGTAAGCTTCTTAAAAAGCTTACGTTTGTACAAAAACAAAATATGTTCCACATTGAATACAATTCTCGAGTTTATTCCTCCCGTTCCAAGACCTAATAGTGGTATCAGAGCCATGTAAGAAGAGAAATGAGAGTCTGGTGTAATCTTGTAATGTCGCCATTTTCAAATCACTTATGAGCAAGTATTGAAGACCTTTAGTCTACTTTCCCCATAGATTAAATGATTCCTTTTGGGGTTTTATTTTATTAATTAATTATAATTGTCCGAAGAGTATTTTTATCATTTATTTATATAAGACAATTCTAGTTGTTTAATAGAGTATTTTTTAAAAATTAGTTTTTTCCACTATGGTATTTAAAAGAAATAATTATTGGATTATTGCTTAAAATTAATTTTAATTACTATCTATTATTTAGGCAATTAATTTAATATTATTATTTGAAAAAGAGGAATGTCGTCTTGAAAGTTGATTACAAAAAGGAAAAGATATTCTAAAAAGTAGGCAATAAGAGTTATGAGGTATTTTATCCTGCCAAGGTGGTTTGCCCTCCTTTTGAATACAATGTGGAGATCGCAATTGAAAATATGCTGAAATGTGATATTATGATTCTTCATGCTTGAAGAAATATTAGGATGCAAGCCCAATAATTGTTTGCAGGTGTTAGAGTTGATTATTCGACAAAATGGTGTCTTTTGATGCAACTTTTGCAAAAGTGGATTTGATAATTGCTCTAGAGTGGGGGCGACTTGTTTGGTGACTTGTTTGTGTGGATTTCATGGACAATTTGAGGTCCAATTGACCTAGTTTCATTACTGAAATTTATTGATGAATATTGCTGAAGTGTGGTATTGACATTCTATGTGATTTGGCCAGGTTTTCAAAGTCTTTGAGTGGATAAATAAATAATAAATTCTGATTTATTTAATTATATTTTTAGACAAATTTTATGAGGGTTTGTTTTTATAAATTGTGGATTTGTGGCTAATATTTATTGTGTGAATTTTCCCAAATGTGGCGACTTGATTAGAATTGAGGGTTTGATAGTTAAAGGGGTCTAAAACCCTAGTTGAAAGGTAAATATTAATTTTGATTTTTATATGTAGTTTTGACCTAGGACGATTAAGTTTGAAGTAGTATTTGATCACTTTGAAGTCCCAAAAGGTGCGTTGAATTTATGTGGCTATTTTTAATTTATTCATGATTTTTGGCAAGGGTTTGAGTGAGAACTGGTTAATATTCAGCTGCTATTTTATGCATAAAATTATATATTTTTCAGTGAGGTTAAATCTGATTTTTATCCACATCCAAGAGGTAAAAAGGTAAAAAATTTATATTTTCAGTTCGTGATTTATTTTGGATCATTTTGAGGTGATATTTGCTCAAGGTAATTGCTGGAAATTACCTATCTATTTATTGCACATTGGAGCGCAGGGTTCGAAAGCAAATTACATGTTTTTGAGGCATCTCTTTGAGCTAGAGTTTATTGATTTTGCTAATTTCAGAATTCAAAATTTTGTATATTTGAGGGGAAACCTTTATTTGATCCATTGGCCCAAAAAGGGGACATTACAGTGGTATCAGAGCATCGATCTTGTCCAGCTATGAGGTTTGATGTTGTAGATTTGGATAAAAATAGGTAAAATGATTTTGTGTTATTAGAGAACAGGAAGAAGCCATGGAAGAAATGAAGAAAGAAAGGCTATACAATGCAGGAAAAAAGCTAGGGAACCTATGCCAATCGGTGGAAAGTGTAATCATCACCTTGAAAGAAGTAGAAAGGAGGTTAGCCAAGGTGAGTCAATCACAATATGAGTCCATGAAATGGGTGGTACAACTCTCAATGACTTGGTGTAATGTCCCCATTTTGAAATTAAATAATATTATTGCTAAAATAAAAAGTATTTTTAAATACTTAAAATAAATTAATAATATACTAAATTGCTTTTCACTTAAGTTGAGACCTTTTTTAGGGTCATGGGCTTATTTAGCCCTTAAGTGATTTTAAAAACAAATTATCCTTATAATCCACTAACTCTTCCTTTATAACTGTTAGTAATTTGGCTTGTCAAGGCCAAATTATTACCCCTACTATTCTGAAACTTTTTTCAGAACGATCAATTTCTCTATACAGTTGGTCAAACTGGTGAATTATAGTCTAAAAGCATGAACAAAGGGATATGTAGGCAGTCAAGTATCAAACACAATCCTGATGAGGACCTACAACAATGTTACACAATCAAGTGTGTTCACAAGGATGATATGTTGAAATAAAAAAGGTCTTTATCAAGATTTAGTGACAAGTACTTATGATCATGAGGAGAATACATGAACAACCCATTTATGGGGTGAAAGACAAAGCATGGAGATGAAGGTTAAGGTGGCAGTGAGTTTTGTCATATGGTTCATGTTTGCAAATGCACTGATCAAGCAACCATGAAGAAGGATGATGATCAGATCTGTCTTTGAGTCTTATTTGAGGTCATAGACAAGCCACGATCCGTACAAGGGCAAGACACCTACAACAAGTTCAAAAAGCATATCTCCTACTCAAAATGTCACATACGGTTACAAAGTTAACCTACAGGGTTGTAGGAGGAATAACTTCGTAAGGTGGATAAGAGTGTCATGGAAAAAGGCATATTCAAGTTCCAAAGGCCTTATATAGGGTTACTCATCATATGCACCTACAGTTAGTCACCAAATAGATAACTCTATAGGTCCCTTTTAGGGTTATATTTCTAATTTGAAAGTTTTAATCACAAATGGTTAAGTAGTATGGTGGTGAAGTGATTCTATACAGGGCACATGGAGGCTGTGGTTATGTTTTGAAAAGAGTCAGGAAACATTAACCTACAGTCCTGTACGGACAATTAACCTACAGTTGCCATAAGATGTCCCAGTCAAGAAGGTTTTTTGTTCTTTTAAGGGTTTTTAGTTGTTTTCAAGGAGGTTTTGTGTGCCAAGGGTGATGGTCATTCACAAGGATTAGGTTATAAAACATGTAAGGCCTTGATAAGAGCCAAATGAAGAATTAATCAAGCTACAACCATTATGCCTATAGAAGATGTACCCTACAACAGTCTCCTATAAACATTCATTGAATGAGAGAACTATGTTAAAGTGAAGGATTGATTGGTGGCTAAAAACGCTTCATAGAAATACATGATATCCAATGCATGATGGATTGTGAATAACGCTCACAGGCACTTTTGCGATTAGGTCATCCATCTAAGGGCCACCTACAACTCACACAAGGTACCTATAGTCGAGTTTGATCATCAATCAAACATTCCAAGACATTCAGGAAGATTGCCTCAATCTAGGGTTTGAAGGCCATGGTGACAAGGCAACTAATGCATCAGGCATTAAGGAATATATATTAAGAGGCTAGTAAAAGAGACCTACTGGTCTATATAGCTACAACCATCCTTGAGACTAGACCTACAGCGTTGTAGGTTCACTTACAGATGAAAGCAAGGGATCAGAAGCAGGAGTACAGGGTTATTTTTTTTTTCTGACTTTTCACCAAGTGTTTTCTTTCTCAAGAGTTTTTTCGGGCTACGTGTGGGAACAATTTCCTCGGACTTTTTGTCCAAGGGAAAAGAAATCCGAAAAAGGACTTTGCAAGAAGTCCGAAGGAATTAGCGGTTTACTTGGGTGGTTCGGCAAAGAGAAAAAGTGCAGTTCAAAAACCCGAAGGGTATGTGCCCTTTAGGAAGGTTCATTACAAAAACCCCGAAGGGTATCTACCTTTCGGGAAAGTTCATAACATAGAAGTTCGAAGGGACGTTTTGAAGAAGTCCGAAGGGACAAATTCAAGAAGTTTGAAGGACTCCAAATTTTCTGAAAGAGGGCCAATTCAAAATTTTGAGGGGTAGTTCACAAAAAACCCGAAGGGTATGTGCCCTTTGGGAAAGTTCATTCACAGAATCCCGAAGGGTATGTGCCCTTTGGGAAAGTTCATTCACAGAATCCCGTTCACTTTAAGAAGTTCAAAGGACTTTTACAAGAATCTTGAAGGGTACGTGCCCTTCGGGAAAGTCACTTTCCAAAACTTTCGAAGGGTTGGTTTATGCTTCCAAAGGGTCACTTTTGAAGGCCCGAAGGGCTCTTTCTTTCGAGAAAGTCCTTAACAAAAAGTTCGAAAGAAACATTTCCTTTGGACTTTTGTTCAAGGCAAACAATTGGCAAGAAAGAAAGGCCCAAGAAAAGTTCGAAGGAAATAAACAATTCCTACGGGAAAATAACCAAGGGAGAAACCGAGAGGCAATAAAGTCCAAAAGAAGGAAAAGACAAAGTCTGAGACAATCCCTGTGGACATTTTGTCCGCGGGAAAATGATTGAGCAAAAAACCAAAGAACAAATGCTCGACTCAACAATATAAAGGAAATGAACAGGAAAGGCATATAAAGGATAAAACCCGAAAGGAAAGACAAGCCAAGAGAAAATAGACACAGGAAAGTCACGGACAATTTGTCTGAAGAAATCAATGAACAAATAGAGACAAAAGCTACAAACAGATAAGTGCCGAAGAAATGCATGCAAAAGAGCGAAGAAACCGAGAGTAGAAGGCTAGGAAATAACAAGGAATTCAATCTGAATACATCTCTCACTCATCAAGATCCTTGTTCATGCAAGCAAGGGCTATTTATAGTGGATTGGTCAAAGCTTTAGTTGACTGTTTGACGAAATCATGCTTCTCGGTTTTCATGCAATTTAAAGCTTTCAACGTTTCAGACAGTTCAAGTGGAGTACTCCGTCCAAGATGTGGCATAGCTTTTCATACAAGTGGAGACCATTGGAGGTTGACTGGTCTTGAGTTGGAGTTGACTAGACAAGCTTGTTACACATCTTCCTTGTTTTCCATGTAAAGGGGAATAATCTCTTCTTCCAACTCAACTTTCAAACAAATCAAATGGAGTTCCTTATTCAGAGATTTGGCGTAGTATTCCATGCAAAAGAGAAGTTTGATTTTCAATGGGCCTACCATCCATACTTCTACGCCAACCTTGGATTCATGCATGTTTGGAGATTTTTGGAGAGTATATTGTTTATTTTAAATATTAACCTTTCAAACTTGGCCCCACCACCATACTTCTATGCCAAAGTTTGGAGAAGCATGCAAATTTTGTAAAGGGAAAATATTTTATTGAATATTCTAAACATTGTAAAAAGTGTTAGGTCTTGAGTTAATTAACCAAGACTAACCCTTTCTCTTTTTTAAACTCCACTTAAGGCTATTTTAGGTTTTGAAAAGCTTATTTATTGGCTTAATCAGGGCATTTAAAAAAAAATTCCTGAAGTTGGAAGAAAGAAATTGTACAATGGACCGTTGATCAATAAAAGAATTTTTGTTCTGAATCTAAGTTTTGAGAGAAGAATAGTGTCTATTTGATTATGCATCAACGTATAAGTGAGATTTTTCTCCTTTTGCAAGTCCCTTCGTCACCTATCTTTCTCTATCTTAACCTTTTGCAGGTCATTTGAAGAGATTTTCAACCCTTTATCTGAAACATTTTTGCTTAAGGACATAATTATAAATTTTATTTGATTATGTGTGCATTGATTTCAGTAACTTCAGAGAATTTGAACAATTCAGGGGTATCACCCCCTTTTAATTAGAATTTCTTTTAAGTTTCCCTTCCTCTTTTCAACCCAAAAAATCACAGTAATTCAAATATAATTGATAGATCTTAAGGGAAGCAACTCTCTCTGGAGGTTCTTCTCAGTACAGAGTTACTCACACTTTGAGAAGTTCCAATTGTATCAGTTGGAGTGAGGGTGTGTTTTACACATCTTCAAGCAGGGTGCACTCTAGAGTGATAACAATAACTAAAAGATGGATATATAAAAGGGGTTTGTATTTCATTTGAAGGCATGTCTAATTTTTATAACCAATCTCTTGAAGTCTAAGCATGAACAATTGGGTTTGTACTAGGAGGATGAAAACCCTTCAAGAGAGCTGAATTGAGGATGAAAACCTGAAATTCAGATCTAGGGCATCTTCATCTAGGAGTTGCATTGAACATAATTGAATTTGAAGGGTGTTTTTAACACTAAGAAGACACTTGCAGGTAAGCAAACCATTTGGAGGAGTGGAGCGTGAGTTTAGAGCATTGTTTAAGGGCAGCGAAGTCTCTCCAAGGGCGGCGAATACACTTCTAAGGGCAGCGAACAACTGGGAAGGATCAACGACACATCTTGGGGTCTTGTTAAGGGCAAATGTTGGTGTGGATCAGCGATATTGTTTTTTTTGAATTTTCTAATATTTTCTAGCTCAAACACTTCATAAAAAACTAGGTTCTTGGCTGGTTTCTTTGGCGAATTTATTATTATATATTCTGCTATTTTTTGGAGAATTTAATATAATATTTGGAGCTTATTTCAAGGTTTATCTACTTCTGTATTTACAAAATCAGATTGCTAGGGTTTTGAAATAAATATGGAAATTCATATTTGTTGATTGATTTGATAGAATAATTTCTTGTTAACCTAATATCCCTAAAAGGGACATTATAGTGGTATCAGAGCCAATTTCTTGGCTAGTTGTGGGAAACAAGGGCTACATGTCAATCAGTGACATGGACAGGGCTAGGTTCAAAAGGTTAGCTCGGGCACAAGAACAAATGAGAGAAGTGATGGGAGAATTTCTTCAAACAGTGAAGGATATGAAAGGAAAGAAAGAGCAGGGTTTGGGAAGCAACACCGTGGGTGTGGTTATGGAATCCATACCTAAGCCTAGGGTTCTTCCAAAAGAAGCCACTTCAGAAAAAGAGAAGGAACAACCTGTTGGCCTACGTATAGAGCTTTCAAACACTGAGCAATGTTTCTGATTGAGAGAAGGATCCAATTTTAAAAGAGGAAGATCATTTTGCTTGCAAACCTTTTGAAACACTTTAAGCCCACTTAAAGTGTAATTTGTAATCTTCTAAGGACAGGTCCAAAAGTTGCAGAGCCCCAATGAGATGTTAAGAATACTTGGAATAGATATGGAAGTGTATGGAGTTCATCCAGTTCTTCATTGAGTTCATCTTGACATTTGAGTCCAGTGGCAAAAAAATAGGCAATTTGCAGAGGCCATATCTCGCACGTGTGGTTGTCTCAGGAAAAAGTGATCACATGGGTTTGTCCAACTTGGTCCCTAGTTGCTACGCACTAAGTTTTAGATCATCCGTCGAAATGCGGTAGAAGTTGTGCATGTTGAAAGTTGGCTCCTCAGTCAGATTTTGCTAAGTTTCTCATACTTAGCCAAATGAACTAGACTGTTGTCAGAACGTCATGCGGGAATGAATAGACTAGTCAATTTGAGCATTTTATATCTTCACTCAGAAGGCTCCCGGGACCAGCGGATTAAATGGGTTTCATCCCTTTCAGTCTCAAGAACATCTCTTGAAAATTTGGTGCCTCCATGACTTTTGTGCTTCAAGTTATAGGCCTTCAAAGTTGGACTTGCAACATTAGACGTTCGCGCTAACGTCAAAATGAAGCTTGGGCAAAATCTATCTATGCTTAAAATTGATTGTCTGTGGGACGTCAATGATGTTTGTGCGAACGTCAAATGACGGTTGTGTGGACGTCAAAATAAATCTCAGGAAAAAATCATGCGAGCTTAAAATTGACAATCTACGGAACGTCAAATATGTCCGTGCAGATGTCAAATGACTTTAGTGCAAACGCCAATTTTAATCAAGGCAAGTAACTGTTTGGGTTCAAAAGGTCCTTAAAAGGCTTGAAGTTGGTCGAGATCTAACGGTCTGCGGGAGCTCTCATATTGATACATAAGATCTAATGATCTGCGTTGGAGTCAACCAACTCAAAAGGTCCCCAGGTTAAAGCCTTAAGAAGATCTACAAGTTGGACATAATCCAATGGTGTGGGATAATCAAGCCAAGATCCGACGGAGCGCGTTCATTGACAAAAGGATGGGTCCAAGCTAAATTAAGGGTTCGTGTTCAATCGTACCAATGATCCGATGGAGTGCAAGAACTGACAGGGAAGTGGGACTAAGGATATCTATGGCGTGTGTGAACTCGTACATCTTGATTGGATGACGAGTGTGAGTCAAATTAGTCATCGAATCCAAAGAGCTAATGAGTCAAGGACAAGTGTCAAAAGCGCATGGTACCTGGTAGAAAATCAATGGCTCACGGGCATCCATGTACAGGCAGATCAACGCAATGAACAGGGTCAAAGAGTCAACATCCCGAGTCAGCGTTTGACAACCAATAAGCAGGATCGAGCCTAGGGGACTTTCGACAAAGGTCAAGGAGACGGTTTTTAGATCCGGGTCAGCTAATACAAAGGAAATGGAGCTTGAGCATGATCCAGGTCGAGTCAGAGTGAATATTTCACGACCAAGCATCGTCAACAGAGCTCCTTGAAGACAGGATTGGTCTTTTAGACCTATTTCAGTCGAAGGTTGACATTTGGTTTTCAAAATGAGACCATGCATTGAGCTACTGGAAAACCAATAATATGATTGGTTTTCAATCTATAAAGAGATCTATGCTTAGTTACAACTTCGACAAAAAGGTACAGCCAGCCATTCAAAATAGACCAAGAATCTCTTTCAGTTCCAATATGAAGCTTTGGTCTTCGTCAGCAGATCAGGTGAAAATGGCATAGAATCCTGAGATGATGACTTGGTGGCCAGATAAAGATCACGGAGCATTCAATTCTTTTGCAAAAGCTTTTGAAATTGAGCCTTCTTGATAAGATCCTAACTCAACAACATCCTCGAATTGGTGCTAATCCATTAGAAGTAATTGGTCCTTTTCCAACGCACAGTTCCCTCTCTCTCATTCTTTTCTATAAATGTAGGCTTCTAAGCCTTCAAAACAGCTTGGTAATCCCCTTCTTGGGCATGACTAGACTCTGCCCAGATTTGATCTTTATACTCTTGAGATGAATAAAAGACTCTTTTCAGATTTTATTATTCTGGTATAGTGCGTTAATGTCAGATGGATTTGCATGTGGTAGAAATCTCTCTCTTTTTAAATCCTGATCTCACCTAACTACTAGATTATATTGTTTTACAGGTCATGTTTAGTGTCAAATGTCATTTGATTAAAGTTAGCAAGTGGATACTTTGACTGGTTAGTGCCTTGAATTAGACCTCTCCATCACTTCTCTTAGGTTTTGATCATTTGATGAACCTTTGCATGAAATACTAATGCATAAATAGCCATTTGGAGTTGCAGATCCGATCTCATTAGTGTTTGTTAGAAGTTCAAATAGAGTGGATGAACAATCACATTACTGGTGCATCACCTTCTTTACATGTTTTTATGCTTTGTTTCCCATTTCTCTCTCCCTTTTCCCAGTGAATGTTTAGTTTAGGTGATAGACTCAGACGGAAGCCGGCCTTTCACTGGAAGTCTGACCCTGTGATAGGTGACCCACAGTTTAGGGTCAGTCCCATGTTGGACTAGATTTGAGCAGAGGACTTGAACAATCCCTTTCTCAGCTAGGGTGCAAATCTAGAACCCCAACACAACCTTCATACAAAGCTGAATTTTTGGCATCATATGGTGAGTATATGACTTATCCACCTCCTTTTCGAAAGGAGATGAGCTTTAATGGATGTCACTTGGACAAGAGGTAAATGAGGTTCCAACAAAGGGCGAAACAGCCTTGGAGAGTGGAACGAAAAGATAGGGAAGGTCACTTTGCCTACTTTTGATGGGGTTACAAGTAATTCAGCTAGGGCTTGGATCAATAAAGTGGATACATATTTTTTATTACATAAATTGAAGGAGAAGGATGCCTTGTCATTAATTATTTTACATTTAGAGGGAGCTGCCCATGAATGGTGGCACCAAGGGTTGATAATCCTAGGACACAACACCATTAAGACCTATGAGGAATTCCGAAATAAAGTCATTAATAAATTTGAAATGGCAGAATTGGACTTGCATATTTGTGATTTGGCCCACTTGCAACAAGACATTCTTTGGGAAATTACATTGAGGAGTTTCAAAGGATATCCACCTTGGTTAAAGATGTTTTTGTAGAAACACCTGTTTCCCTGATTTCTGAAAACTGTGATTTTTTTGGACTGTTTTGGGTATTTTGATTTTTTTGGCGTTTTTGCATGAATAAGAAAAGAATGCGATTTTGCAAGAAATTTATATAAATTCAAAACAATTGAATATTGAAGCAATAAATCTTGTAACTGGCTGATCTATGATTCTATTATTTATTTCAGATGATTACAATAGGAGATCTCTGTCATGCATATAAAAATAATATAAAATATTGTTTCAAAAACATGATTTACTGCAAGCTGAAAATGACCTAGATCTGGTACGACTGCAATAAATGACCCTTTCTCCCTCCTTTTGATGATCTAGAATGATATAGGCGCTCCAACTGGAATAGGCAGACTGGTCAAAGAGAAGGCGTTTTGCACCAGAAGAAAAGTATGCCCTTGTTGGTGATGGTACGGCCTAGTACAGAAATGTACGCCTGTGTAACAGCAGCAATAAATACAGTACGGCCTGATTTTTGAGTGCCAAATCTTGATAAAAGTAGCGCCAATACTGAAGATCTCTTTCTAGATGATTTCCAGACCAAAACCCTGAAGATATAAATCCCTGTGAATCTTTGTGATAACTTCTGTATAAAGTTCTCTCTGCCTGGCAATAGATTGGCTGGTATTTCACAACCTCTGAATTGCACACACTGAAGATTGCACATTCTTCAATGCAAATTGTATACTGGAACCCTTGGCTCTGTCTTCAAAGAAAATATTTAGCAAAAAATTGACTTCAATCATGAATGGCTCGATTCCCAAAGAAAAACCCTTATATTCTTCAAAAAGTGCGATTTCCCCTAATTAGGGTTTCATTAATAAAAATCTGGATTTTTTCTTTTAATTTTTTCCATAGTTCAAAAATCACATTTTTAATTATAAAAATATAATTAAAAACGGCCCCTTCAATGATGGTCATCCCCTTAAGTCAACCCTTAAGTTATAATATTAAATATTATAACTTTATAATATAGCTCCAAATAATTAATATTTAATTAAATCAATTAAATATTAATATCTCCCTAAAAAAATATCCGATTCTCGAACCGTTTGAAGCTGGCGAACAAAGGAGTGATTCTGCACATGACCAAACCATAGCAGGGGTGCCCCGCTGAGTGTCAAATGCCCCTAGAAAATAGCAACTCAGGCAAACGGTGTCCGAAAGAGCCCGAACGAAAACCAACTGGAAAAATTCTGACAATCGAAGCCAAGCCAAGCTCCATCAAGACCCTCTATCCATCCTATCAGCCTACGAGGGTCGCATAATAGGCTAATCATCAGCTCTGAGAGATGTCAACTAGAAGGGGACATGATAGTCTGCCCCTCCTGAAATTGCTTGTCCTCAAGCAATCTCAACTTCGGACGCTGCAAAATATCCTCGCTCTCCCATGTAGCATCCTCCACTGGCAAATCTCTCCATTTTACCAAATATTCCCTGATAGTCCTCCTATGCAACTGTCTCTCTGTACTCCAGGATAGACTCAGGTACTAAAATCAACTTTCCCTCATCATCTAAGGGAGGTAAAACTGTAGAAGGTACCACACGGTGTCCCAACGCCTTCTTGAGGCGTGACACATGAAAAACATTGTGTACCCTGCTCTTTGCCGAAAGCTCTAGCTCATAAGCCACCTCTTCAACACGCCTCAGGATCCTGAAAGGACCGTAATAACGTGGGTTAAGCTTCTCTGCCCCACTCTCCTTAAGAGTAGATTGACGGTAAGGCTACAGCATAAGATAAACCATGTCACCCACATCAAAAGACCTCTCTGTCCTCTTTTGATCTGCGTACTGCTTTTGTTGATTCTGTGCCTTGGCAATATTCTCCTTGAGAGCTCTCATAGTATCCTAACTCTCTTGCAACAAGTCTCCAACACTCGGCACTCTACTGTCACTCAGTAGCAAATCTAGAAAACTCGGTGCCTCATACCCGTACAACGCCATAAAAGGGGACATCTGAATGGTCATATGGAAGGTCGTGTTGTAGCAATACACGCACAAATGAATCCACTTGACCCATGCCTTTTGCTGCCCTGCAATATAGTTCCTGAGGTAACCTTTCACCCATTTATTCACTATCTTTGTCTGTCCATCGGTCTGCGGGTGGTAACTGGTGCTCGGCGTAAGCTCGGTCCCACAGAGTCTGAACACCTCCTGCCAGAAGTGACTCAAGAACCGATTATCCCTGTCGCTCACTATGCTCCGAGGCAACCCATGCAGTCTGAATACCTCTTGGAAGAAGACCTCTGCTACCTGTGTAGCTGTGTAAGTGGTGGTAATCGAAAAGAAGTGGGCATACTTCGTTAACCGATCCACGACTACATATATGCAATCTCGTCCTTGGGCTTTAGGCAAGCCCGTAATGAAATCCATCATCAGGGATTCCCACTTCCTGTCAGGAATCGAAAGTGGCTGCAATAATCTTGTCGGGTACGTGTTCCCCTGCTTGTTTTGCTGACAAACAGGGCACTCACACACATACTGAAGAACATCTGCCTTAAGTCCTTTCCATGTGAATATCTCCCGAATCAGTCTATAGGTTTTGAAATACCCGGGATGTCCTGCAGTAGGTACATCATGAAAGGCTCGCATGACAATGTTCTTCACCTCTGATCCTGGGATCAAATAAACCCTGTTCTTGTAAATGATCAAGTCATTCACAAGCGTATATCTGGTATCAATCGTCGATCCCTCAACAATGCTGGATGCCCATGAATCCTTGGCATACTCTGCCACAATCATATGTCTCTAGTCCTCTGTAATGTGAACCATAGTACTCAAATAAGGCCTGCGTGAGAGAGCGTCGACCACTATATTATGGGTGCCCTTGATGAAAGAGATGTCAAAGTCATATCCTTGCAATTTGCTCACCCATTTTTGCTGATGATCATTGAGATCTTGCTGCCCCAAAAAATGCCTCAAGCTGTTGTGGTCAGTTTTGATGCAAAATTTGCTACCAACAAGATATTGCCTAAATTTTGCCAAGGCGTGCATTATAGCGAGCATCTCCTTATCATAAATGTTGTAGAGCCTCTCTGGCCCCTCGAGCTTACGGCTCTCATACACTATAGGGTGCTTGTCCTGCATAAGCACCGCTCCAATGCCCTCACGTGAAGCATCGCACTAAAGCTCAAAAGGCTTCGAAAAATCTGGTAGTGCCAACACGGGGCACGTAGTCATCAACTCCTTAAACCTCACGAAACACTCCTGTGCCTCAAGAGTCCAACAAAATGCACCTTTTTTCAACAAATCTGTCATAGGGGCTGCATGACGTGAATAACCATTCACGAATCTACGATAAAACCCACACAAACCTAGAAATCCCCGCAACTGTGTAAGATTTGCCGGAATAGGCCAGTCTATGATAGCGTGGATCTTCTCAGGGTCCATCCGCACTCCCTCTGCACTAATAATATGACCTAAGTATAACAATTCGGTCATCCCCAAATCACATTTGGACTCCTTGGCGTACAAGGACTCCCTCTCCAAAATACTGAGCACGGTCTCCAAATGAGCCAAATGCTCTTGCCAAGTCCTGCTGTATATAAGAATGTCATCGAAGAAAACAAGTACAAATCTCCTCAGCAGTGAATGGAAGACTCTGTTCATGGTGGACTGAAATGTCGCTGGTGCATTGGTGAGCCCAAATGGCATCACCACAAACTCATAGTGTCCATAATGACAACGGAAAGCAATCTTCTCAATGTCCAGCTCACGAACCCTGATCTGATGATATCCTGACCTTAAGTCTATCTTTGTGAAGTAGCATGCACCATGGAGCTCATCAATAAGCTCATCGATACGAGGTATTGGATATCTGTTTTTAATAGTCCTCTTATTCAGGATTCTATAGTCTATGCACATGCGTAGGGTGCCATCCTTCTTCACCAGAACAACTGAAGAAGCGAATGGTGATTTGCTAGGTCGAATGTGACACATAGCAACTCCTTGATCGTTTTCTCGATCTCATCTTTCAACCGCTTAGGATGCCAATAAGGAGTAATCATAATGGGCTTAGCGCCCTCCTCAAGCTCAATAATGTGCTCAATGCCCCTGTCTGGAGGTCTCCCTGGTGGAATATCACTGAATACCTTATCATGCTTGACTCTCAATTGCTGAATGCCAGGATGATACTCAGTCTTCTGCTGTCCCTCATGTATTGGTGCCAATGTGCACTCGGCAACCCACTCTACCATGTCATGTCGCATGAGCCTCTTCATCCGATGAAAAGAAATAGTTTTGATGTTGCTGTCTCGTATTGCCTTCAGAATATGTCTTCCTATCAACATCAAAACGAATCTCCATGTCCTTGAGACGAAGAGTGACTTCTTCAAGGGAATGAACCCACTTCATGCCCAAGACCAAATCGATATCCCCCATGTTCACCACGTAATAATCAGCCTTGAACTCATAGTTGTTCAAGCGCAATGGGAGATCTCTAATCATCCGCTCACACCTGAGTCTAATCGTCGGCCACCTTAACTCTAATGCCATCAAACTCCTCGGTAATCAGTCCACACTTCTCCACAAATCTAGCATCAATAAAATTATGTGTGGCTCCTGTGTCAAGAAGGGTTATGACCCTCTGTCCTACCAAAACTCCACGGAGTCTGAATGAACCCTCCTGCTGAATGCTAGATAGGCGTGCCTCCTGAATCTGAAGCTCTGACTCTGCCTCTGCCTCTGCCTCTGCCTTAGGCTCTGAAGCCTCTGACTCTGACTCCTCAGAACTCTCCTACTGTTCGGAATTTTCTGATTCCGAATCCTCATAATAAGCCCACATCACTCGATTTGCCTTGCCCTGGGCCTCAAAGGACAATCGTGATTGGCATCATAGGGACCTTTGCAGTAGAAGCAAAGCTTCTTCCTGCGTAGATTGTTAAGAGCCTCTCGATCCAAAGGTGGTGCTGCTGGTTTGCCCTTTGAATCATTCTTAAAATCTGATTTGTCTTTGTTAAAATCTGATCTCTCTCTATTTCTGTTGAAACTCTTATTGTCCCTGAATGAAGAAGTACCTCTAGAGTTGAATTTACTGGATGGCGCTGCCAACTCCATACTACGTGCCTTCTTCATAGCTTCCTGTAACGAAGGAGGATCAAAGGCTTTGATCCAACCTCTCTGGGGTTCGGATAGGCCCTCAATGAAAAGAACTATCAATCTATGCTCTGAAATGTTTGGCACCATGACTGCCAACCGCTGAAATTCCCCAATGAAGGACTCCAAGTTGCCTGTTTGTTTCAACTGTGCCAAATCTCGAAAGTAAGCCTCTGGATCTTTCTTGTCAAACCTCTCAACCAACCTATCCACGAAGTCCTGGTACTCTGTCACCTGATTATGCTGAAGTGTTACCATACCATGGTACCACCAATCATGTGCTACTCCCTCCAAATGCAAAGCGACGTATTTGATAGCTTCTATCTCTGTCATTGGCCTCAGTGCCAAAAATGTGTCAAGCTTGAGTTGTCATCTTACCACTATCGTCAAAAGTAGTCAAAGAAAGCTTCCCTGTAGCTTTTTTCAGCTCACTACGCTGACCTCTAGGCCTCCTATCCTGTCTAAGTGACCTGTAATGCTCTCTCCTCTGATTTACAAAACGATCAAAGGACATCCTCTCCCAAACCTGAGGAGCTAATAATTCCCACTCCTCATTTGCAGCCATGAGCGTATCTGCAAATAGGGGGTCTCTTGCCGCCTCCTCTGCTAGAGCTTCTTTTGGTTCCTCCTGAACAAATGTAGGATGTGTAGGCCTATCAGCTGTTTTGGAATGGGTCAGCGGTGGTCTTTGATTAACTGTAGCACTCCTGTTATCTCCTTGTTCCTCATTCTGTCTAACAGGTGGGTTCATCCTTTCTACCATAGTAGTAAGTCCCTGTAATGCCTACGCCATCTGCTGCTGTCCTGTAACCATAGCACGGAAGAAGTCTCTGGTGTCTTGATCCTCATTATTCTTGTGGCCCGTGGGTGGGCTACCCTCACCCCTGTCACTCATGATGACCGGTTGCTGTTCTAAACTTTGGTTGCCTTCAAGCAAAGTTCTCCTGCGTGTGTAGTACCTGTGTGGTCCTAACTCTTGTGGCTGCATAAGATTGCTAAACCCTCAGGATGGCAGGATTTAGCTCTGATACCACTGTAGAAACCCCTGTTTCTTTGATCTTTGAAAACTGTGTTTTTTTGGACTGTTTTGTGTATTTTAATTTTTTTGGTGTTTTTGCATGAATAAGAGAAGAATGCAATTTTGCAAGAAATTTATATAAATTCAAAACAATTGAATATTGAAGCTGTAAACCATGTAACTGGGTAATCTATGATTCTATTATTTATTTAAGATGATTACAATAGATCTCTGTCATGCATACAAAAACAATATAAAATATTGTTTCAAAAACCTGATTTGCTGCAAGTTGAAAATGACTTAGATCTAGTACGACTGCAATAAATGACCATTTCTCCCTCTTTCTGATGATCCAGAATGATGCTAGATGTATAGGCGCTCCAACTGGAATAGGCAGACTGGTCAAATAGAAGGCGTTTTGCACCAAAAGAAAAGTATGCCTCTTTTGGTGATGGTATGCCCTGGTACAAAAATGTACGGTCTGTGTAACAGCAGCAATAAATACAGTACGGCTTGATTTTTGAGTGCCAAATCTTGATAAAAGTAGCGCCAATACTGAAGATCTCTTTTTGGACGATTTTTAGACCAAAACCCTGAAGATTTAAATTCCTGTGAATCTCTGTGATAACCTTTGTATAAAGTTATCTTTCTGTCTGGCAATAGATCGGCTGGTATTTCACAACCTTTGAATTGCACACACTGAAGATTGCACGTTCTCTAATGCAAATTGTATACTGGAACCCTTGGCTCTGTCTTCAAAAAAAATACTTCGCAAAAAATTGACTTCAATCATGAATGGCTCGATTCTCAAAGAGAAACCCTTATATTCTTCAAAAAGTGCGATTTCCCCTAATTAGGGTTTCATTAATAAAAATTTGGATTTTTTCTTTTAATTTTTTTCATAGTTCAAAAATCACATTTTTAATTATAAAAATATAATTAAAAACGGCCCCTTCAATGATGGTCGCCCCCTTAAGTCAACCCTTAAGTTATAATATTAAATATTATAACTTTATAATATAGCTCCAAATAATTAATATTTAATTAAATCAATTAAATATTATTTCCCTCAAAAAATATCCAATTCTCGAACTGTCTGAAGTTGGCGAACAAAGGGGTGATTCCGCACATGACCAGACCATAGCAGGGGTGCTCCGCTGAGTGCCAAATACCCCTAGAAAATAACAACTTAGGCAAACGGTGTCTGAAAGAGCCTGAATGAAAATCAATTGGAAAAATTTTGACGATCGAAGCCAAGCCAAGCTCCATCAAGACCCTCTATCCATCCTACAGCGTACGAGGGTCGCATAATAGGCTAATCATCAGCGCTGAGAGATGTCAACTAGAAGGGGACATGACAGTTTTGGAGAATAGACTTACGACATGGTTAGTTGAAGGACTATCTCCATTATTCAAGGGTTTGGTTAAGGCCTTTAACCTCCCTTTATTACCAATGGCTATCAAAAGAGCTCTAGACTGTGAAATCACAGCCCCTTTTGTGCAAAATCTGCCCTCCTTAAAGTCTAAAAACAGCGATAAAGTTTGTAGGGAGCATGAGGGAGAAAGGAAGACAATGCAGTCTAGTGAGTTGACCCCAAAAGTGACAAAATCAGACCTCAACGTATAGGAAAAAAAAGGTTTTCAGCAAGAAGAAAAACATCCAAGGAGGCTGCAAATGAGTTCGAAAACGTTCCTACACAAAAGAATGAATTTCCAGCCAAAGGGCTAGTGGAAGGGCTGCAAAATTGTGACAGCAATACATAAAGGTCTGAAATAGTCCTCAAAACAGTGGAGCAACACAAAAAGATGAGTTTCCAGCCAAGGAGAGGGCCATTGGAAGGACTGCCAACCAGTGACAGCAGTATGGAAGGGTCCGAAACAGTCGTCAAAGTAGTAGGGCAAGATGAGGATTTGCAGAATTTTAAGGAGCAACCAAGAGAACTACAAGTTGAAGGCAAGGAGGTGGATGAATCAAGAGAAGTAAGCTCTACATATACCATGGAAGAAGAATCAAGTGGGGCAGCCACTTGCAATGAGAAACAAATCATGAGTAAGGAAAATATGCCAAACTAAGGAAAAAAAATTGTGTACTTATGTCAAGGACACAAGCAAGGTGTGATGAGTGGATGAGGAGGGCAAAGCAAGCAAAGATGATAGCTTTTCAAGCTAGGCAACACCTAAGAAAGTTTAAGGAGAAAGGTGAGTCCCTTAAACACATACATAATCATGCCAAAGATAAAGGGAAATCAATATTGCACATTGATGAAGGGAAATCGGTGAACAAGGTCCACACCACAAGGGCTAATGATCACTATGAACGTGCTGTAATTTCTGGAACAGTAGATAAACGTAAGCCATTTAATTATTTTTATGGTAAGTCATTAGTGCACAACCTTTCTACCATGCTCCTACATCACTTTAGAGGATATGAGGATCATGCCAAGGGTGAGGACAAGGTGAAGGGCATGCCAAAAAGTATGCAAACACATCATGAAATTGGTAAGCATCACCATTCGTTTGATACATTTCATATGCTACATATAATCGTTGTGTGTAGAAGGAAAATGTAAGAGGAGGGTATCCAACCAATGGCAAGGCTTGAGGTATGTATTGTTGTTGGTGAATCAACTACAATAATTACAATTCAATTTTTAGATGAAAGGATGCATTACATAAAAAATAATGCATTGTTCAATGATAGTGTGGTAAAAGCTTGCTATGTGGGATCACAAGATTCAAGTTATGCAAAGTGTGCATTGTCTTTTGGAGGGAAAAGATAAGAAATTAAGGGCGGTTACAATCTTACAGCCCTTGTCTATGCTGTTTTAAGTGAATGTGCCAAGGGAAAAACTTGGCTAGACATGAGAACAGTAAGAGGTGACAAGCGCTATGACCCATGGGTCATTGCAAGAGCTGTTGATAATCATTTGATGGCTGTTTTTTGCATTTCCAGCTTATCTCATTTACAATTTTTGGTGTACATGTTATGCATGGGTCTTAAGGAGGTGAGCGTTACACCCTTCAGCATGAAGAGGGTGGTTCAAAAATACATAAATGAATTTCAAGCCACCATAGGGGAAATAAAAAAGGAAAGAGGAAGTTGCTATATTCATATCGGAAGCAACAAGAAAATACCTCTTGGTTTTCAAGTAAGAAAGAATTGCAAGGGAGGACCAAGGCAACAAGGAAGGATGTACCCTATGATCTTAAAGATTGACAATTGGATCAAAAGGGTGTTATTAAACACCAATGTTTGTCCTAACTTGTTTGTTTCATGTGTAGTTTTATTTTGAAGATCCCTTGTAAAGGGCAATGCAAGGAATATGTTGGCTTCCATACATGGGCAACCAATTGGAAGGGATGATAAGGAGGACACAGAAGAAGATTTAAGGTCCATCATAGATTGGGCAAAGACTCAAATCATGAGCAGCAGTTCAAAAGGTAAATTGGTGAAGAAAAATCTGTCTTTCTCACTTCCGAAAAATTTAGAAAATTGTTGGCAACAATCTTGGCCATTGACCCCCCCAAAAAGGGTTCATTGTTTGTACATGAACTAAGAGGCCTGAAATTGTTGTTGGAAGGTATGGAAATTTTTCTTCTGAAAATTCTGAGTTGTGTCATTCATTACAGCCACCCAGCATACATAAAAAAATTGGTTTTGGAGGTACTTTGTTGCTCATGACAAGGAGAGATATTATTCCTTGTGTTTCTGATTTTGTGCAATCCAAAAAATCAAGGCTTTAGCATCTACTACAGCTTTTCTATTGGGAAGGAATTACTAATTTTTGTGCATATCTACAACTGTTATGTGTTTTTGATTTTGTGCAATCAGAAAAATTAGATTTTTTGCGTCTACTACAGACCTCTGGTAAGAACATGACTGATTTAATTGCTTACTTCTAGTTGTTCTTAAATTCGGAAAATGATATCTTTGGAGACCACGGTTTGCACAAGAAGTGAGTAAAATTTGTGAGTATGAAACAACAGTGTACCTTACTTCTTTTTGAACATTCCTTTGATGTTTACATGGTCATATACTTACATAGCAGTCATGAGAAGGGGCAGCCTTGGATAAGACATACTTTGCATATGATGGGGACCATTCATAGTGGATTGCATATGGTGATGAGTTGCTTCGGAGGTATGTTTCACTTGATAATTCTTTTGGCTACTTCTTTGCACATTTGGGATTCTTCTTCAAAGCATAGAGGAATGAGTAAGGTGAGTTGTGACTACAACCTTATTAGTATGCATTCATTGAGGTGGGTTCAAGTGGACCTCTACAAACAGAACAATGGTTTGACATCTTCCAGAGGCCATGATTGGATTGACATGATGGTAGATTTCATTATGGCACACTCGGTATTGAGTGAGTTAGAAGCACATGAGCATAGAGAGCCACTGGATGTTTTTTGTGGACTTGGACACCATGGAGCAACCTTCAAAACATAGGTACAACAAGGTACAATTTCAGTTTGGAGTTTATTTTCCATGGAAAGAAATTACAATTGGACATTGCATAATAAGGTATGTTAGGACACTTCCGTGGATATTGCAATTGCTTGAGGACAAACAATTTTGAGCGAGGAGGATTGTAATGTCCCCATTTTGAAATTAAATAATATTATTACTAAAATAAAAAGTATTTTTAAATACTTAAAATAAAGTAATAATAGACTAAATTGCTTTTCACTTAAGTTGGGACCTTTTTAAGGGTCATGGGCTTATTTAGCCCTTAAATGAGTTTAAAAGCAAATTATCTTTATAATCCACTAACTCTTCCTTCATAACTAAAAGGTGGATATATAAAGGGGATTTGTATTTCATTTGAAGACATTGTTAATTTTGATAACTAATCTCTTGAAGTCTAAGTACAAACAACTGGGCTTGTACTTGGAGGACGAAAACCCTTCAAGGGAGCTGAATTGAGGACGAAAATCCAAAATTCAGATCTAGGGCAGCTTCATCTAAGACTTTCATTGAGTAGAATCGAGTTTGAAGGGTTTTTTCAACACCAAGACGGCACTTGCAGGTAAGCGAATCATTTAGAGGAGTGGAGTGTGAGTTTGGAGGGCTATTTAAGGGCAGCAAAGTCTCTCCAAGGGCAGCGAATACACTTCTAAGGGCAGCGAATAGCTGGGAAGGATCAGTGACCCATCTTGGGGTCTTGTTAAGGGAAATTGTTGGTGTGGATCAATGACATTGTTTTTTCTAAAATTTTTAATATTTTCAGCTCAAACACTTCATCAAAAACCAGGTTCTTCGCTGGTTTCTTTGGCGAATTTATTATTATATATTATGCTATTTATTGGAGAATTTAATATAATATTTGGAGCTGATTTTAAGGTTTACCTACTACTGTATTTACAAAATTAGATTGCTAGGGTTTTGAAATAAATTTGGAAATTCATATTTGTTGATTGATTTGATAGAATACTTTCTTGTTAACCTAATATCCCTAAAAGGGACATTACACTTGGTACATCAACTCTTGAGAGACACAAGTGAAGAGGTAAGATTTTTGGTTATAAGTTGTGTCAATGGAATTTTGAGACTAACTGCCCCCAAGGTTCTTTATAGTGATGAATTATGAGGGAGATATTTTAGTTGATTATGGAGAGTTTTCGAGGTCTTGTGGATAACAAGGGAGACTCCTTTGCTAGAAGGGTCACATTGCTAGAGACTATGGCGGAAATCAAGTCATGTGTTTTAATGTTAGATTTGGAATGCGATGAGCTTGTTGTTGAAATGTTTCAACATTTCCTTGCAATTGCTTATAAGAATCCTACCAAAAATGTTGTAGCTTCTATGCAGAGAATCTTGACCTTGACACTCAATGAGAGTGATGATCTTTCTGAGCCATTATTATCTATCTTTTTGATAGGTTTGAGGCTAGAAAAGAAACATTTTCCAATTGCACATATGCTGTCTGAAAATGTTGCATTTAATTGTGATGAAAAATTGAAGCCTTATTTGATAGTGGAGCATGTAAAGGAAGAGAGGATTGAACTACATGGAGAGGTGGAAGGAAAAAATGAAGGGACATCCCTTCATGAGGGTTCCTATGAAGGAGCCAAGGAAACGAAAAAAACAGATTTGAAGGAGGAAGGTGAGCTACAAAAAAATGACACTTTGGGGCAGCCTAGAGTGGGAAATTGTGAGGACAAAAAATCTGAGTTTTTGGAGTAGCAAAGGGGGCTGCAAATGATGGACGAAAATGAGGAAATGCTAGGTGCTTTGGGGCAGCCAAGTACCTCAAACTTTGGTATTCAAAAAGATGATTTTAAATAAGCCAAGGAAACCGAGATATTCATAAAAAGGTATTAGTTGAATGATGATTTTTGTTTGGTATTTAATTATTGTTCAAATTTGTTGCATATATCTATATTTGATGAAAGAACTTGGAAGGAACAATTCCTAAACACAAATAAAAAGGGAGTGCAAGATTTGACAAGGTTGGATGGCACAAAGGGGCTTCTTGATAGATCAATGCACAATGAGATGAGGGAATGCTTGAAGGAAAATAACAGTATGATGGACTTGCATACAATCAAAATGGACATGGGAAAAGATCAAGATTCCAACTTATTGTGAAATGTAAAAGGCAATCGATTGTGGGAAATGGATAGGAAAGAAGAATCAAGACATTAAGAAAGGATCCTAGAACTTGACAAGTTGATCAAAGGGGTGTTTAAACACCAATTAATTCCTTAATTTGTTTGTTTCATATGTAGGTTTATTTGGGAGATCTCTTGCAATGGGCAATGCAAGGAGTAGGTTGGTTCCCATACACGGGCTACCAATTGGAGGAGTTGAAGATGAAAACATGGATGAAGACTTGGAGACTACCCTAGAGTGGGCAAAGGCCCAAATCATGAGGAGCTTTGGACAAAATGAATTGGTGAAGGAAAATTTGTTTCCTACCTTCCCAAAAAAATCAAAAAATTATTGGCAACATTTCAAGGTTTGGAACCCCATAGAGAGAAGCACAATTGGTACATGGCAGCCAACTAAGAGGTCAAAAGTTGTTGTTGAAAGGTATGAAAACTTTACTCCAAAAAATTCTAAGTTGAGTAACCTATGGCAGCCATCTATCATGCATAAGAAATCTGATTTTGGGAGCATTCTAACACTTGTGACAAGGAAAAATGTTGCTAGGTGTAATTTTGATTTGGTACAATCAAAAAATTCAGTTTCTATGTCACTATTACAGCGCTTTCACACGAGCAATAGGTCTGATTTTGTTATGTACTTTCAACTGTCTATAAATTCTGGTAATATAATGACTGGGGTCACGGTTTGTATAGAAAAAAGGGGAAGTGTAAGGACATGAAACAATAGTACTTTTGGATTTAGTTTAAGCATCTCTCTGATATCTATTTGGTCACAATTGACAGCGATGATGAAAGGAAGAAATCTGATCCTTGTGGCACTTTCCAGCACTTGGTAGAAAGAATAAAGGTATGTACAAGTTCTGAAATTTATTACTCAGAAAAATCAGGTTTGCAAAAGCAAATTCAACCTCCACTTTAGAGGGAAAATTTGAGTTTTTGATGCATTCCAACTCTTAGGACATGAGATATATATGTACAATAAATTCTACATTTGCCCACATGAAAAATCAGAGGTTTATTTGCATATACAACCATGTCAACATGAAGGGAAAACTGATTTCATACAAAACAGTTTGCACAAGATTCTGGTAATGTAATATTGTTGGCATCATGTGAAGGTGACATAAGGAACCTCCTCACCAAGAATGTACAGCGTTGTGAGAATGTTGGAGAGCTTTTGGGAAGCATGAAGAGAATCATATGCATGTTGGAGGTAAGTAACACGGGGTAGCATTTTGTTGGGTGCAAATTTCACACTTGGATGTCTACACATGGTGACGAATGTATCTTGGAGGCCTTTTCTCATAGATGATACAGTTTTGATTTTTGTTTGCATTTTTTGGGGAACATGGTCCAACACATAAGATGATTTAACAAAGGGCAACAAATGGAAGGATACATATCTCACATAAGGGGATCCCTACAAATTTGTTTACTTGATTATGACATGCGTTTGCAAGGTATGTTTTCCAATTGGGTTAAATTTGTTTTCTCTTTGCAACTGGAAAGATTACATTTTCGAATTGAAGAAGGTTTGGTATGGCATTTTTTAACCATTTGGGGAATGTCACGCTATGCTTTTTGACAATAGATAGTCCACTTAATAGGTACAAGAGCAAGTTTTTTTGAGCACTACGACATGTTTTACCACTTGGACATGGTAATTGAGCATATGAGTTTGTTGTTGCTTGAGGGCAAACAATTTTGGGAAGGGAGGATTGTAATGTCCCCATTTCTAAATCATTTATGAGTAGGTACTGAAGACCTTTAGTCTACTTTTCTCATAGACTAAAGGATATTTTTTGGGGTTTTATTTTGTTAATTATAATTGTTCGAATAGTGATCTTTATCATTTGTCCATATAAGACAATTTTAGTTGATTAATAGAATATTTTTTAAAAAGTGGTTTTTATCACTATGGTATTTAAAAGAAATAATTATTGGATTATTTCTTAAAAGTAATTTTAATTATTATTTATTATTTAGGCAATTAAACTATATTATTACTTGAAAAAGATGAATGTTGGCTTGAAAGTTGATTAAAGAAAGGAAAATATATTTAAAAAAGTCGGCAAGGAGAGTTATGAGGTATTTTACCCCATAAAGTGGTTCGTCCCCTTTGGAGGGTACAAATACAAGGTGGAGATCTCAATTGAAAATACGCTGAAATTTGATATTATGATTCATGTTTGAAAAAATATTGGGATGCATACCCAATAATTGTTTGCAGGTTTTAGAGCTGATTATTCGACAAAACGGTGTCTTTTGACGCCACCTTTGCAAAGGTGGATTTGGTAATTGCTCTAGAGTGGGGCGACTTGCTTGGTGATTTGTTTATGTGGATTTCATGGACAATTTGAGGTCCAATTGACCTAGTTTCATTGCTGAAATTTATTGATGAATATTGTTGAAGTGTGGCGTTGACTTTCTATGTGATTTGGCAAAGTTTTCAAGGTCTTTTCGAGTGGATAAATAAATAATAAATTCTGATTTATTTATTTATATTTTTTGGCAGATTTTATGAGGGTTTGACTTCATAAATTGTGGATTTGTGGCTAATATTTATTGTGATTTTTTTCAAGTTTGATGATTTGATTGGGATTGAGGGTTTGATGTTTGAAGGGGTCTAAAACCCTAGTTGAAAGGTAAATATTAATTCTGATTTTTATATGTATAAAGGGCAATGAGCAACACATTAGTTTCAAATGATAAGACTGTTTTAACAAAAGAAATTAATTCCAAACATCAAATTAGTATGATATAAGAGTCCCAAAATTAAAAGGGTGCAAAAGATAGCCAAAATTGGTGCAACAAAATTGATCTGATCCCCTGCATTATCTAAAATTATTTTTGAATCATTCAGGGATAGCGTAGCAGAGAGATCTAATACAGAAGCATCAAAGTCGTCACACAAATTGATAGCAGCATTCTGTTGGCATACTAGACGCAGTTTGAAAAGTCTTACAAAACCTAGCAAAGGAAATGGCGCAAGTGAAATGGTAATTCCTACATTACATGCATGTAATTTTTTGTTTTTATTTTTATTTTTTTTCACATCTCAAATGTAAGAGATAAGTAGAATATTATCTCTTTACATGTTCAATTTAACTAAGGGCAAGGTGAATAGCTTGTAGTTTTTGTTAATATGTGCTAAAGGGGAGGGCCAAAGTTCTAAACCCTTCTAGAGCATTTTGTTGGTCCACATTTCTTTCTTTTTATATTTTATATGAAAATAATGAAAGGACAAATTGTGAAGGGAGAATATTTTTAAATTTTTGAAGGTATAAGGGTGTAATAGGAGATATAAGAAGCGATCGAATTTTTTGGCAAATCTTTGAATCTTTTGTATATCGAATCTACTTACGAGAGTCAAGGCAAAACCCCAAGTAGCATTCTTCTTGTTGTTTTACTTTGTAAGTTATGACAAAAATTGTAAGTTTGCTTTCTGAAAATGGTAGATTGTCACCTAAAAACTACAAAAAATGGAGTAAGAACATGGAGAACACCCTCATTTTTAATGACTATGGAAAATCACAGAGAAATAGACCATACCACCAAACGAAGCCAGAAAATTGGTTGAGTATCAAAAACTTTATAAGTGTGCATTCGCATTGTTAAAAGCATCTTGCATTGAACAAGGTATCATTCATATTGAAGCTATTAAAATTGGCGCATGGAAAGCATGGAAAGATTTGTATGACAAACAACTTGCCTATAAAAAGATTGATCTCTTAGTGCGGTTGCTTAATAGTAAACTTAGCATTGAAGATGTATTAGAAAACTCTGAAACAAGACTATTGTACTACAAGGAGCAAAATTGATGATGACATGTTCATTTCTATCACATTGAATGGCCTTAGTTCTACATACATCAATTTTGTTAAAATGTTACAGCTTAGTGATAAGCTTAATGATGCCACATTTGACTCTATTTGTGAGTTATTGACTCAGCATGAACGATAGTTTGCAAATAAGCATACGCCTACTGAAGAGGTGGCTCACTATACAAAGAACAAGTCCCATCACAGAGTTCATCACCATGTACAATGACAGTTTTAGAATTATTCTCTGAAACATTCTCCAAGACACTCTCCGAGTAATTCTCCGAGACACTCTCCACACCATTCTAGATGGTTTCCACAACATTTTCATCAACTCTCTAGGATCTTCAAAACGCAAACATCACCATAGGCATTCTTCTCACTTATATGGTTCTTTTAGTGATTCAACTTCTAGATCTCATCAGCACAAGAAAGAGCCAAAATATATCAAATGTAGTGGTATTGGACATCTTGCAGATGTATGTCCTTGACAAACCCACTATCTACATAAAAAGAAAACTTAGGCAAATTATGTGTATCATTCTAGTGGTAGATCTTCTGGTTACTCTAGCTATTTCGATTACTTTGACACTTCCTTTGATCAGGAGGCATCCTATATCACTGAGGTCTATGGTCCCGATGGACCTGACAATTTGTTTTGAGTGATCGGTAATTCACTCGTCTTGCATGAGCTACTAGTCTCAAGATTGGGATCTATTTAAGTAGCATTTTTTGGCTTGTATTTTTGCTTTCAGTTCCATTTTTGGTTTTTTGTACCTGATAGTCATGACATGGAGCAAACAAGATTGTTTGATTTTGTTTCTCTCGTTGCACAACTTCTCATCTCTCACTTGATAGGGGGAGAAGATATAGCATTTGGTTCGTCTTCGATCAGTGGTTGGTGACAGTACGAGTTGATAGGGGTTGCTAGCACTAGCAGTGTTTAGCAAAAATCGTCAATGTTTGTTGGACATTAGGGAGATGTGCCACACACAATACGGGTTGGTCACTTTGACAAGCTTTAGGTTGGAGCCTTATGTGGATCGATGTAGTTGGACAAGGTTTGATTGTGTTCTACTGTAGTATGATATGATGATCATAGGAGATGAGCAGGTCTTGATCGTGTTTATTAGCCTTTTATGCCACAACTCGCACGATGGGCTTTTGTATGGAGCAGCATCAGTTTTGGTCAGTACTAGGATGTATAGTACACCAGTTGTAGTTGCTTCAGAGTTTTTTTGATAACTTCAAAGTCATTGCTCCATTGTTTTTCTTATATGGCTCTTTGGATCAAGGGGGAGTTTGTTGGATCATTTATGATCCAAGGTAGTTATTTATTTATTTAATGTTTTATTTTGTTTATTTATGGTTTAGTTTGTACGGGTTGGTTATACCTGTTGGTTTTTTTCAACCAACTCCCGTAAGCTTCTTAAAAATTTTACGTTTGTACAAAAATTAAATATGTTCTACATTGAATAAAATTCTCGAGTTTATTCCTCCCATTCTAGGACCTAACATTGGTAATATATTTTTGGCTTCTTCAACCACAATTTTCACCCATCCAAATTTTCCTGTCCTCAAGTAGGAGATCAATGCAACGGGCTACGCAAGGGCTCCAAAAAAAGGTTGGGTGCCTCTCAAGAAGACTCCTTGTTGCTGCGTGTGTTGTTGCATCGTCAATTATAACTTGGATGACATTTTCTACACCCACTTCCATGATCACTTCCTAACACATTACACATAATCTATGTTTTTTTTCACTTTGTGGGAGGCATCAATGGACTTCAAGAACCACTGCCCACCTGAAACCACTAGAAATCTTATCAAAGTGTGATTCATTCCATCTATCCATCTATTATACAAAACATTGCAGCCCTTTTTGTGATAAATTCTTTTCCGATCCTCTACTATCACCTTTACATTTTTTATGGCTTCGTCCAGCAAGGGCCCTCTCAAATCTTGAGGATTATGTGCCTTGAACCCTTCCCTGAAATGGTCAATGGCATTACCAATGTCTCCCAATATGGGCTTCTCGCCAAATTGAATGGTATGTTGTTATATTACCAAAAAAGTGCAACAACCATCCTTGCTTGATGGTGCTTCTCCTAATTCCCGGCAGTACCTCCAAGCGAAGGTTGTGTACTAGGAGTATTGCAAAGAACAAAGAAATCCTATGAAACCAAAGGCATTTGACGTGTGCTGTCTCCAACAGATGGGTCTTGAATTTGTGGGCCAAGATGAAGTCCTACTAATTGTTGAGCTACAACTTATATGGACCAGCTAGGACTCAAACTTAGGACCTTCTATTTGCTGTTGGAGTGCTCTACCAAGTGAGCTACTGGCCTCTCCATGGCCAGCCCATTGTTGGTCTGGGTGTGGCTTATTTTCAACACCCCCCTTAAGCCACACTGTAGGTGCTTGGGGCTCCTAGCCTGGCTTTGATACCACATGTTGAGCTACAATTCATATGGACCAGTAGGACTCGAACCTAGGACCTTCCATTTGTTGCTGGAGTGCTCTACCAATTGATCTACTAGCCCTTCTATGGCCAGCCCATCGTTGGTCCTGGTGTGGCTTATTTCCAACACTAATTCATTTGAATTAGGGAGGAATTCATCATGAATGCAACTGCTGCAGTTGTCTTCTTTTTCTATTTTTTCCTCCACAAAGGTATAAATGAGAGCATTCATCTCATGTAACTTTACGTTCCACTTTGAGGCACAGTCACACATCTTGGCTAGGCAAGGTGGTGTTTGAGGTGATTGATACCTTCTCTCATCATAAAACCACAATAGTTGCATATCACATTTCTGCACTTCGGACTCTCTGTGCCATGCTTGCAAGCAGGGTCATTGAACTTCGGTTTCCTACTATTGCTCCTTGAGGCTGAGGATACCATTCTCGTATGTCACTGCAAGGGCAAATTGTAAACCGCATCAAACAAAAAAAGAACAAGTTAAGATTAAAACCGTAGCTGCCTAGCAAAGAAAGAAGAAAACGGGGAAAAGGAAAAAAAAAGATTTCAAACTCTACAACAAAATCTAAAATGAAAGATTAAACTTCAAAAAACTAAAACAAAAACCAAAAACAACTGAGCTCCTCTTTCAAATTGAACTCCACCCATAAAAAATCCTTCAAATGTAATTGAAATAACTTCACGGTAACTGCAAAATGATCAAATGTATTTTAGCATGAAAGAGAAGGGCACAAAACAGTTGAAAAGTGGAGGAAAAAGTGAAAAAGATGTCTTTTTTTTGACTGGCTAGTATTAGGCAATGTTTGGCGAGTTTATTACATGGACTCAAGTACTCATGAGTGTGTGTAGGAAACTTGCCATGTGAGTCATAGGTGAGTTACTTGACCTGTTTTGTGGCTCGCAAGTTAGGTGAGTTTTTGGTGAATTTTTGCGAGTTTTAGAACTATGGTCTTAGGAAACCTAAAACAAAAACAAAAAACAACTGAGCTCTTCTCTTTGAATCGAACTACACCCGTCAAAATTCATTCAAATCCAATTGAAATGACTTCACAACAACTGAAAAATGATCAAATGTATTTTAGCATGAAAGAGCAGGGCACAAAACAGCTGGAAAGTGGAGAAAAAAGTGAAAAAAATGTTTTTTTTTTTTTTTGACTGGCTATTATTAGGCCATGTTTGGCAAATTTATTACATAGACTCAGGTACTTGCGAATCCATGCAGGAAATTTTCCATGCAAGTCATATGCTAGTTACTTGCCCTGTTTTGTGACTTGCAAGTTAGGCTAGTTTTTGGCGAATTTTTGAGAGTTTTAGAACTATGTTCTTAGTTTCCAAATCTGGCCCTTCTTCATTATCCCTTGGCAGCCCCATCACATCATCAAAGGGATTAGGTGGAAAATACCGGAAACATGTTTTAAAAGGATACTGACTTTTAGATGTGTGCACAACCATGTTATAAGAATGCTGAAAATATGCTACGTTCTCATTGCATGTCTTGGGATGCTTCCTATTGTACTCTCTTAATTATAAGAATGCTGATTCCATGCCAAGTTATCATTGCAGCTCTTGGGATGCTTCCTATTTTACTTTGGTCTGACCATCATTCTTTGGATGGAAAGCTATGGACCTCTTCAATTTGATCTCCATCATTTCTCTCAAAGTAGTCCAAAACTTGCCCAAAAACTTTGTATCTCTATCAGAAATAATGGAGTTAGGCAAACCAAAGTGTTCCCGAACATTTGTAAATAACAGTTCAGTTGCTTCCTTCCCTTTGATGGTTTTCTTGTATGGAATAAGAATTCACATCTTGCCAAACCAGCTTAAAATCAATATCGAAATCACAATTGCATGATAGAAATAATCAGCTAGAATTTGAAGGCCTCCATTTATTTATGTTGTAAGGTAATGACTAACCAGTAGACTAAACTACAATAAATAGGGGCAATTTTAATGACTAATATTCACAATCGACTCCCAAGGGGTTTTCAAATCTCTGCACCGCATTAAGGTATCTTTCAACTCTAGTGGACTTGTGGCAAGGTTGTAGTGTAATGATTATGTAATATATTAGAGTGTGATCCATCTTTTTAAATTTAGGAATCTGGTCCAAGCTTTAACCCATTCCACGTTAAAGGCATCCAAAATTAACTCAATATTTACCAAGCAAAAAAATCGCCAATTGATTACTTTTTTTCAATTTCTGCAAAAATTATTGGCCAATTGAAAATACTGACTCACTCAAGAACTGTAAAACAGTATTTTCCTCTCTGAATTCACCAACTATTTTATATAAAAGTTGAAAACATGTAAATTAACAATTGAACTGGAGATTAATTTTAGATTTATCCCACACTAAAATAACTGAAAATTCAATATTGCATTCAACGTGATTCACGAGCTTCTAGAAATCCATGGTTCCTCAAAATTTTCCCTAGCAATAAATGTGTAAGAATCCAACACACATGCAGCTTTGTATATGTGACTACATGTATTAAATTTTAATGCTTGACTTATAAATGGTCAGGTTTTAACGCATTTTTTAATCATAGTTTAGTCCCACGGATAGCCTTATTGCAAGGCCATTAGAAAATAAATCAAACTTGTAAGGGAAGGGGTCATTTGCCGTTGAAGGCTGGGATATAGTTTACAGATATTGTGCTTTAGTTCCATTATCAATGTCTACTGATGTCAACTCTGAATTATGGTTTACCTTCTTGGGTTTATTTGTTGGGAGATTCATGTAATCTATCAATAATGCCAACCAATGAACACATGCAATTCAGGATGTAGTTCAGAGGGGTTTGCCATTAGATGAATATTGTGAGTGGCATTTGGGAGTGATGGGCTGTATTCCACTTATGTTTGTTTGTCAGAAGATTGGTGTAGATTAGGTAATGTGTGGATAAAAGCAGCCGATCTGTGGGTATAATTCAGAGATTATGTTTCTGGGTGATTTGTATTTTAATTCACATAATCCGACTTCAGTTTGTTCCTCATTATATTCTTCTAGCATAGGGTAACTATTAACATTTTAGCTCCCGGGCCTCTAAAATCAACCATGTTTATCAATGTGCGACTTAATATGTTTATATGGACCATCACATGTTGGTCACCCTTAAACATTAAGGAGCAAGGTTGAGTTTTCTGGTTTTTGTTGTCATAGACTTATATCAATGAAGACAATTGGTTTAACCTATATTATAAGTTTGGAATGCTTCTTTTGCCATTTCCTTCTATTTTTCCTTCTGTACATTCAACATTGTATGTTCCTCGGAGATCGGGTTTGAGTAGGCCTTCTTTGCTTGAGCTAGGGTGACTTCCTCCATTTTCACAAAATTGATGATAGTGGTTCTATGTTTGGAATAGTTCTTGTCATAATGTTCCTTAGATGCACTTATGGTGACACATCAACGACAAAGCTGCATGTTGTTGCTTTGGGCTATCGCTGGAAATGCCAATCCTCATCTCTAACATTGAATTATTGGAAGACCCTTTGTTAGGCACATTCAGTGTCACATGTGCTTTATTATTGGTTCAACATGGGGTATAATGGATGCTAACCTTGAGGGTTGTTCTTCACCACGTCACCAATTTCCCTGTAGATTTCATAGAATTGATTATTGGGACAATTTGCGTTAGTGTGACCCTAATTGCAATAGTTCACACACCAAACTTCTTTCTTCTCCTGCTTTGTGTTTTCATGCGACTCTTAACATTTTCATCATATTTTTTGATGAGATAGTGATGGAGTAAGTTCTCTGGAGTCTTCTTCTTCACTGGAGTCATCATTTGTCTTTGTCCTTGCACTGATCTCATCTTCTCTTTCCAAATTTATTCCCTGTTATAGACATCTTCATATGACATGGGAGGGACAGCTTTGTTGGAAACAATCCTTGCTGCAGACTACAAAGTAACAAATAGCTTAGTGGTAAAGCATCTTCATATGACATGGAAGGGACAACTTTGTTGGAAACAATCTACGCTGGAGACTACAAAGTAACTAGTAGCTTGGTGGTAAAGCACCCCAGCAGCAAATGGGAAGTTATAGGTTTGAGTCCTAGCTGGTGCGTGGAAAATTAATAAATTATTAGAGCCAAGCTTGGAGCCCCAAGAACATGAGTGTGGCTTGAGGGAGGTGTTGGTAACAATCCACACTCTCAACCACAAAGGGACGAGTAGCTAAATGGTAAAGCACCCCAGCAGCAGATGGGAGGTCCTAGGTTGGAGTCCTAGCTGGTCATTGGAAAAATTAACGGGGTTTTCACTTTGACCTACAACATTTAACTTTGGCCTACACTTTGGCAATGGACCTTCTATGAACAAACTCTTTCTCAGCACGTTGCATGGGGCCTTTTGTAATTTACTTAGTAACTTTCATAATTCTATTTTATTCTTTAACTGAATCCGACTTTCCTTGTTTTGTGTTATAAATCTATGCTACTATCTCATTATTGCCACTTAATAACTTATTTTACTTTTTAAATAATATGTTATTCTTTGTAACTTTTAGTATGACCATTTTCAAATTCTAGTTACCAATCTATGTTGATCCATCTCATTTGTTGGAAAGTCTTCATAAATATGTTTCATGCAACTGGCCATTGGTGTTCCAGATGGTTTCACAGTGATGATTGAGGTCTCAGTTTCCCTCGCCTATGAATTTGGGCAACGTTTTTTGGTTTATGGGTGGAGTCTGACTTGCCATAATGTTATTTGGTTGTCTCCTCGCAACGCTCTCTCAGTATTAAATCTTTTCAATTTTTTTATATAATTTAATGTCATCCAAGAACGCAAGAACCAAGTTCCTAAAGTAAGCTCTTAAAAAGCTATTCAGTACCGTCATAAAAATAGCTGGGGCATTAGTGCGAACTTTAGACCAAACAACATTAACAACACATGATACCAGTGTTGAAAGTTGTTCTTGATACATCATTTTATTGAATTCAGATTTGAGGATACCCCCCTTCTTCGATCTATCTTGGAAAACATGGTGCACCTTTTGTACTATTCAAAAGATTATCAATATTAGGAAGAAGATGCTCATCTTTAATGGTGACTATTTCAAGGTTCTACAATCTAGATTCCGAACATTTTCATTTGGATTCATTTCTCTTTACCAACAATGGGTTGTCCAATAATCCATGGGTTCCTCCATAAATATTTGCCTTCTGTATTGCAAGGCAAGTCATCTAGGAACACATCCAAAGGCTTCAAGGATACAGCTATCTTAGAAGTCTCATCATGACCATCAATTTCTTTGAGAAAGAGATAAACACTGCTTTTTTTCTAGCCGTTCTATCTAATTGCTGATAGGCTCACACTATTAGAATGTAAGAGGGAACAATAACATACGACATTTTTTGGGACGACCTGGATTGTCCAAATGCATGATTGGCGCGATTGGCGCTGTCCATTGCACCCCAGAGCTCAGCCAAAAATTTAATTGTTTTGAAAAGTTTTTGAAGTTCATTGATGGAAAACACTTGTGTCCAATGGAGAAACACAACATTGATCTTCCTCTCCGTCTTAACCATTCCAAATGACCTTGTGGGATTAAGTTCCATTGGTGCTCTCCATCTTGATTATAATTTTTTGTCGGGAGAAATTCCCAAGGACATAATGTTGTTGAAGAAACTCTCATATTAATCTGGGTAACATTCGATTTACAGGCGAAATACTTGCATCTTAGATTGACATGCCCGCATTGAACAATTTTGATCTATCAAACAATTCTTTTTTTGGTGAATTTCCTCATGAATTAGGTAGCCCAATTTTGTTCTTTTGAATCTATCTAGCAATCATTTGCGTGGTTCCATTCTCTATGCTCTAGACAATCCAATCTACAAAGACAATTTTTGGGACAATCCAGGGCTATGTCGGGGTTTGAATTTGATGCTACCCTCGTGTTCTTCAGATAAGCTATCATCTCAAGAGTTTACCTATAATTCTGGTGCCAACTCTACTTTTAGCAGTCTCGGCCTTGTGCTCCATTTGTCTATGTACCAAGTGTCAGACATCCTCTGCAATTTGAAGAAGAGTAATGTAATTGGATGCAGAAGCTCTGGAAAAGTTTACAAAGCCCCAGTCTCTACAGCAGATGGATGTTAGCTGTTATGAAGATCTAAAACATCATTAGATCAACCAAATTTAAGAGAAGCTCAACAGGGAAACAATGAATTGGTGGGAGTAGAGGTGGATATACTGGGTTTGCACCAACTTGGTGCAAAAACAGTGGACTTTTAGGAGGGAAGTAGTGGACATGTTTAGTGACATGTAATGGGGATAAAACGATATTTGTGCATTTGAAGAGTACTACTGCAACATCCCATTTTGAGAGTGAGAATGAAGTGATTTATTTTTTACATTAAGGCACTTTGAAAATTCTGGTACACTTTTCCATTTCTCATTTTTGTTGAATTGTTGCCTTTAACCAAGCGCAGTCAAGTGGCATCTATGAAATAGAAGAGGAGAAAAGTGAAACAAGCTTCTTTGATAGGCTTGTCGTGTAAGAATACAATTTAAAAGCTATAGGTACCTTTTTGATGTAGCACGATAAAACTTCTCAATTATTTTCTTGGTTCAAAGATGATTCATTTAATCATTTTTTTGATAGATAATTGAGGCTTTGGGGGTCCCTCACCTGTCTGTTATAATCGAAAAGATACAAAAAACAAGCAGCTTGTCAGAAATATCCCTGATAAGACTGCCCAAAAAAGGCCTATGCCTAGAAATGTTCAGTTCCAACACAAATAACCAAAACAGGGGGGCATACTCCACAAAACATCCATAGCATCTATAGCATATGGATTACATTCAACCAGTCGAACATACATATGTATACCATAAAGTATAGTCTATACAACACAGAGACATATACCATATACTATAGTCTATACATAAAACTAAGCCCGACCTAAGCTGTCACGACTGTAGCCACAGGCACTTGGGCTCATCCAAGCACTAACCACACTTTGACACCCATTCAAACTCAAGACCCAGAGGTGCTGCTTCTGGCTGGGCGTGGCTTGGGCAACCATCCTCAAAGTTGACAAACATGTCCACATCAATTAAGTCTACTCCCCCAAAGCTGCTGCCACCGTTTCCAAAGTCACCACCACCATTGCCAATGTCGCCATTGCCATTGCTGCTGGCTTCCCTGCTGTTACCACCACGTGCCTTGCCACCCTTTCCAGCACCCTGCCTACCACCCGCTTGGCCACGACCATTTCTCAACACACTTCCACCTCTGCTGCAGCCAATCTTTTGCCCCACCGTCCTCTAGAGCTGCTTGCTTCCTCATTCAAGATGCCTCTACCTAAAGACCCTTCCTCTGTGTACTCATGACCTACTAAACCTGCCAACAAATCCAAAGCAGGGAAACTATTGCCATCCAAGGAGTTGCCAATATGATTAAAAGTTTGCATTTTTCCCAAGAAACTAACCACCGTAGTTACCAAATCTGGCTAGATCTGCACAAAATCCAGCCAGATCCCCTTTTTTTGGCCAGCCCAGATAAGTTTGTCTGGGTCGGCCTTGTTTTTTTTCAAAAATTTAATTTTTATATTTTTAAGGTTTTCTGAGGGAAAAAATGCCTAGAAGCCGTAAATATTATATAATATTTACATTTTATATTACTTCATTAATGCTTTTCATTGTTTTTGTCAATTTTGCATATTTATAAAGCTATGCTCTCTCTCTCTCTTTCTCACACACACACAGGTATATATATATTCTGGATCGGATTTTTCCAAACTTTTTCAAGAATTCCGGATTTTCAGATTCTTTTGCCCTCCCAAATGTATCCGGATTTCCGAACTTGGTAACTATGCTAACCACAATGAAGAACCTTTTCGAGCTCCCCGTGAGAGGAAGATATATCAGTTTATCCAAATCTACCAACTTGATGGCTTTTTCCAAACCTCCTTTGCAATTGGTCCTAGCAAAACTTTTGGCTATCACGAGTAGTCTCTTTCTCTGCAAAATTTTCAACAGATTACTCATGAAGACACAAGCTAGTTCAGAATTGACATGGCTTCTAATGTTCATTTGAGCATAGTCTATCCCTATCGCGTCCCAAATAGCTTGGATGATGATGCTTGTGGGAGCTTAAAAGAGCACCTTCAACCAACCCTTAGATACAACACTCTTGAAAGCCATTTCATGCTTTTCTGCGTTAAATAAAAAATAGGGGCTTCATGGCCTTTAGCCCCCGCACCATCCCCATGTCCATAGCTGAGCTCAATCCGTGATGAAAATACACTAAAGCGAAGAGAAATCCAGCCCTGCACTCTTCCACAAAATTCCACAAGAAAAGCCAAAGCATATCAATATGCAAATTATTAGTTGTAGTGGAGAGAAAAAAAAACTACCCTTGCTTAAAAGACACGAGAGACAAAAACGTGCCACTCAAGACACAAACACCCCATTCATTGAAATGATTGCAAAGGATTATCATGCAAGATCTTCCCTAATGCCATGCAACATGAAGAAATTTTGACAAGAAAATTAGGAATGAAGGAGAAAGGGAGATATAGGGGGGATGGGGTGATGAAGGAAAAAAACCCCGACACTATCCACCCCCTCCAAATTTTTCTAAACCATGACAACTCTTCAGCTGATTATTGATGACCACATCCTCTTGCTGGGAGATGCTTGGATTTGCCAAAAATCTGCCTCTGCATTGGCTTCCTGGAAGCATTGAGATGCTTTCCACAACCCAAAATATGTCAACAAAAGCCATACCCTTCCAAGGAAGTTCTCTATCCTCCACGTCCATTATTTGCGATTTTTGAGGGCATGAATCCCTTCAATGATTACTTGATCAATTCCACATTGAACAATCAATCATAAGCCTAGAACCAAAACCCGAGCCTCCACTTTGTTAGTGGTCCCATCAACCAATTTTTGGGATGCTGCCCAGATCAGCGAACCCGAACAGTCCTTATCAAACACCTTGCTCCCGAAGCACTTTGATTTCCTTGAGCTTTGCCATCAAAGTTTAGCTTAAAGAAACCTGGGGGTGGAGGAGCCCAAACTGAGTTATCCTCCTTTGGCTGAGTGGTTATAAAAACCCTTGACCCATTACTGGGGGGATTCATTTAATCATTTTATTAGGGCATTTTCAAAGTTAATTTAATTGTTGATAGGCTTTAGCCTATTAGGGTGTTAATCAAAACACTGTTGTATGGCTAAGTGATGGAGGGTCCAACTGTCCCAATGCATGTTTTGTCGCCCATCAACAGTGAGTGTGCTTCTAGACATCAACCAAAAATTAAACCAGATTTCACTGCCATTGCATTTTCATGTTTTTTTGGTCGTGTGGGGTGGGGATCAACATGCCCAAGGTTGAGATCTGCTACAAGCATTTCACGTGGATGTGGATGCATACATTGGCAGCAAAGCAGAAATAATCATGGTCATATTTTACTTGTGGAAAATCTTGCAAGAATTTTTGAGTTTGCTGCAAATCTATAGATATATGAAAAAATCCTTCACAATGTTAGTGTGATCATAAAACCATGTAGGTAGAATCCATTTTTCTTTTTAAATGCTTTTACCTATAACTGCATCCAAGATTTCTTTATTTTGAAAGATTGTTTTCATGCGCCGCTATTATGGACGAAAATATGTTGGTTTGTTTGTGTTCAAAATCACTTTTGCTTTTGGGTTTGCCAACCCCTAGGAAATCAACTTTGCTTTTGGCTCTCGTTGGCAAGCTCAATTCAAAATAGAGAGTGGGATCCCTGTATTGTACGTGTCTAAAAAAAGAACTAATATATATATATATATATATATATATATTCCAATTACCATAGCTTGCCATTAATATGAGTCTTTAATAATGCAAGTAACTGGGGAATGTGACATTAGATTTCTAGACAAGTTCCAAAATCACTGAAACTACCTTCAGACAGACACCCACAATGCATGTAGTAATATAAATCAAATTAAATCTTAAACAAAGACAATACACAGATTTATCTAGGTAACATTATTACCTCTTTGGATTAAGAGCTCTAGCCTAAATTTGCGAGTATTACAATAGTAACTTTCATCCACAATGTGCCTCGCTCACTAGCCCTCAATGCTGTTATATAGATAAAAGAAGGCTAGGGTTAGGGTTAGGGTTTTGGAGAGGAGTTACTTGTAGAACAAGTCTTCTTAGAGATAAGACTTACTCGTCATTAGGAGAAGTCAATTAAGTAAAGATTTAATTCATAATCTTCTCTAATATTGGTTTATGAAAAAATGTGCACCAATAAGTGGTTATCCATGAATTATATTACAAATGAATAATATAAGTGCATCTTAAACCATACGAAAGTGAATGTGTTATTAAATACACTAACAAACCTACAATGGGCGAACCTTGATGAATTTGTGCTGCAAAGAACATCAACTTACATTAGTCAACGTGATTTGCATATTGGAGAAATGACACTACCATATTTCATGTGTTTCAAGTCAGCTCAAGGCTTGCAGGAGCAATTCAATTAGATTATTGACAATTAAATGTGTTTATCTCAAGATGACGTCCATGAGTAGTCAATTACCTTAATTACATTTTTCCCCATGTATATTTGGTAACAATCGCATGGCAAGTGGGACCCACTTAGCACGTAAGCATTTATTAATGGGGGCAGGAATGGTGTATGTAATCAATGCTTTGGGCTTCTCACCCTCAAGCCTCTTTCCCCATTGGCAAAGCTTTTGGAGCATGTAATGCTTTATAAGTCACCCTTGTCTCACAATTCACTCTAATGTGTGATTAACCAAAATTACAACCCAATCATGTATGTGTGTTAAGTAATTGAAGGCTTCCACATGCAATTTAATAAGATTATTAATTACATGGGATTTTACTCGTGTGTGCTTAAGCCATCTCAAGATGACCTCCAGAGGCAGTCATTACCCTTTCCATGACCTAGATTGCTTTCATAATTGCTGCCTTGCATAAAATACCATTTCCTACTCTGCTCATGCTATACATTGTCATCCTATAAGCTCTGGTTGTGAATCAATTGAAAGGATTAGAGGAGCCTCATACGTGGATTGATTTGGCCTTGGAAAGAATACACTATGATATATAGGAAAGCAATGTGGAAGAACAAACGATTACACACAGTTTTGTGGATTGTCTTGTATAACATTACAATGCTGGTTTCTCAAAACTGGCATTCATTGGAGGGGTTTTGTTAGCTGACCTAATTGCTAGTGGTTTTTAAAGCAGAAATGTCATTGTCATGACTCCTAAGATGTTGATATTTGTCATGTAAGGGACTTATTTTACCTTTGTTGAAAGTTATAAAGTGGAGAGGAAAGCCCAAGAAAAATTATGTTCAATGTTCATTTTTATCCTCTCGAAGAGTCTTAAAACAACATCGTGCACCATGAATGTCGACATCATGTGATTAGGTTTCAAACAGGTGGATGGCATTTAGGGGCGTCAATGGATCATGCATTTTGTGGGACCTTGTCTTGAGGAATTTGTTCACATGAGCATAGGATATGTGTGATTTGACAGAAGATTTTATGGCAACAATTATAGATATTTCAGGCTTTGATAACTTGGTGGCACTAACTTTGGAGGCCTTCTTGGCAGGTGTTTGCCAACAAATTTGTGGCAGCATTGGAGTCGGGTAAAATCCCATGGTCGCCAAACTTGCATGTGTCATGGTACAAACCAGTGGAGGACCCAGGGAAGATTATCCTGACCTGGCTGATTTCTTGGATAAAACAGATTGAAAGCATCTCAAGGAAGCCTTTTTTGTCTGTAGGTGGAGAAGCACTGTGATTAATAAAGGCCGTCCATGACTACTTTTTCAAGTTGATGGGAGAATTCAATCTGATATTTGACTTGCAGAGGTGGATTTTACTGGACACATGGCATGGAGTCCAATGAGTATGTTTTTAAAAATGTTTATGGAGGGCGACTCGAGAGTGACAACCACTACTTTTTTAGTTTTTTTCCACTTTTCCTGAATGCTTTTCGGCACTATCAACAACAAAGACATCCTTGATTTATTTCAGTGACATCCATAAATTAAGATTGTGTAATTGCTTTAGTTGGCACTTAACTACTGCAGTACTAGCCAAAGTAATTGCAGTGCCAAAAAAACTGAGTGTAGATCCTCGTGTCACAATGCCAAACTACTGCTCTACTAGCCAAAGTAATTGCAGTGGCAAAAAAAACTAAGTGTGGATCCTTGTGTCACAATGCCATGCAAAAATTCTTATCTCATCAATTTGAACCACTGGCACTCGCATAAGTAGTAGGTATGAAGACTGAATCTGTCTTTTGTTAGTACAATGGATGGTGCTTATGCAATTTCAATCCAAATATGTATGCGACCTCTTGGTTCAAGGTTCGCTTCCCCCATTTCATTTTTATGTGCAATAGCTTGATTTTTAAATGGGAAACTCGCACCTGTTTTGTGGAATTTATAAAAAATTATTCTTATTTATCCTTCTTTATAAGCTTTTATTTAGTAAATAGAGGGAGTAGAGAAGAAAGTAGCACAAATATGCGTTCATACGTTTCCAAAATATGTGAAATCCATGTTGAAGCTTCAAAGTGTTATCTTCTTGGAATTTTATTTCATCTTTTATTAATATCAAGAGTTATATATCTATAAATATTTGCCTTTAATATTCCCCTAGGATCCACACACCCCCACAATCTTGCGTCTTTTACGAAGATGTTGTCACTTTAAAGACTACATAATATATGGGGCACTCGAGCCGGCCCACCCACCCAGTCAGTTTTTTGGATGAAAATTGCACTAGACTGGTTCAAACTCGTGACCTCGAGGACTTCAATGTTCTGTTGCTACATGTTGTCATTCGCATCATAACATAAATGTATAAATTTTGGGTTCCACCTTCTCAGAAGACAACTGTTATAAATACATTCCGATTATTGTGCTTGATGTTCATGTGGTTATTACATCAGCTTCGAATAACGGGAAATGAAGATATTTTCATTAAACTTGATAACTTGAATATAGGAAGGTTAAATTGTCTACATTGTCTGTTTGTAGCTGACCAATCTGCACTCCCTTCCACTTCCAGTAAAATTTCCTGAATAAAAGTTAGTCAGGCAAGTTTTATAAAAACAAGGGGATTGTCCAACTGGGCGTGTTCTTGCCATATGATTTGCGCACCGACACATACCACCTTTCTTGTCCTATTGTAAGCATATTTTTGAATCTTTGTTCACAAAATGTTTCTGTTCGTTTGCTACTATTCCTAATCGACTTTCTGTTGCTTGCACCTTTGGCGGCAACTGTCAGTTTTAAAGCAAGATCAAGAGAAAAGGGGATTACATCTTTGTTTTCATGAAACTAAATTCTTTTTCTCTTATGTTTTCAAGGACTGCATCTTATGGTTGTATTCCTGTAATGAACCTATTTGTTTCATCTACTTATGAAAGGCACAAGAGAGATCACCTTTTGGAGAAAAAATCTGATTAAAGCACTCTTGTCTGTGCTTTTGAAGGTTCGTGGTGATATTCTGTCAATGAGGCTGCCTCTTGAGATTGATGTGGCCACTATTGTTCATGGTTAAGCTTTCATTAATTATTACTGTATTGCTTGCGTGGCATTGGTTTTTCGCAACTTTTTTACAGTTACCTGGGCTGTAGCAGTCTGATTTTTTCTTCATCTTCTTGACATGTTTCATTTTTCTCATGCCACTTTGTGTATGATAATTATATCACAGCGTGATAGGAGGTTATGGACAATATACCATACTATTGACACCCATAAATAGGGAAGTGCTCTCATGTTATAATGAGCCCCTTTTTGAAAGTTTATATGCTGTCATGACAGTGATGAATATCATATTGACATTGTTTATCATTTGTGAACTCAATGTACCTCATTTTCTTCCATATATAGGTTTGTAATATACACACTGATATGTCTATATACATGCCTGTATATACCACAGTGTCAAATGATACACATTATTCGTGATTCAAATCGCATACTGTCCAAAATTAGTATGAATCATTTTTATTGTTATATGTTTTTAGTATAAGTTACTTTTTTTATTACATGTATTTTTAATAATTTATATTATTCTTGTCATCTTTCAATATTATTATAAGAAGCTGGGTACCTATATGCAGAGGGACTGATCCCGGTATGGTGCGTACTGACTACCATTCCCCGTCCGATCATTCCTCTGGTCCTGCTCAGGTACGTCTCAGTAGGGCTGGGTATGTCCAAGGCCAAACCTGACCCTAGCGGGATGCCGGAACATACCTGGCAGGGCCAGAGTACCCACAATCCTAAACTGGGAAAAATGCGTTTTATTTTTTTTGTTTTAATGAACATGTATCTATGGTTTTTTTTTTAAATTTTTGTCCAAAATCTACCTGTGCACTAGAAAATTTTATGCTTGGTGCTACTCAGATGACAAAGATTGTATCTATCGGCATATTATATGAATCATAAAAGCACAGTAAATTGGTAAACAACATTAGGATATTGTTGCTACTCAGATGACAGAGATTGCAATTGTAAACTAAACAAGTGAATGCTTGAGTGCTTCGTGTGTTCTTTCTTTTTCAACGATTTGTCTTGACTCCTTAGTTCTTGCTCGATGATGATGTTGATGTTGATACTCTCGATGAAGAGCAATATACTGAATATTCCGATTTATTTTGATTTTTGGAGTATACATTTGCACTATGTACTTGTTCTAAGTTCAACCATTGATTATTAGTCTATTAATCTATTTGGATTTATATCATGACATTTGGCATTGAATTGTAATTGGTGTTTTCAGCTGTTTTGTGGTGATTTCTACTTATTTTGTTTACTCTGCGTATTATGTGTTTAATTTTTGCTTATTTGGATATATTTTAATTTTTTATATACTTTTTGTATGGCCGTACCCAAGACAAATCCATGGTAAAAATAAGAACGCTGTAAGGGGCACATGAACCCCATATCCATACCCGTACCAATACCAGGATTGGCTACTTAGATATTATATATTGATATGTTATTATGCTCGTTTATGGTGTATGCATGGAGAAAAGGTTTGTCAATGGAGGTGTTGGTGCGTTTATGTATGTCTGTAAGCATGTACCTATGCAAGCAAGCATACATAAGAGCAAGTATGCAAATCAACAATGGGTGGTTTACATGAATGATTATTTTTTTATATGTGGTGAAGTTTCATTGTCTTGTCATTCTGCTTGCTATGCTGTGTAATTAGCATTTGCCGTTGTTGCATGCCTCTTTTTTCCCAATGCTCCTTAAGATGTGCAGCACCGAGAAATGTGCTCAGCAGTTCTATGCGCGGTATTTTGTCAGAATGCTTACTTAATAACTAGACATGCAATCTAGGTTAATTGAGTTTTCTTACTTGGCATGATAACAATTATATCATTGCAAACATTTTAATGCTTGTGTGGCAATTAACTTTCAAATTATTCATTTAAGAATTAATTAAATTCATCAGATAGATGTAAAGCAAAATTACCATATAATGTAAACAGTAATATTATTCATACAGGAATGGCTGGAAAAGCATGGACCGTTTGATGCTATAGTTGATGGTGCTAATGTGGGTCTTTATGAGGACAACACCTTCAATTTTTCTCGGGTAATTGGGTAACTTGTTTTCCCTGCTTTGAATCCTTATATTGTTTTTTAGGGTATATGTCAGCGATTTTTGGTATGGGAAGAATGGCAGGATCATTATAGTCAAAGGAAAGTTCTAGTCATTTTTGCATGTTGTTCTTTTGAGAATTGACAGTTAAATGCTGTTGCCAATGGGATGCAACAAAGGAGGACATCGAAGAAATATCCACTTATTATCTTACACAATAGACGTGCAAAAGGAGGACCTGCTGATAATCCTAAGAATAAGCAATTAATAGAGAAATGGAGAAAAGCTGGGGCCCTCTACACGACACCCACGGGGTCAAATGATGATTGGTAAGAAGGAAAATGTATTCAACGTCAAACTGGTATTTATCTGAATATGACATTCTTGAATTTGGTGTGCTTTGTTCTCTTAAATTGTTGCATAGAGGTTTTTCAGGAAAATATACAGATTACTGATTGCTAATTAGGGAAGCTTTATAGGCTATTTTTTGGAAAGTACTATGTTTATTCACAATTTACAAAATCATTTTTTGATATTGGCAAAGTTTTTCTTTAACATACAAATTGCCTAAATATGACTAAATTGCCCACATTCACCAAAATTTGCAAGTACTACTTTAAAACTCTTTGGTTTTATTTATTTTTGCTAAGTAAAAAAATGTATTAATATCAAAGATCTCCAATTACATCTTTTAGTTTTACATCAAGTTTCTTGCTTTTCTAAGAAAGTGTTCTTTCTGCGTTCCTTGCTTTTCAAGTCTCACTTTTGTATGCTTATTAAAAGAACATGCATGCAAATTGCATGATATAGCATGCAAAGCTACTAACAAACATCCATGCTTACTTAAAGGGACATGCATGTTTTTTGCATGATCTTGATTTTATCGTGCATGCAATACTACTAACAACCGTGCACGCATGTTTTTACATCTTCATAACATGGATAATTGTTTTCTACAAATAAATCCAAACCAAAGCAAAAAACAAAAATAAACTATCATTTTTTTGCACGATATAACTTTTTTGCCCTTGTGCTTATTGGAATGATTTGAAGTTTTAGATCTTTTCCCTCTTCAAAACTTGTAGTCAGACGATCCACAGTAGGGAGGGGCTCCTACATTCTTGTTTTCTCTTCATAGCTAATTTGTGTACCTCTTTAGAAGAGGCATCGTGCTTTCCAACGACATTTTTCATTGGGTTCTCCTATTCATTCATGCATAGAGATTTTCCTGATTTTTTCGAATAAAGACCGGGTTGCTCTTCATGCTCAATTTTCTCGACTGTGAGGCACTACACAAATATGATCCCCTGGAGCACCCTTCCACCAAGTGGCCTTTTTAGTTTGCTTATGTTGCACCAGACGAAAATCTTTATCCAAAGAGATAGAATTACCTTCTGATAGCGTTTGAACTAGATTCTGTATTCATGGGCATGAAACAACCAAAGGACCATATTCAAACCATTCACTGCATTTAAATCCGGTGTTTTCATAATCAAAATTTTGGGTTCTTGTATAAATCCCCTGCCTCTCCAACCCCCAACCAGGGAAAAATTGGCAGGGAGGCCTTTGCCCAAATCCACCTCGACACATATTTTGGCACACACTGTCTTGAATTTTCTAACTGTTGCCTTATCTGGGGACATGAATTTCCCAGTAACATTTAGGCCGAAAGCATCCAAAAGTGCAAAAGTGAATCTGGCAGCCTAATCCATAGTGGAACAAAAAAAGGGGTTCTACTAAAGGGTCAAACTAAGAAAACCAGGGCTTCATGAATAGCACGCCCCCTTGTGAAACCAAGGCCCCTTATTGTAAATCACATCCTGGTCCTCTGGTTCTAGAAAATGCACAATGAAAAACCCTTGGGCACAAGGGTAAATTTCCACCTGATCAGAAATGAGCACAGACCAATTTTGGCCTATCCACTCATTTTGAGCAGGAAAAATGGGCCAAAAACCTTTAAACCTACAAATTGACCCTTGCTTGCTAAGCGTAGCCACAAATTTAGAGATCTCTCCACCTTCAAAGGGGTGAAGAAACCTTTTCAACAATAAAACCCTGCCTAAGAGAAGGAAGGGAGGTGTTACTAGATCTAAGATTTTTATGGGTTCGTGCCAAAGATCCTTCTTTGTGCAGCGCAAAATTCCTTTTGAGAGTCAAATGCTCTTGTTTCAAAGAAGCCTCTTTGAATGAGGCTTTAACATGAGGCTTCTCTCCTCTAGAGATCTTGCATGTAGCCGTAGATGCTGGCTTGGGTATAGTTTTTGATGGATCCTCCGTTAGGGGCATCGAATCTCCTCCATTGCTCTTGCATGCATCCTTGCATGTTGACCTGGGTAATGTTGTAGGTAAATCCTCCTCCAAAGAGGTTGAATCTCCTCCAATGCTCTTGAATGTAGAATTTGATTTTGCTCTTGAATATCTACCCATTCTCATTCTCACTTGGTCCAATTTTTTTTTGGTTTTATAATGCTTGTGTTAAATGGGTTTATTTCTTGTCTTAGAAAACGAAAAAACTTGGTAACCATGCTACGTTCATATACAATTTTACTCATCAATGTTTTCTTGTTGCTAACCTATGAACATTCTCATGCTCTTGACAATTAGGATGACGGGCCGAATATCTTGAAGCAAAAAATTACTCTTAAGTGAACTTTTTCATTTTTGAATGAGTGATATTCTTTTTTATTTTTCGAAAGTTCAGGCATATTCCGTCCACTTTGATGCTACAATAGCTTTAAATTTTTAGAATTAGTGATTAGGGCGTAATAATTGTTTGAGTTGAGGATCTTTTAGCCAAGTTACTATTTGTCTCTCTCAATAAATTACTAAGGTGCGGAGCCAATTTTCTGAGCTCTTAATTTGCAAATTAAGGAAACGCGCAGGGAGAGGTTCAAGAACTTATTTCTTGTTTGGTTAGAAAATAAGGTGAAATTTGAATGCTGAACTCTGTTCTATTTTATAAATTATTCTCGGTGGTATATCCCTTGTCGAGGATTTTGTATCCCATTAATATACGTACCATCATGGTTATATCTATCTTCTACTAAAGAAGCCATAATACAAATAAGTTGGCTCAAAGATGAGTACTGAGAGAAAATCCCATGGTCTACCCAAAGAATAACATAAATTGCATTTATATTATTTGTATGCATTATATGATGTTTGGAACAATTTGTAAGGAATGATACCTTCTAATGATCTTCTGATAATGGTTAAGCACGTTACAATCACAAGTTTTTAAGACTAAAGGTTCCTACCTTAGAAACTAGTTCAGGTCAAGGACGAGGCACAATTTTCAGTTATAGAGTGTTCTATACGAGCAAGTATATTTTCTATATTACATATGAGATAAAACCATACCATCTACAAAAATGTCAAACATCTTTTAAGGTCTGTAGATTCTTCCATCACACTGGTCATCCTTAGACTTGGAAACATTAGAATATCAAGATTCAATAAGCACAATAGTTTGTAAGAATCTTGGTGGTATATTAAAAAACGTGTTGAGCTATGTTTTGTTGGGGACACGTTTCTGTGGCTCTAGGAAGGGCCCTGTTTTTCAAGGATGGGGCGATGAACTGGAAATTTCTCTTGCCCCCTCATCATGAAACTCAGGGAACACCCCGTTTCCCCCATGTACTCAGCATGGGAGGTGGTGACGTCCTTGATCGACTAAGGTTACCTTCTAATGATCTTTAGATACTGATTAAGCATTATATTATTACAATTACAAGATTCAAGACTAAAGGTTACTACTTTAGAAACCAGTTTAGAGCAAGGTTAAGGCACAAATTTCAGTTTCAAATTGTTGTATACAAGCAAGTATATTGCTATGTTACATATGAGGAATAACTGTACCATCTACAAAAATGTCTCTAGGAAGGGCCCTGTTTTTCAAGGATGGGGGGATGAACTGGAAATTTCTCTTTCCCCCTCATCATGAAACTCAGGGAACACCCCGTTTCCCCCATGTACTCAGCATGGGAGGTGGTGACGTCCTTGATTGACTAAGGTTACCTTCTAATGATCTTTAGATACTGATTAAGCACTATATTATTACAATTACAAGATTCAAGACTAAAGGTTACTACTTTAGAAACCAGTTTAGAGCAAGGTTAAGGCACAAATTTCAGTTGCAAAGTGTTCTATACAAGCAAGTATATTGCTATGTTACATATTAGGAATAACTGTACCATCTACAAAAATGTCAAACATTTTTCAAGGTTAGCAGATTCTTCCATCATGCTGGTCATCCTTAGACCTGGAAACATTATAATATTCACAAGATTCGTTAAGTACGAGTATGCAAGAGTTTTGGTAGCATATAACAGAAAATTATGTTGATTAGAGTATTTTTTAATGAATTAGAATTTTTTAGAAGTGTCTAATTGTAGGCAAATATTTTTATATTGAAAAGTAGGAAACATATGTACGGTAGGCAAATTCAAAGGAAAAACATAGAATTTACTACTAATACAAGTATATTTTGGCGAGTTTCACAACTTTATGGAGATTTTATAAGAAAATTTGACGATTTTTTATTCAAAAATTTGTTGATTGGTGAATTTAAAATTTCAAAAAATAGCCCCTAAAAATACCTTGGTATTGATCAATGTGATGCAGTCATAGGGATGAGGTTTCCACTGAAGGAAAGCCCTAACCCAATAGCTAGATAAACACACACTCGTCCAAACTCAGATCTGAAAACACAAAGGTTTTGATAAAATATATATGTAAACACCTTATCATATATGTTTCTTCTAATGCATATGCTACAGGGTATGCTTGGAACTCAAGTTGCAAAATTCTTCTACTACGATATGGATTCTCTTAGACTTCCATTCCACACTCAAGTCTAAAACGGCCTCCTACCTATGAGCTCTTTCCTCTCAGCTAAGCTTTTCGCACTCCAAAAAATCCCTAATGCTTGGCCTTTCACGCCTTTATATAGGCTCCTCTTTGTGCCACATGTCAAGAAAGATTCATGCAAGCTCTCACAAGCCAATACATGTCTCCAAGGGTTGCTTTCCTCCCACACAAACATGGATAAACAACACACATCGTAAGAATCCATGTCCAAGAATCTTGGAGCCAAAGACTTGTAACAAGAATTGCTTCTCTGCACACCAAGTTTCCTTGGTGCAATCCCAACTTGATAGAGCGTCACATGCGCAAAACCCCAATCATATGTGTGACTTTGCTCTCAACGTTACTATGATGGAGAGTGCCTCTTGTGCATTGTTGAGCTCGTGCCAAGTGCATGTCTCCCTTTGCATTGTGCCATAAGGTCTTGTTGTCAACTTGGAGCTGCGACCTGATTCGAGGACGTGTGCGAAACGCCCAGTCCTCTATCCCGCTGAAACAATGGGATCTTTTCACGAGGGTGGGTGCCTCAATAGTGAGAAGAACCTCCAGAGAAGGCTGGTTCCTGTATGATGTATCAAAGCTGCTGACTACTGTGGAAAAGGGAGAAAGAAAACTTAAAGGGGAAATCCTACTTAAAAGGGGGTGATACACCAGAGTTATGATCCTACTCGGCTTGGAACCTTGAACACTGAACGAACAAGAGAGAAGACCTTAGACTTCATTTAATCACTTATGCATAAGTATTTCATGCAGAGGTTCGATCCAATAACTAAAACCTGAGGGAAAATGATGGGGAGAGGTCTGATAAAAGACACTTTTATGGCACCTAACATCCACTTACAATTTCAGTAAAAGACAATAAAGAACACTGAACATGACCTGCACAAGGATAATATAGCAACTAGGTATGAAACAGAACTTGGGAAGGGAGAGAACTCTACCACTTATGTAAATTGCTGAAGGAATATACACTATGCCAATGCTTGAAATTTGAAAGTACAGTCCTTATTGATCGAAAAGGTTACACAACTCACCAATGGCAGAGTCTGGTCTAACCAAGAGAGATTGGATGCTTTTTAATCAAGGTTGACAGCCATTATATAGAGAGAAATACAAAAAGCCAAAGATTGGCTTAGAACTTGAAGAGAAAGATTCACTTTTGTTAACTCAAGGCTTTACTTGGCCTAATAAAATCTATTTTACTTTTTTGTCCTTGCATGAAGCTTCTTCGTTTGATGAAGTGAAGTTATCTTTGTCATGAGCCGCCCACCTCTTTTTTACATGAATATCCACGCAAATGTTAAATTTAGAACTCCATGCAAGCTGGTTGATTGCCGAGTTGTAGTGTTTGAAAACTGAGTTAACCGTTTGATAAGCTGAGGTGGACGAAGAAATCATTCTCTTTTGCATGGAAAGTTTCTAGTGAAGCAGCATTTTAATCAATTAGTTAACTCTAAATCTGGAATAGTCAACTCCTCGCTCGAACTTGGAACTCCTGCTGAAGCCGGATTAGACCTTTGTATGCATGGGCTGAATGGAGACGAACAGGACCTTAATAATCAGTCAACTGAAACTTTGACCGTTTATTGGAAAATAGCTTTTATGTTTGAAAATAGCTCTTGCTTGCATGTATTCTATTCTAATTCTGATCGTGTCTATTTCTGGCAGGATTCTGTATTCAATTCTTCGTCGGATTATCTATTTTCTATTCTTTTTTGCACAGTCGGCCTCCATTTATTTTGGATTTCTTGCTATCTCCTTAGTCTCAACAGTTACTTCCCGCAGGAAAAATTTTACGGCCTGCGGGACGTCACCGGAAGCTGTCGTATTTCCTTCGGCTATATTTTTTTGGGCTTATTTCGGTCATTTTTCCTTTACTCTTATTTGCTCGGGCTTTTTCCTGCGGCCTTTTTGTTTTGTCGGCTTCCGAATTCCTTAGGATAGAAAGTCCAAAAGAATTCATTTCCTTAGTTTTTTCCCCTTTGTCTTTTGTCTTATGACTTGTTTTCTTCGGATTTATGTCCGCGCAAGCTTTTCCGAATTTATTTGGACTTTTTGTCCGAAGGAATTCCTTCGGACAAAAAGTCCGAAAGAATTCATCTTCTCTTTGACTTAGCTTTATCTTGTCTTTTCTCTTGGTCTTGTTTTCGGACTTGTCTCCTACCCTTTCCGAATTCCTTCGGACTTTTTGTCCGAAGGAATTCCTTTGGACAAAAAGTTCGAAGGATTCCAATTGTTTGTCTTTGCTTTTTGAAACGTCCTTGGTCTCTTCTTAAATTTTCTGTCTTGAGCCACTTCCGAATTCCTTCGAACTTTTTGTCTAAAGGAATTCCTTCGGACAAAAAGTCCGAAGGATTCTTTCCGTTGCCGTTCCCTCCGAAATGCCTTTTCGGGATTTCAAACGTGCCCTTCGGCAGCGAGTCCAAGTGTCCTCCGCCAGTGCCCTTCAAAAAAATTGGAGGGCACCCGGGCTTTTTGCAAAGGTCTGCGATTTAGTCTTTGTGCTTGCCCAAAGGGTAGGTGCCCTTCAGGATTGTTGCAAGTGTCCCTCCCAAAGGGTAGGTGCCCTTCGGAATTCCTGAAACTGTCTCTTTTCCGAAAAATTCTTGGCTTCTTTTGTGCGGGCTTTCCGAATTTCCTCGGACTATTTGTCCGAAGGAATCCCTTCGGACAAAAGTCTAAAGGATATCCCTTCTTCCTCCTAAGTGCTTGACTGAGTGAGTCCGTAGAAAATTTGACCAAGTGCGTAGAAAATTCCCTGCCCGATTCCGTAGAAATTTTGATTGAGTCCGTAGAAATTCTGATTGAGTCCGTAGAAATGCTTTCTGAGTCCATAGAAAATCCTCTTTGCTTGAGTCCGTAGAAATCCTGCAGAGGAAAACTATGTATTCTTCCTTCCTTGGCTAGAGACGTGAACGTTCAAAATAGCAAGAGACAATCTGACTTGCGGCAGATTTGTTAATAGGTCTTACACTTGGTAAAGTATGTGCGACTGTGCACTAGGTGCCCCTCTACTCGCTTGGAGCAAACCAAACATTTCGTGAGATGGTGCAAAACAAAACCATGCCAGAAACCTCTTGTAAACCAAAATTATGGTCAACTTTTGTGCAACTGTCTTTTGCCCCTTTTGTGTGTGAAGATTTGTGTGCCCTTCAGTGGCAAAACAATTGCGCCCCTGTGCCATGTGCCTATGTAGGAACTTTATTCGCAAAACTAGACTCAAGTTGTTTTTGGCTAATGCAAGATTGCTCTACACTAGGTATGCTCTTGCATCACAATGTTGCATGAGGGATGCGTCTCCGGGGCTCTAGTATGGACCTTGCTTTTTGATGACAGTGGGATCAATTGGAAATGCCCCCTGCCACCTGGTCCCTCATCTTGAAACATAGGGGATGCCCATCTTGTTCCATGTATCCAACATGGGGGTTGACAAGACATCCTTGATTAAGGAAAAACAATGCTATATGTCGCTCTTTGGATTTGTGTTTTGTAAGAGGTTTCACAATCATAATCTCTTTATTTCAGCAAGAGAGAGGTAGTTGGCCTTCTGACTATTGGGAGGCATTGAAGTTCGAGATGGGCTTTGACACTCCAATTTTTATTATGTTTCAAATCATTCCATAGTTTTAATGCCATTCCATAGGTTTTCCCCATGTACCGAGCATGGGAGGCGGCGATGTCCTTGGTCCACATAGATTACCTTCAAATGATCTTCAAATAGTGATTAAGCTCTATATTGTTACAATTACAACCTTTGAAGACTAACAGCTACTTTAGAAACGAGTTCAGACCAAGGATGAGGCACAAATTTCAGTTATAGAGTGTTCTATAAAAGCAAGTATAGCGCTATATTACTTATGAGAAAAAAGTGTACCATTGACAAAAATGTCAAACATCTTTCAAGGTTAGTACTTTCTTCCATCATGCTGGTCATCCTTAGACATGGAAACATTAGAATATGCACAAGATTCATTAAGCATGAGAGTTTGCAAGAAATTTGGTAGCGACATAACAAAAAAAATTGTTGATCAATGTTTCATGTGGGATGCATCTCCGGGGTTCTAGGACAGGTCCTGCTTTCCAATGATGGAGGGATGAACTGGAAATTCCTCCCTGCCTCCTCATCTTGAAACACAAGGAGCACACTGTTTGCCCTATGTACCCAGCAAGGGGTGTGGCGAAACATCCTCGAGAAAAGGCAAAACAAATGCTATATGTCACTCTTTGGATCTGTGTTTTTTAAGATGTTTCAGTTCAGTTAGATTATAATCTGAATCATTCCATGGGTTTAGTGCCATTGCACCAAGAGTGGATTACTGCAACTGTAGCATCAATTGAAGACTGAAGGGGGATCGATTGCCTCTTAGATGTGTTTGTGGTAGAGAGATATCTTGGGGGACGGTTGAGAGATATATCTTGCAGCTGTTATGGACAATTCAATGGTGAATTCTCAGTCATAAACCATAAAAGTTGAATTTGGAAGCCAAAGTAGGTCTGAATGGAAATTGAAGAAGGATAGCTATGCAGCATAAGTTTGAGAAACTTTTCAGAAAGATTAATCCTAAATTCAAAACTGTCTTTAGTAGCAGTAATCTTATCGACATAAGCTTTCTAAGAGGGATTTAGGTGCTTGAAGTTTGGGAGGTCAGGAATGGGCTGCAGTCAGCAACATTACAGATCTACAAGGTTACAACATTGGTGAATTAAAATATTGCTTGGAAGGTGTTTAGTTGATGATTCCAAGCTCTCTAAATTTGACCCTGCAAAGGAGTTGCAACTTAGAAAATGTGCTGGAAGATTTTCAACGATTATTTTATCTTAAGATCTATATAATTTTTTTTTCCTACATTTTGAGGTCCGTGTCTGCAGTGATGGCCCTTGATATTTTGTGGGTTACTCCAGCTGCCCTTTAAACATATTTCTGCCTACCAGAAACATGATGGAACATTTGCAATATTTGTTGGTTCATTAGATTGTTATGTTTGTTTTCAATTCCCCTCCTTTGCATGTTACCAGGGTATGGGGAACCGAGTATGATAAATGAGTTTTTGGGGACCCCCCATATGCGATATTTCATTGAAACACCAAATGCATAATAAACATATGTGAATATGCTAGAAGAATAAAAATATTCGGATACACCTGAATGCAAGTTGAAAATGTTTGTGGCCAAAATCATTACTACTGTTGAAGGAACATGTCTTTGTTATGTTGAACTCAAAAGTAGGGACAAGTAATTTTAGTTAATTTTTTATTTTATTTTCAATGCAGATTGAAATCCAAGTTAGTACATTGGTAGCATGGATTGGAACATTAAAATGAGAGTTTTCAAACAAAAGACTGGTTCACTCTATTTGTGGATGGAAGTTTAGAAAAGGAAAAATAATTAAAAAATACAAATAGAAGAAATGGAATCAAGTATTGCAATAGATAAATTTAATGTTTTTACTTTTAATTTTCACTCGTGGAAGGAAAAAATGCATTTACATTTAATGTAAAAAATGTATGGAGTGTGAGACCACTTCAAAATTATATTCAATATCTTGTTCATAGATTAGAAAAGTCGGGGAATCTTGATTGACCTCGATTTTCTTGCTCTGCATCATGTTTGCGTTATGCCCTTTTTCTGCTTGATTTTGTCTCGACGTGCAACCTTTTTCATCTTTTTCCTAGTGTCTTTGTGTCGTTTAGTTGTAGTGTCGCGTTAGGGTCTTTTGTGCTTTGGTTTTTCATTTCCTTCGCTCTTTAGTGGTTGTTGGGTCATACACGTTCCTCAGGTTACTTTTAATTCTCCACGTTTACCTTGTGGGGCAAACGTGTGGGATCTGCGATGTCTATTTATAATGAATCGAAAGGGTTTCAATTTGGCCGTGAGATAGAAAGGGGAAACTCGTCCAAACTGTCCTTCATAGCTATGCTCATAGGAGATTCAAAAACCCAAATCCCAAGCCGAAATTTCCCAAAGCAACCTCTGAGGATGCGCAACAGATGGCTTGCCAGTGGTAAGACTTCAGAAAGTTGATGTGCAAGATGGAATTGAAGAACTTGAGAGCAGGGGATTGATTGTTCGTTTTCTTGGATTATGGTCTTCTTTGGCTGCTCTCAAAGACCAGACCAGAAAATTTTGGCATACTAAAGGTGAGTTTATGATCTCTGTCCAACCTAACGGATCTTTTTGATTTTCTTTGCTTTAACAAAATACAAAGAATTCATCTTCCAAGGAGGGCCATGGTTTTTTGGAGAAGCGGACCTTTTTATGAAGCTATGGCACTTGATGTTTAAGGCAGATGAAGAACTTCCTTAAGTAGCTCCTGTGTGGGTGTGGTTTGGGCTTCTTGCGGAATACTTGAGTAACAATGTCTTCACTGCAATTGGTAATAGTCTTAGCACTTATATGATGACAACTGATTCCTCAATACAATTGGAACAAATGATCTATGCTCACATTTGTGTGTTGATGGAATAAACCTCTGCGAACTAAAATTTCCCTGGCCGTGGAAGAGGATCATTGGGATCAATGGGTGGATTTTGAAAACATTCTCTTTCGATATCGTATTTGCCATGAATATGGCCATCTAGTGAAACACTGTCTACTTAGATTTCCAAATCCTCCTACGCAAGAAAAGCCCCAAGACGATTTCATCATTCCAAAGAAGAAGAAAACAACCTGCAAAAATGTTTAGGAGCACCCAGGTGGTAGTAACAACAATAGATTTGCTAGCCTCTAGGTAGAAAATGAAGATAGAGATAATGAGGATCTTATGGAGTCTCAAATTCCAGAAACACAAATGAACATAGAGGACACAATAGTGGCTCAACATGTGGTGGAAGAACACAATCAACTCACAGTTTACCAAGGCCCACATAAGCAGGAGGAAGCCCGTCCCATTACGAAAAGCGATCACTGTAAAACCAAGTTTCAAGAACAATTTGATAGCCAGAATCAGCAACCATATGAATTTGAGAGGAGGGACCAGCCACTATTGTTGATGGCTAATACGATGGAGCAACGACAATCGGATTTACCTGTAGGTATAGTTCAGGAAAAAGCAAACAACTAAAAATGGATACCAATAGTAAGGTTGGGTGCAAATCAAAACAGGTCAAGCTCCGAATAGAAGGTTAGAAATTGAGTAATGCAGGAACAGTTAGGGTTTCGTCCCAACTATTCAACCAATCCCCTCAATGAAGGTGATCACATGGAATATAAGTGGGCTGGAAGGCAACTCTTCTAAAATATTGAAAATTAAAAGAAGGATTCAAACTCATCATCCGTCGATGGTGTTCATTCAAGCAACTAAAGCATCCATAGAGTTATGTTAGTTTTAGTGGAGAGGATATGGTCAAAGGCCCAGGGGATGTCTCTTGGATCTCAAGGAGTATCTGGAGGAGTTATGTGTATATGGGACCCGAAAAAGATTACAGTGTTAAGTTCTTGTGGTACTGGAGGCATTTTTCTAATGCATGTTTATTTTCGAGTGGATGCCCAGCAATTTCTGCTCATAAATGTCTATGCTTTTGCTATGGAAGATAAGTTGTTGCAATGGCAGAATATAGAGGCTCTAATCCGATCTTATCCAGATGTTCCTATCATCCTTGGAGGGGATTTCAATACAATCCTTAATTTACAGGGGAAACAAGGAGGAACATCACACTTGGATTCTAGCTCATCTAATATGGCTAGATATATACAGTGTCTTCACTTGGTGGATGTCTTGACTAATAATGGGTTGATGACCTAGTCCAACAAAAGACAAGATTCAAAATGTATTCTGGAAAGGTTGGACCGGTTCTTGCTGTTTGGAATGGTGGTTAGAGTTTATCCCTAAGGCTTAGATTCTAAATAACATTGGTTTTGATCATTGGCTGGTGTGTTTGGAGATGGGTAAAACAACTCCTTGTCATGCCCCTTTCTGGTTCCAGTTGATGTGGCTCAGGCACAAAAATATAGGCAATCTCATTCAACAATGGTGGCTGGAAGGAAAACCTAGGTACGGGACACATGTTCTGCTTTGCCAAACGTCTGAATTACCTAAAGGTCAAATTGAAAACTTGGAATTGGACTGAGTTTGGAGACATAAAGGAGAAAAAAAACCACATCCTAGAGCAGTTGGAAGAGAGCAATTGTAACCTTCGAGTATCTGGAAGTAATGCTGATTTTCTAAAAAAAGAACTCTTAAATCCTTCTCTCAATGAATGGGAAACCCGAGAAGAGATTATGTAGCGGCAAAAATCTAGAATTCAATGGTTAAAAGATGGTGATAAAAATTCTGTTTTCTTTCATAAATCTCTGTTGGCTAGACATGTTCATAACCATATAAATTCTCTTATCAAGAAGGATGGGAAGAAAGAGTATTCTATGGAAGGTATGCAACAAATTGCAAAGCAATATTTCCATTAGTTATTTACAGCCCAATCTCTTGACAAGCTAGCCCAAAAGACAGTGTTAGATACTCTTCCTCGACTCATCTCAGATCAGGACAATGAGAAACTTCCCAATGCTGTCATGGAAAGTGAATTGCAAAAAGTGGTGTTAAGTATGAAGAAAGGAAAAACTCTAGGACCGGATGGATTCCCGATTGAATTTTACCAAACGTTCTGAGACATTATCAAAGGGTAGCTCCTTCAAGTGGTAGAAGAGGTGATGGCAACTTAAACAATGCTAAAGGAAATCAGTAAAGCCTTCATAGCTCTTATTCCTAAAGCTATTGAAGTGGATGAAATTTCAGGATTCAGACCTATAGCTTTGTGTAATGCTATGTATAAAATAGTCACCAAAGTGATGGCAGAAAGGTTGAAACCTCTTCTTGACAAAATCATATCTCCATAATAAGCGGGATTTGTCTCAGATTGTCAAATTCATGATGAGATTGTGTTAGCCCAGGAGGCCTTACATTCCAAGGACATTCAAAAATATCCTTCTATGTTTATTACGCTGGATATTTCCAAAGCCTATGATCGAGTGGATTGGGATTTTCTATGTAAAGTTTTGGCTTAGTTTGGCTTTTTGGGGGAGTGGATTGAGTGGGTGAAATCGTGTTTGTCTTCAGTTTCCTTTTATGTCCTTGTTAATGGTACTTCTCATTTTCTCGGCTTCTAGGGGGATACGTTAGGGGGATTCTCAATCTCCCTTTTTATTTATTATCTTGGCAGAGTGCCTAGGCAGATTGGTGACTACAACTTGTCAAGAAAACAAGATTAGGGGTATTAAATTGGCCAAAGAAGTTCGTCCTCTCACTCATCTAAAGTTTGTGGATGACTCTATGCTTCTTGGAAAAGCTACTTGCTTCGAGGCTCAACAATTATAGAAGCTTCTTCAGGTTTTTTCTAGAGCTACTAGTCAGTTGGTTAACCAGGGCAAATCTAGCATCATTTTCTTTCATTGCTCTAGTAGACATGAGGAACAAACTCTTAACATATTTCATTGCAAAAGAGGTTCTCTTCCACTTCAATATCTGGGGATCCCTCTTGCATTTGAACATATTAGAGAGTGGCATTGGCTTACAACAAAGTAGATATGAAACTTCAGAAATGGAATAATAAATGGCTATGCTCACATGGAAGAATGGTATCGATTAAGGTAGTCCTTCAAGCCTTGCCAATATATGTATCCTCTATCTTGAACATTCCAGTTAGAATTTTGAAACAATTGGATTCTCTTTCCCAGAAATTCATGTGGAGTGGCTTACAAGAAAAAAGAAAGTGGTCTCTAGTTAAGTGGGAGACTCTGTGCCAACCTAAGCAGGAGGGTGGCCTAGGATTCAAATCCTCTTCCAAGCACAATAAAGCTTTAGCTGCTAAACTTTACTGTAGATTGTTAATGGTTCCAATTGATTTGTGGGCTGCTAATATTAGAGCTAAATATGTGGAAAATAACCCCCTTAGAGAATCATTCGATTTTCTTTCCCCCCCAAAGTATCGCCCATTCTTGCAGTTCTAAAAGTGGGTGAAGAACTTATAAAGAAGCATTTGTTTTGGATTGTTGATAATGGTCAAAGTGCTAACTTTTGGACCGATTCATGGGATGGGTATCTGCCAATCATCAATCAGTACCCAGAGTTAAAGACAACCATGGAAGTGTTGCATGGAAAGGGTTGGATTAAGGTTGCTAACTACTATAAGTCCACTATTCATTCGTGGGAGATTGGCAAGTGTTGGATTCCCTACTCTGGAATGGCAAATTCAAATTGGGCAGGAGCAACAAGCATGGATTAATAATTTTCTTTTGGTTTGTCCTCTTTCAACTTTCCCATTTCTTAATTCCTTAGCTTGGGGGAAAAGTTCTATTGGGGCCTATACGGTTTCATCAGGGTACGCCTCTTTAAGTAGGGGTGCTTTTCATCCTCTTAAGGATATCTTTAGCCATATATTGCAACTTGTAGTATGGCCCAAAGTGAGGTTCTTCATGTGGTTGGTTTTAAGAAGAGTCTTAACTGGAGATAGCCTTATGAGATGTGGCTTTTATGTTCGTTGTGTTTTGTGCCTTGACAATGAGGAAACCTTAAATAATTTGTTTTTCCAATGCCCATTGGTGGTCTACTTATGGCAACTTCTATCCAAATTTTTTTAACCTTCCCTGGGTTAGCATCCAACTATTTGAGCAGTGGATTAGAGAATGGCATAGCCATCTGCGCAAGGGTCAAAACTTTCTTCTGGCTTTGTGGTCTGGTATAACCCTTTTGCTTTGGAACATTTGGAAGGAACGAAACAACATAATTTTCCAGCAGGACAGGAGGGACATTACTTATGTTTGGGAGAAGATTAAAATTAATGTTACAGAATCTATCAAGCATAAGATTTGTGTAACTCAAATTCTTATGCTAGAATGGGAGAATTTGTGCAAACAACCTTCTTTACAACCTTCTTTACAACCCAGGTCATCAACAATGATTTTTTTATCAATTGACTTTATCTTAGGTCTTCCCCATTATGAGGGTAAGAATGTTTTTTCTGTGGTGGTAGATTGATTGACTAAGTATGCCCACTTCATTCTCAAAATCAAGGAAAAAAACAATGGTTCTAAGGTTGGTAAATTGTATTTCCAGCATGTGTTTAAGCTAAAGGTATACCAATGCAAATCATCTACCATTGAGATTGGATATTTCAAAGTCATTTTTGGTAGGAACTTGAGCATGGGAATGAGTCCTTCTGAAGGCCACTTGGGATCTTAGAAAACCTATAGAAACATCATCTCAAATTTTTTATGGCAAAGATGGAGGCAAACATCCTGCAATTTGTAGTTAAGTGTGATACCTACCAACAAAATAAGGTTGAGAATGTTCCTTCTCCAGGACTAATGCAACCAAATGTTGTAGAAAGCAAAAGTAGGAAGTTGTGTCAATGGATTTTATCTCAGGTTGTCCCAACTCTGAGCATAAGGATGAAATTTTTGTTGTGTTAGATTGATTGACCAAGTATGCCCACAAATAGGCAAGAAACATTGGTCCCAAGGTTGGCAAATTGTATTTCCAACATGTCTTTAAGCTATAGGTATCCCAAAACTAATCATTTGCTATTGAGATTGGATATTTCAAAGTCATTATTCACAGGAGCTATGTCGTAATGTAGGGGTTACATTTAACATGAGCACTACATACCATCTTCAAACTGATGGTCAAACAAAGGTGGTGAACAAGTGCTTGTAAGGGTATTTGAGAATATATGCAGGGAATAAGTAGAGCAAGTGGGTGGAATGGTTACATTTCGTTGAGTTCTGGTACAACACCACATATCACTTTACCATCAAAATGACAACCTTTAAGGCTCTTTATGTGTATGAGCCATCATCACCATTGGATTGGGTAATTTAAAGGGGTAAGTTATCGGTGCAAAAAAAACATTGGAGAAGATGTAGGACACCAAAAACACTAAGGGATGACCTAGCATTGGGTGTGAACAAGATGAAGCAAACGACAGATCAAAATAAGACAGAGGGCATTCAAAATCGAGGACTTGGTGTTTGTTTGGATACAAACACATAAACATACCATGTCGAACCATGTAGGGAAGTAAAAGTTGCGGCCAAAATATTATGGTCCATAAAGGGTGAGTGCGAAGGTGGGGGAAGTTGCATATGTGCTGGACATACCAAACAAGGGAGGAATGCATGATTTTGTCCATGTATCATGTTTGAAGAAGGTGGAAGTGCATATTCGACCACAAACACAACTTCCTAAAACAAATGGAGAAGGGAAGCTTGTGTTGGAACCCGAGTGTATCGTAAAGCAAGGGGTTATAAAGTTGTGGGATTGGGTTGTGTGAATGTTCAAGGTCAAGTGGGAGGGGCTACTAGTAGAGGATGCAACTATGGAGGCAAAGGAGTTATTAGGCAAGAATCTAAGATTGCCACATTGTTGGAAAACATGCCTAAAATGTAAGGGGAGCTTGAGGAGTAAAAAAGTTCCCATTCTCATTAATTAATTTGGTTAAGTAGTATTATAATGGTCTTGGGTTTTGTCCTCTGTGTATCATCCTTTGTGCATTCTTCACATGTATTAAAATCCATGATGCACAAATTTGCACCAGGAAGTTCCTGGGAGTTCACCCAACTTAGTATTACTCTAGGTTGAGCACGCTTAAATTTAGAGTTTTTACTAGATTTGAAACAAAGCTCCTTAAGCAGAGGGCATGTTGTGTACCTAGGTACAACATATGGTATAAATTGTTTGTCCCTAGATTTGTCTTTAGTCTTAGCATTATTACCAAGTTATATTATATTTCGGGTGCCTAGAGTTAGTGAAGAGTTAGATCATGAGTTAAGTAGGATTTATTGTGATATTGATATAAACGAAAAAAACCCTAAAATAAATATCTTTTACCATTTCAACTTCTAATGCAAATATAGCGTCGGCATTGTGTGAGAACTACTGTGTTATAGATGGATTTGTAGGTGCAATCCACTCTCAGGTGAGTAGGTGCCCTATTTTTCAGTTTTATCATATATTACACTTTATATTTGCAGTTCTGTGTTCATTGTTATTTGAAACACAGCAAGAGATACAACTCAAGACTTTGGCTCAGTCCACAATTAACAGTTGGTTGGATTTTGGTGGGAAGTCTAAGGTAGATTTGAAGGAGCAAATCAATCAATTGGAGCATATATTCAACATCTCCTCAGCCCCACAGAAACCACACAGGGAACTCCTCCCCAATAGCCAAATTTGAGTATCAATAGAAATGCCATCCCACAAGTTGAACAGATAGGAAAATATGGGCGAGCCACCAAGTCATGAATTCAGAACTTTTTGGTCAAAGGCCTTAAGGCCATTGATGAAGCAATCAAAAACTTTCAAAAGTTCTCCATAGATCATGGATTGAGAACTAATTGGTCAAGGGCCTTAAGGCCTTTGATGAAGCAATCAAAATGGTCAAATGCTTTCCATATAACATGAGAAAATCAAAGATTTGGGAAAGATATTTAAAGATGAAATTGCTTCACAGGAGAATCTAATTCCTGGTCTCAAAGAAATGTCAGAATCAAAGGCCGAGATGTTAGTTTCTGGTGGAGTGTTTAAAAGCACAAAAGAGGATGCATCGTATGAGTGAACTGAAGCTGCAAAATTCAGAGTTTAAAGCACTGAGGACTAGGGTGAAGTTGTTCAAAGAAATTGAATAACAAAATGTTGATATCATGTCTGAAATGCAAGAGTTTGTAAAGAAGATTCACTGTACTCCTTTTTGTGAACAATTGTAAGTCCCCTACATGCTACTTAACCTACGCATCTCTACAAGCATTGATTCAACCAGGGAAATAAATGTCCCATTGTCACGATCCTTACAATTCACGCCTTTCTCGGTATGAAGGTTGCGGGCATTAGAACAGGCACAATCAAGTTTGCTCTTGTTCCAGTCAGATTAGTTTTGTGTGGGACACGTGTGCTTACTGCTTTGGCCTTGCTTTCTTATTGCTTTGCCTGCTTCAATAGAAACTCCCTACCACTAACAAGATTGTTCAATAGAAAATCTTGAGACTATCATGATGCATGCTATGTATGACGTGTTCTTCTCAAAACAAATCCAAAAAATATTCGATTGGCTTGCTATGTCAATACACTAGCGCTCACCAATATCTAATATACACAGTGGTTATCCATATTGTATCGGAGGAAGATGGGCAATGTACTCCAATGATCATGATTCACAACATCATGCTTCAATCAGTAGTTCACACTCTATTCAATCCACTGATTAAGAAATTGCTTTGAGTGATTTTTCGAAAATACTAAATGCTTAAACAAATTTTTAGAAAGGTTCCAAACTTATGGATTAAGTGCAGAAAAAATGAACTGTCCAAAGCTTTGCACCAAAACCTTAGCTACTTCCCTAAGGCAGGGATTCATCCTGCTCTGATGCAATGGTGGATTTATCGAAGATATTAATAAAGCAGTCACCTTTAAATAAGAAAGAGAAGGCATTCAAAGATCAAAGAGATAAATGATTAATGATTATTGAATCTTCATACACTATGCCCAATCATGACACACATTTTTATTGTACATGATGATGACACCTGAATGCATGATTCAACACCTGACATGACATGAATTGACATTAATTTTAACTAGTCGGCTGCACGTAATGACCTAAAATAAAAATTTCCCAAAAAAGATTGCAAGGGTTTGCCAAGGGTCAGTAATTTCTGATGTATTTATTCAAATCTCATTCACAACTAAACTGTGATGGGCGTCTTCATTAATCTGTTAATAAATGCAAAGAAGTTTTAAAAATCCCATTCAGTTGTTTTCCGTCATTTGGCTTCTAATAAATGCTTTTCATTAATGTTTAATATACATTGATGTTTTTATTCATATGCAAATAATACTTTGTACAGCATATCGAGGCAAATTTTATTGTCGTTACTAACATGTTCTAACACGGAAATACAAACTGTTGTGAATTCGAGAAAAGTGAATGGCATGTCTATCTGTCTCTAGTTTTGCTTTTGAATATTTCACGGTTTAACCAGTTACTGTCTTACTAGTCTGCATTACTTCAATTGCAGGTACTGGCTATATGCAGCTGTAAGATTCAAGTGTCTCCTTGTGACAAATGATGAAATGAGAGATCACTTATTTGAATTGCTAGGGAATAACTTTTTTCCAATATGGAAGGAAAGACATCAGGTATTTCACTGGCCATGTTCACTATTTTTGAATAAATTCAAAGTGTTTTGTTTAATCATTTGTGACTTTTGTTTAAACGAAAGACATTAGGTATTTTACTGGCCATTTTGAAGAAATCCACTATCTTTTTGTTTACTCATCTGTCACATTTGCTGTGAAACCCTCCATTTTTTTTTTTTTGTAAATTAGGTCTAATACTCTCTTGATTACAAACTATTTGAATTAATTTTTAAGTTCCAGTATCATGAATTATAGAAGTTATGTAATTTTGATGGTTGTATACATTTTGCATCATGCATGGGAAGACATTCAAGATGCTAGGTTTTACACTACTTAATTTAAAGAAATAAAGGTCAAAGTCATGCAGGTTACAGCCGATGATAAGTGAGGGATCAATATGTAAATCAAGACAACAACAATTCAAAGGATTGCACAATGGGTTTTGCATTTAGTGGTATTCAGCTTATCAAGAACTCTGATCCATGCCATGGAATTATTTTAGTATCTGTTTACCAATGTTGGCATCCCTATTTATAGCATTCTTTATGTTGAAAACAACTAATCTACTTTTAGAGGAACTGGAGGACGGGGAGTAAATTACACTGGTCTAACTTACAGTCCATTAAATTTTACAAATGTTGACATTGAATTTAAGAAACAATGCAAAAAAGTTATTTAACATTTATATAATCTTGAATGACAACACAAATTGCAAACAGGTCACCGATATGTCAAGTAATGGAAAATCTTGCTTACTGCTCTTAAGATTCTTAATGGGATTTAATTTAAGGACATGTAATAAATTAGAGTTGCTCTTTGTTATAATGGTATACCTGTGCCACTGTACCTTGGCAATCTTAAATTTTTCATTTAGCTGTAAATTTGAATTCAGATTTCAATGATAAAAGAATGCTTTGTGAAGAGCCTGAAAGAGATCAAAAGTAGGTCATTGAGTAGATTGGCAAAAGGTTTCCAAAGAAGACATTGAACAGAAGAGTGCACAGTATGTATGCCATATTCCCTATGCTTTGTATCTAGCTATGAAGTGAAGGATCCTCAATTTACAAAAATATGTTCTTCAGGCCTCATAGAATTGCCTAAAGTTTTTAATTTTGGGGAGCTTGGATCATTTGCACTATTACTCTATTCAACTTTTTTTTGCCTGTCTTTATCTATTGATGTCTAATGATCTCCTGTGGTCATAATCTTCTCAGGCATCTGCACACAGTGTTTGGGGATCTGGAAGTAAATGGGAACTCTCTTCAAGTAGGCATTGATAGCTGTTCTTTATTGATAATTTAAGCAAGGAGCTATCCTGTGATCGCTTCTATAACAGTAAGCCATTTCTTAAAAGAATGGATACATGGACATTCTTTTTCATACCATTGATGAGTCCCTAGAGATGTTTTACTTTTGAGTTGCTTTGTTAGGTGGGTACCCATGGTGTGGTTTTGCTCCCAAGCTTGGTCATGACGAATTCCCCTTTTTATTGCAAGGGTGGTCTCATACACGTAGGTGTGCTGGCTAGGCTGGGATATAAAAGTAACCTTTACCTTTACCTTTTATTAATATACACTCTTCTAGTTTGTTACATTGTCATCATGAAAAAGGAACTTGCTCTGTACAAAACTTCAGAGATCGTAACAATTCAGGGTTGCCTGTTTTGATTTGTATGTGGATTTGCTCTTACACTCTCAGACTTCAGTACCATCAAATAAAATAGTGTCTTACTATTTGTGGAAGAAAGTAGAGTCCATTGTGTATACACATAATATTTTTCACTTTATCATTTATTGACGCTTTCTCTTAAAGGTTGCACCAGGAATGTTGTGGGGAAGGCTCATGGTGCTTTATGAGAGAGATGTTGCTATTCTACCTTGATTACACCATTATTATTATTAGTTTGACCTTTTCCAACTGTCTAGCCATTTCTCCCTTCTACTTACTTCCTATCCAGATTTGCTAGCTTCCCTATATCCTACAATATCGGTCTGCCCGATACTGTCTTTTTTATTTATTTTATCCTTGCTATATTGTTTCGGTTTCCCTGATACAGTTTTGAGTGTGTTTTATGATGTTTGTACTTTATCGGCATAGCAAATACCGTACTGCGTCAATTGACATCTTCCAACTATATTGGTTGGGTTGATACCATCAGCTTAGAGTTTAGGGTTGGTTTGGGTATTGGTTTAGTATATATAGGGGTCACATTTCATTCATATCAAATCATATCACACTCATTCCTTCTGCTTTCGCTCGTTTTTCTACCTTAAATAAGTATTGAAAGAGTTAGTGATTTAGAACTTTATCTTGAGTAGTCTTGTCATGTGGTGTTATTGAAGCTCAATAGGAGTCATTTTGAGCATTATATTATGAGACGTGATCTTTGTTTGGCACATCTTTTTTTTAGTCAAAACTCAAACTCCACAATTGGCATCATGATAGAACTAACGTCCATTGGGATGAGGTAGGCCAATAGATTGGGGTAGGAGGTCTCATTTTATCATCATATCTTCTTACATTCTAGTGCCACCCACTTTTTTGCACAACCACTCATTCTTCAAAGTAGGCCAATGGCTCTGTAAGGGGTCTTGAGGGGTGGGGAACATATTGTGGGAAGGTGGGATCTTTTTATTTTTCCTGCATGCTAGCCTTCATTGGATGATATTTATACTTGTTAACCCAAGCTTACATTGTTGAGTAGGGTTCTCTAGGGCCATTGATGTTGAAAACTCTTAGTCTTACCAACTTGATTTGAGTGTCTTGTTTTCAGTAAAAAACCATGTTTTCACCTTGATAACACTCTTGTTCCTTCTTTTCCTCTTGACAGGCAAGTTTGTTTCTACATTTTTGTCATCTTGACTTCCTATTCTCCATCTCTTTCAAACATGGTAGCAATATGGCAGTCTTAATTTTTCCATCTTTAGAATAGACGTTGCATCTTTTGAGTAGTCGTGAGATGCTCTTGGTCACAGCTTTAATCTTTATAAGATTTCTTTTAATTATGATTGAGACCTTGACTTTTCTGTCTTTTTTTGGGCCATCTAGACCCGTTTTTCCATTTCATGTTTTCAACTTTGGTTTGAGTATGGTTTATTACTCCTCTTACATTGATGATGTTTTTATCATAAATCAGTTCTATGTGTCCCTTGATTGATTTGGATTGTTACTTATCTTAATTTGAATGCATTTATGGGTTTTTTGGATCCGAAATAGCCTTGGCTTTTCCACTTATCAATTTTCCTTTGTTTTTATTTGCTTTCTTGGTCTTTTGGTTCTAACCTAGCTTTATCAATCTCGACTCACCAAATTTTCAAGTGCTTTAATCAGTTCTGAGAATTTTTCATTTTCATCCATTTATTGACCATCATACATTTACATGCATTGCTTCTACCTGTTTTTAGCCTTGTATCCCTAGGGTTTCTCAAATGCAGTTACTGTGTCCTCCACGATCGACACTATAGAATTTGCATGCAACCATTCAACGAAAAAGGTAAGTCAAGGTATATATATGCTACTTTCAATTATTCATTTATCTGTAGTTCTTTCGACATTTCTTTTTAGTTATGCTCTTTAGTGTTATGTTTCTTTTTCAAAGAACCATCCCATGTTACACTATTGTGACACGTGATGAGTTTTGGGTGGAGCATATGTATACACATAATATTTTTCACTTTATCATTTACTGATGTTTTTTCTTGCAATGACTTGTCGACTCATCAATCTCTTTGAGTACACGCTTTAAAGGGTGCACTAGAAATGGGGTGAGAAAGGCTCGTGGTGCTTTGTGAGAGATGTTATTTTGTCCTGATTAAACCATTACTACTATCAGTGTAACTTCTTCTGAGTGTCTAATCATATATTCCTTTTGTTTCCTTTATATCCAAATTTGTCAGTTTTCCAATGCCGATACCATCTATTTTGTGTTTTTATCCTTCATGTACACTATCATCACGTCCGATACAGTTTTAAGTGTGTTTTCTGACATTTTTACTGTATTGACATAGTCGATACCATATTGTGTCAGTCGACACCTTCCAACTGTATCAGTTGGGCCAATATCGTCGGCTTGAAGTTTAGGGTTGGTTTTGGGTATTGGATCAATATATATAGAGGTCATATTTCAGTCATATCATATCATATTATACTTTTTCGCTCTACTTTCGCTTGCATTTTTGCCCTAAAGAAGTATTAGGAGAGTTAGTAGTTTAATACCTCATCTTGAGGAAACTTGTTTGTGTTGTCTCATTGAAGCTCAATAGGAGTAATTGGGAGTTCCTAACAGAAAATCTCTTGCAAAGCTCCACTCGAGCGAAGGGAGAGATTGAAGTGTTAACGGGTCTAGCCCAAGATAAGTATTTCCATCCCTACACTCTTTCTTTTATTTACTTAGTAGATTAGATATTGCTTAATGTTTTGTTAATGAATGTATGTGTATCCTTGTTTAGGCCTTCCCTATACCGAATAGGCTGGTGTAGACATAAGATTGTTTAGACTTGCTATAAACCACTTTAGGTTGCATAGACCCCTATTTGATTGACCATTGCACCTTTATCCATTTACAAACATTCCAACCCATCCTTTAGTTTGTACCTCTTTACAATCATTTACTTACATATTTACAACCATTTACCTTTGTTGAGATCTAGTGAAAGCTACATTCGTGTGTCATAGGCTTAAGCTTTGGAACCCTTTCCTCTTGACATTTAAGTTGTAGGTTACCCTTTGCTATATCTACGGAATTCATTGGTTTTAACATGATCGTCCAAGTATACATAGGCTCTATTCGATTGATCTAGTTTATTGAGATAAAGAAGATAGTTGTAGGTCATCCTAGCCCTTGCATATATGCTCAACTTTGTTATCTAAGGCTTTCCAATGCTTGATGAAAGCTTGCACAATCTCGTTATCCGCTTGCTTGCAATTAATGAAGTGAGCTAAGTTGTTTTTAGGTAGATCATTGGATTGAAATTCTTGAAACAATATGTTAACTAAGTCTTCCAAACCAGAGATGGAGTTGGACTTGAGTTGGTTGTACCAATCTAGAGTGTCACTGGAGAAGATTTTGGCTAGTAGCTTGGTAGCTACAAAGGTATTGAGATTAATTCAGTCTCTATAGAGATTTAGAAAAGATTTCAAGTGCAAAGTGGGGTCAGTGGATCTATTATAGCTGATTGAATGAGTGATTCCACTTATATTTATGTTTACAATATGCAAGGTCAATGGTTCGATTTGAATATGTTTAATGGATTTACTGCAAAGTGGTGGTTGCGGAATGAGATTATTGTGAGCATCTCTAGGGGGGTGCGGGGGCATTTGGATTCGGTGCTCCCCATTAAATTTGTTGATGACAATTTTTCATTTGCAAAAGTTGATTTTGCATTTGCATCATCTGGGCGCTATTTTTAGCTTGAAGGTTAGCCATTTCGTTGATGGCTTGCAACATGATTTGGTAAGGATCATGAGCATTTTGATTAGAGGTGGAAGTTTGAGTAGTTTGTTGGGATGCAGTATATGTGGTATTAATGTTGTTAATGTGGGTGGGTACTTTGGGTAGACCCATTAAAAAAAAGGCCCACGGTACTAGGTATGGTGGACAAAGGGGAATGAGGAAGTCACACTGATTTGCCCCAAGTCCGGTACAAAAACTAGGAGCAAGGGAAGGATGATTTTCCATATGGGGTGCTATCATGAGGATAGATTACCACAGGGTCCTTTCCCTTGTGCTCAGGTTACTCATGTAAATATATGATTGTTTGATTGGTATACTCGAGGCCACATTCATCCTCCACTTATGGTATTGGGGCAGATGACCTCATCTAGTGGTGTTAAGGTTGTTATGTGGCTCATAACTTTTAGTTCTAGTTGAAACCACACGACAATTGCTTGGATTTTGGTTTTCAATCATGGCAAAGTTGTAAGGCATATGGGTTTTAGGGATTTTACGAGATTGGTTAGTTCCATTTAGCCCTATTTGGTTTTATCTTTGGATTGATCAAAAATGTATTCCATAGTGGAAGAGAAAAGATTAATTGTATTGCTTTGGCCAATGCAGTTAATTACATAGGAAACAAAATGTATCCCAAGTTGAGAATTGAGACTTGGAAAATCATATTGTATTGCGCTGGTCAGTATAGTATGATCGGAAAGAACTGTATTAGGTTGGCCAATACAGTTCGTAGGAAGATGGTAGTGCTGGATTGTATCGGGTTGGCCAATGCAATCAGGGAGACACAAAACTGTATCAAGCTAGCCGATGTAGTTAACACACGAAACTTTATCAAGTTAGCTGATGCAATTCACAAACACAAAACATAACAGTATTGGGTTGGTCGATACAGTCTATAGACAAACTGAAATTTAACCTAACTATTTGTGAAATCAAGATAGGAAGGTAAACTAATGAAATATTTAATTGATTTGTAGGCTCTCAGATACACTGATCCCAGTCATAAATAGTGATCTCAAATATATTGATCTCAGATTTGCCTTTTAACATTGCCTTTTTTTATGATATGGTTTTTAACTCTTTTGGCTTTTTCTAGTCTCCTCCAAACAAATTTGGAAAAAACAAACATGGGTGCTACAAGTGACTATCACAAGAGAGCTTAAACTTCGCTGCAAAGAAGAACTTAAAAACCATGGTGCCTAAAAACTCCTAGACTAGAACCTTAGAAAAGAGTGCAATCTTGAAATTGACCTTGGTGAGCTCAAAAGGAAAATGAAAAATATGGAATGATGGAATTGATCATAGAACGATTGGGTTGCCCCAATCATAAAAAATGTATAAGGGAAGATGGCATAGTGAGAGGTAGGTATGAAACATCATCATAAGAGGGTAAAACGTGAATGAAAGACATGAAAATTAACTACTATAGTTTTACCACAAGAGAATATGACAGATTCTAAGTCAGGGAAAATACTACTCTCGACTATTGCCTTATCTTTATAAGAAGACACCTAGCTAAGGTTGGAAGCGCAAGCAATCTTTGGAATAAAATGATGGGCAGTTTTGAGGAGGGGCTGGTTGATTCCCCGGGGCTTACTGTGGATCTCACAAACTGAACAGCCAAGAGGCATAAGTAAGATAAAACCATAAAATATGGAAATGATGGCAAATGACCCAAATAATATATACTCTCCTGGTTTGTTACATGGTCATCATGAAAAAGGCACTTGCTCTTTACAGAACTGCAGAAATCATAACAATTCAGGGTTGCCTGTTTCGATTTGTACGTGAATTTGCTCTAACAATCTCAGTAGTGTCGGATAAAATAGTGTCTTACTGTTTGTGGAAGAAAGTAGAGTCCACTGCATAAACAAGGAGGAGATTGCTATTTGTCTAAAATTGGTTGCATGTTCCTGTAAAATCTTTCTAAGATTCAAATCACTTCTACCTACACTGATAAATTCCTTTGTGACTCCCTCCATTTTCATTATTTGGTGCCTTATTTATATATTTACTATAAGCTTGCCTCTGTAGCCTCTTTAATTTCCTAAGCGATAGCTTCAATGCTTTCAATTAACTGTTCTACAAAACTGGAAAGTATGTATGGATCAGGAAAATAATCCTTTTGAAGTGGTAATTATCAAATGCTTGATAAATAAAAAGATAATACAAAAGACAAGGAGTTCTCGAGAGTTTACCACATTTGATGCACTCAATCACTGTGTGCCATATGAACCCCTTTGTTCTTTGCCAAAATTGTCTGGTACATGTGCTGGGCACTTCTCTCCATGCTGGGCGTTTACTTCTAAAATAAGATGACAAGGTAATTGCATTTGTTTATTACTTAATATGTTGCTCAGTTTCATTTATTAGAGGGAATAAAGCACTCTAGTAATGCTTCAGGTACTCGGCAAAAATGTAATTGTCAGATTGCTCCTCCTTGGGCCAGTCTCAATGTCGCAACCAGAAAATGATGGTGGTTTGTCTTGCAATGCTCTTAAGAAGGTTGCATTGACAACTATACGGTCTTCACTTTTACAGACACTCTGTTCTTCTAAGGTCCCTGATCACTAGTGGAGATTGGAGACTGCTTGCTTTGCATGAGATTGAACACAAGCAATAGATTTGGGTTGGGTTTGAAAGAATTTTCTTTTACGAACAAATTTTTTAGAGGGTAGCCCAAAGAGTTGTCAGTGGTTTTCAAAGGGAGTGATCATTACCTTCCTCAGACATAATTTCTCTTAGAAGAGTGATGTAGGGTTTTTCTCTGTAGAGGATGTAGAGCTGCATGCTGAGGACCTAGTAAGCATAATACCATATAAAGAACTCTTCATGCTTATAAAGAACAGTATGAAAGATGAATTCTGTCTAAACATGGCATGAAAAATGTGGGGTTAGATGTGTAACCGTAAATATTCTTGAAGCCCATTGCACCATACTGGCTGGATCATGTGGAGTCTGATAAGTTCAAACGGGTGTATGCACATTTTGGACTTCAAATCTGTGGGAATGTTGGAAACATATCCAAGAAGTTGTTGGATTTTTAATTTGGGGCAGTGGAAGGTTTTATAGAATAGTTCTTTCTGCTTCCTTGTGTAAGGACACACAAATTGCTGGTATTGGTAGTCACTGTTGATAGCCTTGCATGGGGTCACTTTTTATATGGTTTTGACAGCGACAAGTTGCTTTTTGTCCATATTGTTTTGCTCGGTGGATTTAAACACACACAGATTTGTAGGTGCTTCCTTTTGTATGTGCGCCTGCTCACCTCTATATAAACTGATAAAGTGCATGTTTGTCTGCATTTTTATTTGTCTTGCAATTTTTTTTGAATGTTTAAATGACACCCCCCATAGTGCAGTGCCCATAACACGCATAAAACCAAACAAGAAAAAGTACAGATTATATATATATTTTTATATATTTAATACACTAAGCATATGTCCATTAAAAGGCCGGTGTAATGTCCCAAATAAAAAAAAATTGAATAGCCGTTCTAGGGAGGTTAACACCCCCCAAAAAATACAATTAATACACTTAATCTAATACAACCATATGATGAGAAATAGTGTTCAACTTAATAAAATAAATATAATATCCTTATGCCCAAAGAAAAGTTTAAAAAAAAAAAATAATAATCATCTAAAGGTCAATGGGCTTCAAGGAATCTTTTATATAATGATATGTTTTTACTGTGATCTGAGTGGCAGGTCAGGTTTTCTGGAAGTAGGCGTGATGTGCAGTTTCACATGCCACCTCCTTATTCAATTGTAATTCAGGTATTTCTTGTTACTGAACTTATTTTTAAACAAAGTATATTTTATTAACTTATTCAATTTCTTTCATATTAAGAATCCCAAATTCACATTAAGAGTTCAAATTCAGGAATCTGAGAGCGGCTCGTGGCACATACCCATAGTGGGTGGTGATGATATTGAGACCCCCAGGGACTGGCTCTGTATTACCAGGTGTCAACAGTTTGAACTTGGACAGAACCAGAGTCATGTATCACAAGAAGGGGAATCACAGAGTTACTGGCAACTATCAGACTTCAAACATACCCATGCCCAGGCAACTACCAGAGAAAACTGCAGTGTTGAGGAGTTGGAAGTTTCAAGACCTGCGTGCAGAAATGGCACACCTTCAAATTCATATAAAAAAAGCTTCTCCAGTAGGGCAAGAAGAAAGGATAGTAAGAAGCAGGGCAGTTCCCCTTTAAGTTATAGTCAATCTTTACATCCTAGGAAGATACAGGAAGAGAAGAAGCTGTCGCCATGACCATTTTTATTTGGTACTCAACTTGCATCATTGAGGACTTTGTTAATGCTGAAATACATTCAGCACTGTCATCTGCGGCTTAACCAGTTTGAAGATTCCGAGTGATTAAGTGCATACATGTTTTCCAATCAACAAGTGAAGGAAACAACTCCATCTTTTCGTTGTCTTTTTTGTTGAGGATCATTTTAGTATAAACTACTAATCAAAGGTGCTAGCTTTCCGCGTGATAAATTTCTAGCAGTAGTTCACTACATAAATTGTGGTTGAAACCAATTTGTTTAGCATGCAACTTCTGTGGTCATGCAGTGAGGCCGCCAAAGGATTAACCCTTGATTACACAAATTCGTTTTGCCCTCTTGAATGCTCTGCCTTTCAGCCATTGGAGCTTTTAAGATGAAATGTGGGTGAGATATTCAAGAAATTATACATGTATCAAGTTTTAATTGAAAAAACAGTAATGCAGTTTTTTTGGCCAGTCAGACATTACAATCAGTCCACTTACTCCTGGAACATTCTACCAGTTAAATTTTATGAGTTGGCTTTTTCAGCGAATGCCTTATTCAGAGAACACTAGAAAATTTGAAGAAGCTCAATATAGCTTTTATTCTTTACATGCAAGGAATATTTGATATTTTAATAGTGAAAGTATATCTGGAATTCTTTTGGTAACGAGAGTTTCAGATTTTTTTGTTTTTTTCCAAAGTCTTGTTAATTGATACCAAATTATACTAGAACTTGCTATAATGAATATATGTTTTTTTTGTAGATTGTTCGATTGATACTAAAATTTGTTGTTACTGTTACTAATAATCTCTCACTATTTTAGAAGCAATCTGACAGGCATAAAGGGCATTGAAGCATATTGCACAGATGAATACTAAAAAAGTGGTCTAATGGAATAAAAATTCTGAGTGTATGCTACTATTTTATAGGAGAGAATATTTAAAATTATTATTATTTTATTTATAATTAAAGTTTACATAAATTTTGTCCGCTCATATATTTACAATTGGTAGAATATCTTCCTACAAAATAGAAGCACATATGGGAAACTCTAGCCTCCATTTTTTTCACCTCAAACTTTCCCCCTAAAAAATACACAGCTCCTCACTTTTAGGAAAAGATTCTAAAATTTCCTTTTACCATACCTTTCATTTTTCATGGGGCCACCCCCTCATTAAAAATAGGAGCAGCAGCCCCTTCCATGGGACCCCTGCCTAAGGTGTTCTCTAACAACAGCCAAAGCTAGAATTCAAACCAATTTAAGTGGTTATTCAAGACATGATCATTCAATCACTGAAAAAGTTACCATACTCACAAATCGAATTCAAAGGAATTTATAGTTCAGAATGATTTTAAAATAGACACGAGTGACATTCTGACAACCACCAATTAAAGATGTTGAATGGCTTAGTAAGGAAGCTCATTGAGCAGTTAGAAAGTTGATTCATGGAGATAACGTGAGTCAATTGATAGGAATGCCAAATGTTACACAAGAATTTTGATTATGATTATAATGATTAGAATTAATAAAGGGAAGAGTGATTGATGGCCTGGAAGGTTGTAATATGATATTTGAGATAGGGAGACTTGAAGAAATACCAAGTATGGGAGTAGTTTTGTAGGAGACTGAGTTGAAAGAATAGTGCAATAGAATGTTTGCTTGTAATAGTATTAATAAAGAAAGAATTAAATTGGAGCAGTGCAGGAATTCTAAGACATAGAGACACAGTTGCACAAGTATCAAAATACTTTATTCAATACGTAAAACCCTCGTTGATGAGGACTTAAAGTCCTCAATGCAATTCGGGTTTTTATTTATAACATCTTTTGAAACTTCTACAACATTTGTTTTCCTCGTCTTAGATTTTTTGCACACAACTCCATTCTAGTTCTTTCTCTAGGTAGGTATATCATCACTCAAATCATTTTGTCCAATTTTTTGGATGATTTTATCTCACATGCATTATTCTTGTCTGAAAAGATGGGGATGCTTTTCTGTCTGAGTTTGAATCACTTATTTTTGTCTTTTGCTTTGTCATCTGTGACTTTCCACTTTTATTCTTTCTTGCAACTTTAAAATTGGATCGTTTAGAGTTATAAACATTCAACTGCCGCAACGTCCACTGTTGCATCATTCTGTACTCTATTATCGATTTCTTTTTTGTTAGCTAGCTTTATAGACAATTTTAATTAGGTAATAAGATATTTTTACCTTTTGTTTATATCTCTAATTGCCCTCGTGTTTCTACAAGATTTTGTGACTATCCATTTTCATTATCTTGGTCATTCACATGTCTACTAAATTTGTTAGTAAAGTCTATGCAACATTTTTGTTTGTTGATTTAAACAGATTTTGTGATAATAACAATGGTGACATACTGAGTAAATATCTGTGGAAATTTTTTCAAATAAATGGCGTATTGAATAATGAGATGAAATGGCGTATTGAATAATAAGATGATGTATGCTGATCTTAGGACACATCAAAAGTACTTAAGGATTACATGTAGTCCACACACGATATTTAGTACACATGAAAAGTACATAACAGGGGTTGCATGTAATCTACATATTGTCAAGACACTAAATAACGGATGATATTTGATTCAAATTGCCTTAACAGAGGGCAAAAATATGGTGCATGAATGGTGTAGATTATTTCCAAACTGTTGGGAAATAAGTTTTAACGTTCCATACTTTGGACTTTTTGTGCGCCTTAGTGCGAGCGTTTATTAACCCCTGGCCAACAGGAGCTATTGCGTTCAATTTTTCTCAAAATTTTAACCAATAAAACCCTAACCACCCAATCACTTATCAAAGCTTTTTGGTTGACTGCAATTAAACAACATGTGTCTAAGGTTGTAATCACGAGTATTTATTTAATATTCCCTGCCTTTTGCCAGGTACGATTGTATTTGTAAATTCATTTTTCAATCAATCTTTCTCTTCGCAGTCGATCACTTCTTCCAAGAAGCGGATTCTCAAATCTTTTAAAAAATAAAATAAAAAATGAAGACAATAAGATGTAATTTTGTTTTCTTATTACGCTGGAGGCGTTCTCTTTGCAGAAGCCTTGGCTATAAAAACGTCTGCTTCTCTGTCCCCACACCATAATTTCTGCCACGTTAGTTTTTCCCCGTCTGTTTCACATAATATCATTTTGCCATCTGCGTTTCACGTGTCATTAAATCGGGGTTTGTTAAGTTGGATTTTTTAGTGCAGAGTTGGTTTTCATTTGTTGCGCTCTTGCTAATTTTGTATTACCGTCGACCAATCCGATTGCTTTCAACCAATATTTTTTTTCCCTCCATTGTCAGATCCAACCATATTTTTTTTCATGGTTCTGCTCTATTATAGTGTTTGGAGTAGTTTATAAACATATAAGATCCCTTCATATTTTCATTATATAAATATTTAATTTAATTATATTAGTATTTTTTAATATTTTTAAAGATTTAATTAGAAATAATATATTGTGTATTTTTACACATCATTGGTGAAAATAATAATGTATATGGATATAGTGAGGAATAACAATGAAATGATTAATAGTTTTTATATATTATCCATTGGTATTGTTGTTGGCCCTCTCAAAGAGGCCGATATTTTTGAGGAGTTTCTAACTAATACAAAAGAAAGTGATAATGTTTGTGTGAATCCAATGCGACATATGCACGATGACACCTACTTTGTTGGAGCCCACCTCCCTGATGTAGAAAGTTTCATAAACAAGGTAACTCAATCACTTGTAACCCTAATATAAATATTGAAGTTCCTAACATAATATACAAAGGGCTATGTTTCGTACCTCATAGGAAGAATCTCTTGCAACAAATGTGTTTGAGGCATGTACCAATGTTGTTGGAATGGTATCAAAGAATCTATTGCATGCACATGTTTTGAAGAGAGAGAGGTTCGCGTCATGCTAGACCTTATGAAAAAGGTCCATGGAACATATCTGGGACTTGAAGGATTGTACAAATTCCTTTGTGAGATGGTGGATGATTAGCTTTGTGGAGGTGGTGGCAAGCCTTACATTGAAAATGCCATTACATATTATATTAATATCATGTAATACTGTGTAGTCTAGTTGTTATTGTGCACCGCTACACATTATAAGTTTTGAATCTAAAGGCATAGTATTGCCACAAAGATGATTTTTGGTGCATGACCACAACAATCTTTTCATAATATAGAGACTCGTGTTTTATCACATCTGGGATTAAAAGAGTTTTAATCCTAATTAGACAAATTGGTGGATAAAATTGGAATGTATAAAATAAGTATAAATTAAACACTTCTGATTTGGAACTTGCTATTTATGGAAATATGTTAAGGGAATGCACAGAACAAGAATTACTTAGTTGTAGATGAAACATGTAAGACTGAGACTACAACTACGAAATTAATTGTGTGGCTCTAAGAGGTCACTATGAATCGAGAATACGGATTTGCATCTACCTAGGACAAGGATGCATTATTTGGACGAAGTCAGCTTGCATTGGTGTCTATAGGGCATGTCGACGTCCGATAGAGTTTTTGCCTTCTATGTAAAAATGGACTTGTGCACCTTCCTTGTAAGTCCTATGTGTGTGAACGGCTATGTGCGATTCGCTACATAAGCCATTGTGTACCTTCTTTTTCACTTGGAACTCTAGCTCAATAGAACACGACGAATAAACAAGATAAATTAGAAAAAAAAAGTTAATGGTTAAAGTTGTGCTTAACTTCAACATCCCCTGTGTTGAACATTGCTACATACCAATGCTCCAAAGAGTGATCAAACTCCATGTAATTCTTCCATGCTACGGTAGTGTGTGAAATATTGATGTAATGATAGATGCCGGTGTAATTAAGTGCTTCAACAATGACTTTTGATCTTTGAGGTGTATGTAGTCTTTGCTCAGGGCTACTAGTGTTGTGTGGACTCATAATTGGGAAGAATAGATGCTTTCCTCTCAATGTGCAATTAGACATTCAGTATTTTTTCATCATATGAGTCTTTGGTGAGAAAATGGTTAGAAAATGTAGCTTTATAGTGATCTTTTTATAAATTATTTGAATGGGACTTACAAAACGTGTGGAGTGACCCGCTAGGTGAATTGTGTAATATTCATAAATGGAACGATTTAACAAAAAATGGGTTTTACTCTAAATCCACAAATTCTGAAATAAAAATCAACAAACCTTAGTTTGCAACAAATGTTCCAAAACCCTTACCAAACCTCTAGAAACCCTAGGCGCCCAAATGCAAGGGATGTGAAGACAAATTTCAACGACTAATTTATCAAAAAATCAGCTGAATACTTGCAAATATAAGCAATAAATTGATAAATGGAAAATTATACCTTTTTGCCAAATTATTGAGGATCAAATGCAACTTTATGATGGTTGCAAAAATATGATTTTTCTCTCAAACACAACTGTTCCTTGCTATTTTCTGCTTCAAACCCTCACCAAAAATATGCCACATGTACCCAAAAATCAAGGAAAATTTCAGTGAACCCCTAGGGCATCCAAAATGGCCCAAAAAGTCCTCCAAGCCAATCGTCCAAGTCGTCAAGGTGCAAGAAAAATAGCAAAAAATTTATGGAGTAAGATCCCAACTTTCATAAGTGAAAATGATCAAGAAAACCTGTCAAAATAATTAAATAATAATCTAAAAATTATTATTTAATATTCGATCAAATTAGAGCCTCAAATCTTTTACAATTCTTCTCCAAAACCACACGCCAATATGTAGGAAATTTAGTAATAAATTCTAGATTATTAATTTGCATGAATAGACCTCGAAAAGGATCCTTTAACACTCCTACAAGCCTCCAAACCTAGTCGTTCCACTTCAAAATTAATGCAAATAATAATCAAAAATATTATGCAACAAATGAACCTCAAATTCTCCACCAAAACCTCACAATGGCTTCTCAAAGCAAATCACCCCACTTTAGGGCAAGTAACAAAACCTCCTTTAGCAAAGGTGGCATCAAAAGACACCTTTTGTAGAATGATCAACACCAAATCTGTGAACACCTATTGGATATGCATCCCAATAGCTTCTTCAAGCACGAAGAAATAATTATCAAATTCAACATGTCTTCAATTGTGATCTTCACTTTGTATTTGTACCTTCCAAAGGGGGGCGAACCACCTTGAAAAGGTAAAATACCTCATAAGTCTCACTTACCCTTTTTAGAATATATTTTTTTTTCCTTGCTTTAGCTCCCAAGTCAACATTCTCTTTTTTGAATATAATATTAATTAGTTGCCTCAATAAAATAATAATTAAAATTAATTTTAGGCAATAAATTAATAATTAATTCAAATAAATCCTTTGGTGGTAAAAATCACTTTTATCAAATATTCTATTAATTAAATAACAATTATCTTAAGAGAAAATGATAAAAATCACTATTTTAGCAATTAATAATTAACTAATAAAATATAACCCCCAAAATGATTCCTTTAGTCTATGGGGGAAGTATACTAAAGGTCTTCAATCCCTGCTTATACCTAGTGTGAAAATGGAGACATCACAGTCCTCCCTTCCCACAATTGCTTGCTCTCAAGCAATCCAAAACAAGGCTTCTTTGATAGAGCATTTGCTACTACATTGTTTTTACCTTTCACATACTTAATATCAAAGTCATAAGCTTGCATCTTGCTTACCCGCTTTTGTTGCCTATCATTCAACTCCTTTTGATTGAGGAAGAACCTCAAGCTATTGTGATTCGATTTTACAATAAATTTGCCACAAACCAAATATTGTCTAAACTTACTTAAAGCATGCATAATTACTTACATCTAGTCATAAATTGAATAAGCTTTCTATGAATCCTTGAGTTGCCTACTCTCAAAAGTAACAGGATGTTTATTTAGCATTAAGACAACCCCTATCCCTTCACTTGAAGCATCACATTCAATCATTAAAGGAATAAAGAAATATGGAATAACAAGAACTAGGCAAGAATACATTACCTCTTTAAGATTTTCAAATGCTAGTTGGGCTATTTTGGACCATTTGAAAGCCCATTTCTTAGTCAAATTAATTAAGGGGGCAGTGAGTTGTGAGAAACCTCTCACAAATCTCTTTAAATAACTACAAATACCACAAAAACTCTCAATTGTGTGAGTGTAAAGGGAATAGGCCAATTCATGTAGCTGCAATTTTTTGTTGGTCCACTTGCACACCTTGTGCATTGATGACATGTTCTAAATACAAAATATTTGTTAATCCAAAATCACACTTGAATTTTTTTGCAAATAAAGAATGCTGCTCCAATGTGCCCAAGACCAAATCCAAGTGCCTCAAGTGCTCCTCCAAGGTTTTGCTATACACAAGAATGCCATCAAAGAAAACTAGCACAAACTTCTTTAGATATTTACCAAACATATTGTTCATACATGACTGAAAAGTAGCTGGGACATTAGTCAATCCAAAAGGCATAACCAAAAACTCAAAAAGCCCAAAATGATATCTAAAAACAATTTTATGAACATCCTTTTCTTTTATGATCCGTAAACACCACTGATAAACTCAGAGTGAAATTTTAAAAGTACGGACTCTGAATTTCTCAACTTATAAGATGTTGGAATGATTAAAAAACTGATGAAAATCTAATCTAAATCAAGTTTCAAAACTGAAATAAAGGTGAATTGATAGATCACAATAATTATCCATTGAAACCGTCAGAATTTACCAAATTCTTGATTTTATCCAATTTCTCTTAAATGATTAATTTTTGCATTCTGACTAAAATTTGAAATATAATCTGTAAATTAACTAAAAATGAAATGCAAAACTGAATTTAAAGATCAAAACACAGAAATTGTTTACAGGGTTCAAAATTCCTACGTCCCCGGGTTTTTAGCGAATCGATCCATTAATGTTGCTAAATTTGCAAGCCAAAATATTACTTACAATCAACAAAATAGATCTACTCTCTGTAAAAATAGTGTTTTAGACCTTCGAAAGACCTTGGCTGACTCAGCACGTCCTTCACCTTCCTGAATCACACGTAGAGGCTTCTTCAAATTGAAATTGGAAACTTCTGTAGCTCAAAACTACATCACCAATTCTCCAAAATAGGCAAATTAATATACTTCACAGCGTATTAGAATTTTAAACAAGTTTGTAGTTTACTCCGAGCTCTGGTTCGGCCTCTAAGGGCTCTAAAATGACCAAATACTGTAAGTGGGTCTATAATCTCCAATACACAGTCGGCCAGAAGCTTACCTTTAAATACAAGTTCGCGCCTTTCAAGACACCTGGAAGTCCATAGCACAAGCAGTCAAAGCTTATCTCTTTTGGATGGCAGGTCAAGAGTTAAAAACCATCAGCCTCCTCCTTTTTTGGCACTTTGGGTTTATCTTTATCCCACATGTGTGGGTGGAGAGGATTAAACAAGGCTTTAAAAAGCCTTTGAGCGCCATTTCCTCCGTGGGTTTATCCCACATGTAACGGTTTGGGGATAGGATAAGGCTTTAAAAAGCCTTTGGCCGCCCACTTATCATGTGGCTTCGGCCACATAAGAGTCTTTTTTAATTTCAGGATCGGGCTTAGGCATGCAGACTTGCCAAAGAGCTCAGCTCCCATATGACTCGGCCGTAGTTCTATCCCGCTCCCTCGGGCTCACCACCTTGCTTGGTCTCGCCACCTTGCTTGGTCTTCGTGGCAATGAATTATCCTTCGAACTCGCCATATGGCTCGATCAACGAGCTTATCTCACGCTTAGACACTTAACTCCACTTGGCATAAATAGTGACATGGCATGTTGATGACGTGGCATGTCATCGAACCATTTTTTTAAAAAAAAATTCAATATGCCATGTGTCGACCTCTGATAGGTTTGAATGTCGAAACAACATCGAAACACGTGCCACATGTAGAAAGTGACATTTTTCAACCAACTTCAAATGGCCATAACAGGAGCTCCCGAACTCGAATTTACATTTTGAAAAATGCACCAGAAAGATCTCAAAGAGATCTACAGTGTGCCTCCATTGAAACTCTAAATTGGAACCATTATTAGAACCCAATTTTTGATCATTTTACCTTGATTTGGTGATAATCGAATCTTAAATCAATCTTGGAAAAATAAGTGGTACCATATATATCATCCATTGTTTTATTAATCTTGAGTGTTGGATACTTATTCTTGATGGTCTTCTTATTCAACAAGCTGTAATCAATGCACATCCTCATATTAGCATCCTTTTTCTTACTAGAACAACTAAAGAAGTAAAAGGACTTGAGCTAGGCCTTATGTGTCCCATATCAAGTAATTCTTTGATGCTGAGATTTTTTTGAAAAAAAATTGTGTATGAGTTTTTAATTCTCAACGTTTCGGATAATCTTCCATAATCCTTCATCAGGGGAAATTATGATAAGTGGAGCAATAGGACCAAACAATTTAAAGAAAATGAGATGACCGTTGCAAAAAGAGTTTCTAAAAACAAAAAAAATATAGCCGCTATAAAAAGTTTCTAAAACAAAAAATAACCGATATAAAATTTTATTTAAAAACCAAATAAAGAAACCATAAAGAATAAAGAAAAAATAAAATAAGAATTAAAACGTCACAAATAAAATAGACAATATTTAAATTCACAAGCAAAGGGAATTAAATAACATGTATTGTTTAAATTAAAACAAAACCTATAATATATAATATAATAAGATAAAAGGAATGAAGAAACTAAAGAAAAGAAAAAGAAAAATATACACCCCAAGGACAAGCTAAAAATGATTAAAAAATGAAACAAAGAGGGTAACCTAAATTGTGAAAACCAACGGTTTCCAAGCATGATTAATTCCTAGACCCTCATCCCTATTTAGATTATTAGGGTGTTTTAATATTTCAATTGCCTCCCTTAACTTACATTTGTGAAAGTGGTCTTCTGTGACAATGACTTTAGCTTGCTCTATGTATATAACATTTTTTTTTTAAGAGTGTTCGACAAGAACTGATTTATCTTTCCTTTCAAGTCGAATGTTATTTAATTCTAGTTTGAATAGATCTACTAGTTTCTCTTATGTAAGGAATGCCACATGAGCAGTCAACAATTTCTCCTATATAACAGTTTTTTCTAAATTTTTTTTAGTAATCTTATGGACTGTGAAAGCATCAAATCTTTGAATTCTTTGATGATTTTTTAAATATCTTCCTTGAAAGCTCTTGGATGGCAGTAAGGAGTGACAATAACTGGTTTGACACCCATTTCTAGCTCAATATTATGTTCAAAACCTCTATCTTATGGCAAACCACAAGGTAAATCATCAAAGACATGAACATGCTTGTCAAAAATAGCTTGTAACTTACCATGAGGGGGCTGTTGTTTTATTTTTTTTGAATTTGTTGTGATAAGGCAACTTGCTGCCCAAGCAATTTGACCTCTTCTAAAATCCCTTTCCATCCTCTTCATAGGCACATCTTGTGGAGTACCATTTGCTAGACCCTTGAGGACCACTTCCTTGCCCTCTTTGAAGAATTCCAACTCCATAGTTTTATAATTTTGAGTGAATTCACCTAAGGAATGCAACCATTGAACACCTAAAATAATATCAATATCTCCAATGTCAACAACATAAAAATCATCAATTACCTTGTGTTTCCCAAGAGTGAGTGGGAGTTGTGGCAAATTTTTGGAGCAAGAGATGGTGAATCCATCTACCATGGTCGCATTGAAACTCTTGTAATCTGTGGCTTCTAATGCCATCTTCTTAACCAATCCCCCATCAATGAAATTATGTGTGGCTCCACTATTAATCAAAGTAATCACTCTTTGACCCTTCAATGTGCCTTTTACTTTGAAAGCATGATACTTGGGAGCTCCTGAAAGAGAATTAAGTGTGCTACCCAAGTCTTGTGTGTCCTCATGCACATGCTCATCAATGACATTGTCATTCTGTTCATTATTAGTATCAACAATATCAAAATCTGAATCATCATCAATTACCTCAATGTAGTAGACATGTCTTTTACCCATGCAACAGTGGACTTTGGTCCATGGATTCTTGCAAGTGATACATAAGCCTTGCCTTCTTAATTCATCTCTACAATCCTTCATATTGCTACTATAGGGCAGTGATCTATGAGGTGGCACATATGGTGTATAAGGCTTATTTTGTTGCTCATTGGGTGGTGACCTAGGCTACCCACTTTGTGCTCTTTCCTACCCACTAAAATCAAACCTTGGTTGCCATGTATTTGCCTCTTTGGGAAGAGAATATGTGGCTGTCTTTTTTGCCCTTCATAACCCCTATATGTTGAACCTTCTAAATACAAAGCCTTAGTGATAACATCTTGTAAAGAAAGAGGGTTAAAATCCTTAACCAAACCCTTCAAGGGCTCAATCACACCCTTAATAAACAAAACAACCAACCTCTTATCACTAATATTAGGTACCATAAATGAAACCTTTTGAAAATAAGCAACATACCTTTCAACATCATGGTCTTGCTTGAGTTGTGCCAACTCACAAAAATGTATTTCTAGATTTTTTCTATCAAACCTCTTTGTGATCTTTTTTCCAAACTCTTTCATGGTGGTAATAGATCTATGGCCTTGTGTGATTGAGCCATGAAACCACCACTCATGAGCAATAACCTCCAAATGTAGGGTGACAAATTTTAGAGCCTCATCCTTAAACATGGGGTTAAGTGATAGATGTCTCTAACTTCTGCAACCATGATCTCACAAGATGTTTATCAGTACCATAAAAAATAAGAAGAGAATTCTTACCCAACCTTTGTTGCAAATATCTATAGGGATGCTTATTAGAAACCTTGGCTTGGATCTTTCATCTCACAATAATTTTGAAAAGACAACAGTGCTTGCCTGACAAAGCTTAGGGCTCCATACTCCTTTTGGTAAATCTCCAAAGTATCATCCCTTGGCATCCTCATCTCTACTATTAGTTCTCTCTACAGAAAAGTGGCCTTGAAGAATTTTGGGGTGGGGGTAAGGGGGAGGGATGAGGGCGGCTTAATAGAAACCCTCTCACTATCACTCGATTTTTCTTCTCCATTGAAGGGGTGGTCTCTGTTGGGATTTGTAGTATACTTCAACATAGCTATAATTTATATACCCAAAGTACGCTGAAGATCTTTTTGGCTTTCTTTGATCAAGCTTTGTAAAAGTTTAACTTGCTTTGAAGTAAATCCATTAGGCTCTTGATCCTCCATAGTCTTTTTTATTTTTTGATAACACAATATCTCTTTACCTACTTGCATACAACAACCAACTCACAGGTAGACAAGATTGGTGCTCTAATACCACTGTAATTTTCTCAAATGAGATGATTTAACAAAAAATGGGTTTTCCCCAAAATCCACAAATTTTAAAATTCTGAAATAAAAATCAGCAAACCCTAATTGCAATAAATGTTTCAAAACTCTTACCAAACCCATAGAAACCCTAGGCACCAAAATTCAATGGACGTGAAGAGAAATTCCAACCACTAATTTATCCAAAATTTAGCTGAATACTTACAGATATAAGCAATAAATTGATAAATGGAAAATTGTCCCTTTTTGTCAAATTATTAAGGATCAAATGAAACTTTATGATGGCTACAAAAAGATGATTTTTATCTCAAACACAACTATTGTTCTTTGCTATTTTCTGCTTCAAACCTTGCCAAAAATACACCACATGTGCCCAAAACTAAAATAAAATTCCAGCAAACCCCTAGAGCATCCAAAATGGCCCAAAATGTCCTCTAAGCTAATCGTCCAAGTCACTAAGGTGCAAGAAAAATAGAAAAAAAATTATGGAGCAAGATCCCGCCTTTCACAAGTGAAAATGATAAAAAAAACATGTCAAAATAATTAAATAATAATCTAAAAATTATTATTTAATATTCTATCAAATTAGAGCCTTAAATCTTCCACAATTCTTCTCCAAAACCCCACGTCAATATGTAGAAAATTTAGTAAAAAATTTTAGAATGTTAATTTGCATGAATAGACCCCAAAAATGATCCCTCAACACTCCTAAAAACCTAGTCACTCCAAACCTAGTCACTCCACTTCAAAATTAGTGCAAATAATAATAAAAAATATTATGCAACAAATAAACCTCAAATACTCCACCAAAACCTCACAATGGCCTCTCAAAGCAAATCGCCCCACTCTAGGGCAAGTAATAAAATCTCCTTTAGCAAAGGTGGTGTCAAAATCCACTTTTTGTAGAATGATCAACACCAAATATGTGAACACCTATTGGGCATGCATCACAATAGCTTCTTCAAACATGAAAAAATAATTATCAAATTTATCGCATCTTCAATTGTGATCTTCACCTTGTATTTATATCTTCCAAAGGAGGGCAAACCACTTTGAGGAGGTAAAATACCTCATAATCGTCACTTTCCCTTTTTAGAATATCTTTGCATTTCTTTGCTTTAGTTCCTAAGCCGACATTCTCTTTTTTGAATATAATATTAATTAGTTGTCTTAATAAAATAGTAATTAAAATTACTTTTAGACAATAAATTAATAATTAATTAAATAAATACTTTAGTGGTAAAACCCACTTTTATCAAATATTCTATTAATTAAATAATAATTGCCTTAAGAGAAAATGATAAAAATCACTATTTTGGTAATTAATAATTAACTAATAAAATATAACTCCCAAAATGATTCCTTTAGTCTATGAGGAAGTAGACTAAAAGTATTCAATACCTACTTATACTTGATGTGGAAATGGGGACATCACATTTTGAATTTGAGAAAATAGCCATTATTTGGTGGGAGGATGTAGTCGACGAATTTAGACAACTCTAGTGAGTGGGATAGCCCTGAAGGAGCAATCTTGTTTGAGAAGCAAAGACAACTAAGCTAGAAGTGTGTATTAGTGTTGGGATGATCTTAGGATGTTTGGAATGAGAAATAAAAATGTTTTGTACCAGATTTGCTCAAGGGTAAGATTCATCCACATAGAAGTAGAGGAAAAGTGGCATAGAGCCATGGAATTGGGCATGAGCTAAGCATGTAAACATATTAGTCATAAGTACACTGTTTTAACAATAAATGTTAATTTTAGTGTCTACATTTGTCCTCATTTTATTTTAGTAATGTAACAAAGCAAAATTACTAGAGTAAAAGGAAAACATTATCCTTGAACTTACTTATGAAGAACAGTCTTGAATGTAAGCCATGTGCTGAACAATGCTTCATTCAAATCTGCAATGAAACATATATAAATCAATCTTTACTTAAGATGGACATTTGAAAGTAAAGAAAATAAACTTATAGATTAAAATAATAAAAAAAAAATACCCTTGTTTGGATATATGAATTGTTGTATTTTTTGATGCAAAAATTAGTGATTGTAGAGGGTAGGACCTTTCAAGATGACTCTGCGTTGAAACACTTAAATTGGATTGTGCATGCCCCAATCCTCATTAAAAATAAAGTGTGCTTAAGAATTCAATGTGTTCTTGACTCCATAATTACATATCCATGGTAGTTGAGTAGCGAGGAATCCATGTAAGAATTCCAATAGATCAATCTAGTGCAACATTAATGTAAAACTGGTGCAAAAAAGTGAATCAATCGTTGAAAATGAAATGAAATTCATTTTTGTGGTAAAACTAGTGTAAAATAGTAAAATATGAGTTTGGTGTATATAGTGTAGATAATGACATGAGTTTTCATTCTATCTATGAAAAAATAGTGCAAAATTGAATAAAAAAAGTGACCATGTGCCGCACACATGCTGCCAATATGATATTGAAGTATATAGATTCTGGAACTGTTACAACTCCTCAAATTGTATTTAGAAAATGTAGTAATTTTTTTTTTCAAGACAACTTACTTAACATTATGTTTCACAACAACACATTACAACATAACTAAATATAATTTAAAATAATAGAACTTCAAATTTAAACATTGCATACAATAATTAACTTACATAACTCCAAGGATAGTAAATACAATATGACATAGCTACGACTGGTCTCATAATACAACAAATGTTCAACATATAAAAATTAAATATAATCACATTTACTTTAGGATTTCATCTTTAATATAAAATATAGATACCAAGCTCTTCAGAGCTCAAGTTGAACCAACTCGTGTATTGCTGACAATCTCTGGTGTGGTTTCCAGATAAGTAGTATTGATGTGGGGAGGGAGAGCATTATCCAAGTGATTTTTCACACCAACCATAGACCAAAAATCTTCCGTATAATTTTCTATCTGGGAATGTCCCTCTCTTCATAGATAGGTAGATAGAACGGTGCAAGAATCTAGAGAACTAGCTAGTACCTATGTGTGTATTATAAAATTAAACATGCAGTGTATCACAGAAAACTCATTTCTATTGCAAGATATCGCACTAAATTATAAATCATACATATTAAAAAATAATAAAATATTATTAATCCACAAGATTCATACTAATTACTTTTTTTAGAAACTATATCACATCACATGCTAAACAAGGAGTAAGCAAAGTATACATTTATTCATCCATGCATGAATGAATCTTACATTAAAATCAATCTTCAAATAGAAAATAATGACCACAATTCATATCACCTGAATATGTTTCACTTTAATAATAAAATATAGAATCCAAATTACTTATAATAAGATCCAAATATCTACATCTTATGATAACCCATATTATCATAGTCTAGTGTTCTAAGACATAACTACTAGTTTTCCATAATCGATCATACTAAGTAGTCTTAGATACATGGAAGCATATGAACTTACTAAAAAAAGCATATAGATAACAAGAAAGTCATACATATACATAATAGTCTAACCTAACATTTATTTACACTCTCAATATTGTATGCACGTATACATGTTGTCCTATTAACTGCTACAAACACATTGTTCAAGTAATATATAACACATACATTAATCAGTCAATGCAAATTATTATCCTTAAATTTAGTAGCCTCAATTCATGGGATAACCCATACAAAACTTGTCTATTTCATATTCCATGAGCTCTAAGCACGTAAAATAAGGCAAATCAATTATTCTCATATGTGATTTTTTCCTCAAAAAAATAATCTTTTTTTGAGAGTTTTCACCCCTTGCAATCTAAAGAATTTTCTATAGACTACATCAAGCTTGAAATCTTGTTGTCCATAGAATTTTCTTTGGACTGCACCCTAATGTGTAAGGGCATAGAATTTCTCTGCTACTGCACATGCAGAACTAGACAAATTCTCTGCCCCTACACATGGACCAACCATCGGGGGGAGACGGGGCAGGGTAATTAATAGGTATTAATTATCGTTTGCTTATATATTTAACCCATGTAAATTTCATTTTCACCATTTGTTTTTACTTCTTCCCCCCACCATTTTTGAGCTCTAGTGCATCCTTCTAGCCACCATTTCCACGTGTGATTGCGTTGTGCTTCATACACAGAGTTAACCTCTTCGAATCTTAGGTATGTTTTAATTTGTTTTGATTTCCATTTCTCTTTCATTTTGCCCTAGATTTCCATTCCTTTTTGCATCATTTTCATTTATTTTTTAAACCCTACATATTTTCACATGTTTTACAAAAATCCTATACCCACACCTTGTCCTTGAAACCCTCAAAACCCTTCACCTCTTACATTTTATTTAGCCCATGTGTTTTGTTTAAACCCTGCGTGTTACCATCAAAACCTCAAGTGTCATTTTGAAGTTTTTCGAAACCTTTTACATATCCCAATCTATGATCCAGGCAATAATTCAGGCAACAATTCAGGTGACAGTTCTACCTCAATTGATGACAAAATTTCTGGGAGCCATAACTTTTGCATTGTAGCTCCAATTGACTCACCGTTTGTACCGTTAGAAAGATAAGATTGAGGAGAACACGATGAGATGTCATATATCTCTGATTGATATAAGTGCCCCAAATTTCAATTTTAGTAATGTAGTCTAAAAATAGTAAGTTTCTAAAAAATAGTAATTCCTCAAATTCTGTATTGTTTTAAATCATGGAAGTCAAACCAATTAATATCCTTAGAGATTGGTGACCTGACACATCCTCCTCCTACCTTCAAAACATGTATAAATGAATATGTAACTTGAAATAAAAATCAAACATCTCTTCTCAGAGATAGGCATATGTTTGGGTCTACAAATTTAATGAATAAAACATCTCTTTTCAGAGATAGAATTATTGTTATTGTGTTGTTCTTATTTCTTGAATTATCTTTCAACCAAAGATTTTTGAGTTTTGAATCATTGGTATCAGAGTGGTTTATCTTTATAGTGTATCATATCGAGGATGAGATTAGATTACAGGAAGCTTGGGTGGAAAATAGAACCAGTAGACTATCCACCTATTCACTCCAAATGACTTCAAATGGTGGACAACACCGAGGCATCTGATCCTTTCAAGGAAATGGTGAATGAAGCTCTCCAGTAAAACAAGCACAAATGCTACAATAATTCACCCAAATTCTCCAACAAATTCTAATGAGAAATTCTGGCTCCTCATCTGCAACCCCACATCCTTTCAGTGCCTCAACACCCTTCAAAGTTCAGGTGAATTTTGATATCCCTATATTTGAAGGCAAAATCAATACTGATGTAGTAGAAAATTGGTTGGATCAATTGTCATATTATTTTTTTGTAAATAAATTCATCGATAAAGAGAAGATCACTTTTGTTCTTTTGAAAGCATCATTGCCTATCAAAAATTGGTGGGAAGTGTACAAAAAGAGATTCATTACATATGATATTGGCCTTAAGGCAAAAACTACCTGGGATGATTTCCCAGAAGTTGTAAAGGAAGAATACTACCCCATTAGAGCATATGATGATCTGTATATAGAGTGGCAACAACTTCACCAAGGTAAGGAACAATCTATTCAAGATTACACTGATGTTTTTCATCCTCTATATACGAGATTGGGCATCTAAGAAAATGAGAAATACAAGGTTCTCAAATATCGTGGTGGACTACAATGGTACATATGGGGAGAAATGGAACTCTCTAATTTAGAAACCCTCAGTGAGGTGTACAAGTTCGTAGTGAAGATTGAGTAGAAGTATGGAAGAATGAATATGAAGAGTCAGCATTCAACATGGAAAAGTGACAAAGAAGGTCAAACATGAGGCCAAAATCAGAAGCAAAAGTAAGGAAAGACTAGGAAGTGGTGTGATTATTATAAATCTGGAACTCACTCCAAATAAAAATGTCGAGCCATTAAGTCCCTACTTTTTGAGTCACAATCCTCAATATCTACTGCTCTATCTCATACATAGCCTGCATTTGAAGAGGATGAAGAAGAGATTGTAAATGCTGATCTTGATGCCATCATTGCTTCATCATAGACCCACAAGGAGAGGCCAGATGACAAGGAAAGGTTGTTTCATTCTATGTTATGGGTGAAAGGTAAGCCTTTGCATTTTATTCTTGATAGTGGGAGTCAAAAGAATTTAATTTTTGCTAATTTTATAAAAAGCTTAAATTTGTCCATGAAGCCTCACCCAAAGCTGTACAGTATTGGATGGTTTAGTCTAGGGAGAAACCTCTGTGTCACCCACCAATGTCTTCTCTCATATGAAATAAAACCTTTCCAAGATGACGTCTTATGTGATGTGGTCAATCTAGATGTTTGTGATGTACTCTTTGGTAAGCCATTCATGTATGATCGACATGGCATATTGAATCAAGAACTCAAAGGATCAATCTCACTCTTGGAACACGGTGCTACAGGGTACCAGAGGTACCACCGTCTACATCTATCTCCTTGATTAGTTCCAATAAATTTGTTCTCTTGGTGGTCAAGCCATAGGAATCCAAAAGGGCTGATGTTGCAGCCTTGACTACAAAAACAGCACAACAAAAGTTAATAGATAACAAGTTGAAGAAGTTTATGACCTTCCATCCATAGATTAATGGTCAGACAGAAATGGTGAAAAATTAGGCCCTACATAGCTCCATAAAGCACAATCCATTCCAAGTATGCATCAAGAATCAAGTTAAGACACAACTACCACACCTGATGAGGAATATTGATGTAATAGGGACAATTTATTCTCAAGGAGGGAGGAATGATCTGGGAAACAATTAGGTGACAATTCAAGTGACGGTTCTACCCCAATTAATGATAGAAATTTTAGGAGCCATAAATTTTGCACCGTAATTCTAATTGACTCACCGTTTGAACCATTGGAAAGCTAAGAATGAGAACATAGTGAGATGGCATGAGCTCTGCTCTATGGATTTTGAAACCCCAAAATCTAATGTAAGTTCCTCAAAGTTTAATTTTAGTAGTGCAATTTAAAAATAGTAAGTTTCTAAAAATAGTAATTCCTCAAATTCTATATTGTTGTGAATCATGGAAGTCGAACCACTTAATCTCCCTCAAAATTGGTGACCTTCCACATCCTCCTCCTACCTTCAAAACATATATAAATGAAGATGTAGCCCGAAATAGAAATCAGACATCTCTTCTCAGAGATAGGCATATGTTTAGGTCTGCAAATTTAATGAATAAAACATCTCTTCTCATTGATAACATTATTGTTATTGTGTTGTTCTTGTTTCTTGAATTATCTTTCAACCAAATATTTTTGAGTTTTGAATCAATGGTATTAGAGTGGTTTGTCTTTAGAGTGTATGATCTCGAGGATGAGGTCAGATTACAGGAAGCTTAAATGGAAAATAGAACCAATAGACTATCCACCTATTCACTTCAAATGACTTCAAATGGTGGACAACACCAAGACATCCGATCCTTTCAAGGAAATGGTGAATGAAGTCCTCCAGTGACAACAAGCACAAATGCTACACCAATTCACCCAAATTCTCCAATAAATTTTGACGAAAATTTTTGGCTCCTCATCTGCAACCCCACATCTTTTTAGTGCCTCAACACCTTTCAAAGTTTAGGTGAATTTAGATATCCCTATATTTGAAGGCAAAATCAATGTTGATATAGTAAAAAATTGGTTGGATCAATTGTCATCTTATTTTTCTGTAAATAAATTCACCAATAAAGAGAATATCAGTTTTGCTCTTTTAAAAGCATCATTGCCTGTCAAAAATTGGTGGGAAGTGTACAAAAATAGATTTAGTACGAATGATATTGGCCTTGAGGCATAACCTACTTGGGATGATTTCACAGAAGATCTAAAGGAAAAATACTACCCCATTAGAGCATATGATGATTTGTATACAGAGTGGAAACAACTTCGCCAAGGTAAAGAATAATTTGTTCAAGATTACACTGATATTTTTCATTCTCTATCTATGAGATTAGGCATCCAAGAAATTGAGAAACACAAAATTTTAAAATATCGTGGCGGACTACAATGGTACATACGAGGAGAAATGGAACTCTTCAATTTGGAAACCCTTGGTGAGGCGTATAAGTTCACAATGAAGATTGAGCAGAAGCATAGAAGAATGAATATGAAGAGTCAGCCTTTAAAATGGAAAAGTGATAAAGAAGGTCAAACACGAGGCCAAAATTGGAAGCAAAAGGAAGGAAATACTGGGAAGCAGTGTGATTATCACAAATCTGAAACTCACTCCAAAGAAGAATGTTGAGACGTCAAGTCCCTACTTTTTCAGTCACAATCCTCAACATCTACTACTCTACCTCATACACAACCTACAATTGAAGAGGATGAAGAAGAGATTGTCAATGCTGATCCTGATGCCATCATTGCTTCATCACAGACCCATGAGAAGAGGCTAGATGACAAGGTCAGGTTATTTCATTCTAAGTTATGGGTGAAAGATAAGCCTTTACATTTTATTCTTGATAGTGGGAGTCAAAAGAATTTAATCTCTAATAATGTTGTGAAAAGCATAAATTTATCCATGAAGCCTCACCCAAAGCCATATAGTATTGGATGGTTGAGTCCAGGGAGAAACCTCTGTGTCACCCACCAATGTCTTCTCTCATATGCAATAAAACCTTTCCAAGATGACGTCTTATGTGATGTGGTCAATCTAGATGTTTGTGATGTACTCTTTGGTCAACCATTCATGTATGATCGACATGGCATCTATGAATCAAGAACTTGAAGGATCAATTTCACTCTTAGAACACGGTGCTATAGGGTACCAGAGGTACCACCATCTACATTTATCTCCCTGATTAGTGCCAAGAAATTTGTTCTCATGGTGGTCAAGCCACAGGAATCTAAAATGGTTGATGTTGTAGCCTTGACTACACAAACAACACAAAAATAGAAGTCAATAGATAACAAGCTGAAAAAGTTCATGGCCTTCCATCCACAGATCAATGGTCTGATAGAAATGGTGAAAAATCAGGCCCTACATAGCTCCACAAAGCACAGTCCGTTCCAAGTATGCATCAGGAATCAAATTAAGACACAACTACCACACCTGATGAGAAATATTGATGAAATGGGGATCATTGCTTCTTAAGGAGGGTGGAATGATCTGACCAACAATTCAGGTGATAATTTAAGTGACGATTTTATCGCAATTGATGATAGAACTTTTGAGAGCCATAACTTTTGCACCGTAGCTCCAATTGACTAACCGTTTGAACCATTGGAAAGATAAGAACGAGAACATGGTGAGATGGAATGAGATTTGATTGATGGATTTTGACCCCCCAAAACCCAATGGAAGTGCCCCAAAGTTCAATTTTAGTAGTGCAATCTAAAAATAGTAAGTTTCTAAAAATAGTAATTCCTCAAATTCTGTATTGTTATAAATCATGGAAGTCGAACCACTTAATATCCCTCGAGATTGGTGACCTTCCACATCCTCCTCCTACCTTCAAAACATGTATAAATGAAGATGTAACCCAAAATGGAAATCAAACATCTCTTCTCAGAGATAGGCATATGTTTGGGTTTGCAAATTTAATGAATAAAACATCTCTTCTCAAAGATAAAATTATTGTTATTGTGTTTTTCTTGTTTCTTGAATTATATTTCAACCAAATATTTTTTATTTTTGGATCAATCTATGTCTTCAAACCCTTCTTCCCATATGCATCTCAGATAAATTTCTCTGAGAAGCACAACTCCCTACATGATGCACTTCAGATAAATTTTTTCGAAGGGTACCTAGTCGACCCCATTGGTGCACTTCAAAGAATTTTATTTGAAGTGCACCCATTCTACCTAAATACAGTGTAGGTCAGAGAAAATTATCTAACCTACACCCAAACGTTACCCTCCTCGAGTCATGAATGTTAGATAATTTTCTATGTTTACACCTTTAAGCATTATTTGTGTCATCTAGAGAATTTTCTCTGGATTGCATGAAAGAAACCTACTTGGGGTGTAATTTAGAGAATTTTCTCTAGACTACATCTAAACCATTCAAATTTCATGTAGTTCAAAGAATTTTCTCTGAACTACATAATCTCCAAACACATGCACTAGCACAATTTTTATTTGCCTCTACATTCTCCTTGCTAAACAAAAAATATACTATATAATTTTTTTGAAAATACTCATGTAGTTCCCTAACCAATGACAAAAGATTCTCCTACTAAGAGAACCATAAATTACAAATTTCAATGAGTAGTCTTGATGCCTATAGTTGAATCTAATGTAGACAAGATCTGAGACACAAAAATTGGTCATGTAGACATGACAGAGTTCTTATAGAGGCTAAACAAGGACCCCATTACACCTCACATGCAAGCTATCGTGAATAGTGGAATTCACTTGGCCACTGCATCCCCTATATCAACACATGATTCAAAGTTTATCTTAACATTTGTTACCTATTTTGACAAGCAAACTAGAACAGTTAAGGATGCAGATGGAAAAGTTATCATCCGGCTTGATGAGGAGTATTTTGACAAAATATTTCATCTCCCTGACATAGAAGAGTATTAAGATATTTTCATAAACTCAACCCAGGAACATTATGATAAAATTTTTGACAAATGTAAGAGGCACATCAACTCCCATTGGCTTAGGACTCCTCGGCACTCCATTTTTAGGTGGCCCAAAAACTTTTATCTCAGTGAATTATTAGAGAAAGTGGGAGATTTAATCACTCTTCTGAGCAGAGTTAAGGGGCTACCCACATCAAACATTTTTCAAAAGTGGATGTATCATAACATCTAGGTCATCAAGAGGGGTAAGCAAAATATATTTTGGGGAAAATAGATCAGTGATGCTATTTGTCACCAAATCTCTAAGGTGACTTCTTATCTCATGTTATTCATGACCTCTTATTTGGTATATGTTGTAGTTACCATGAAATATTTTCCACATTTAACTGGAAATGGTGATAGAAGTTAGGTTCCTGTGTATGAGTATTATCGATAATTGACCCTAAATGAGAGCATAAAACATTATAGAAAGGTCAATGATGCATTTTTTTACATGTAAATTTATATTTTTGACAAAGACTTTGAGAAGAAGAGAGTTTTCAGATGCAACATGGGAGCAAGTGAATAAGGTTGGTTGTATGTTCTTGTAATTCCCAACCTTTACCTACATGAGAGTAGGAGGGTTTAATGAATAACCACATATGTTGCCCAGATATTTGAGTGACAAGCTTATCCTAATGGAGATGTGTCGATAGATGATGAACGTGCACAAGAAATAATCCGATGCACATAATCCTAGTTTCAAGTTTCTAATCAACATTGCCTGGTATACAATGTCTACCACTCCAAAGGCCCAAATAATAGAAATTGAATTACAATGGATTACTCTCAAAAGGTTCAAGATTATGGAAGACTTTGACTACATAAAGATGAAAGAAAATCTCAAAGGGAACTACACTCATGTGCACATAATAGAGGACATTTGGGATGAGTGTAGAACAAAGGAAGACGTGAGAAAGCTTGACTAGAGCCATCTCACTGTAGATCAAATTGTTAATTTGAAACTAGTTGACATTCTTGAAGGAATGAAAGATGATGAGAATACATTGGACCCTCTTTATGAGAGTAATAAGATTGCTTCTAATCCTCTTCCCCTAATCCAATGGTCAATAAAGGAATATACTTAAATAAGAGATAGATTCTAACTCATTCTTTCAAAAACCAATCCCTGGTTGGAAGGGAAAGATATTAGATTGAAACCATTCAAGATTGTCTCATAAGAAGAATATGATGAAGAGACTTCTAAAAAGTGGGAAGAGCTAAGGACAAAGAATAAAGAAGATGCCCTGACCTCTACATAGAAGGTAAAGTTTGTTTTCAAAATCAAAGGTAAAGGTAAGGGCAAGGACATTGATACAAATAAAAATGTTTAGGTCAAGGTAGAAGAAAATCCTATTGCAGGTGAAGCGTCAGTGCAATCGATGACTACCCAAATAGAGGTTTCTCATGCAATGTCTTCTACTATTCCCCTTGTCACTCCTACTACACCAATTGTTCTTACAGTGCCTCTTAATACTATTTTTTCATCCTCTCCTTCACCCACTAGTGCCACACTTTTCCAAGTTCCTTCTCATAGCACATTGGAAAAAGTATTTGACTCCCTTTCTAATTTACCTAGTCCTTCAAAGTCATTAGAATCACCCACCGATCTATATTTTACCCAACAAGACATTGATAAGTTCATGTCAAATTCATCTTCCAAATTAGAAAGTCAAGTCTCATCCACTCCCGTGTCAACTGTGCCAATGGGAACCAAAGTTTCTGCCATACCAACCCAAATACCACCTATTATTACCACCACTCCATCGGTATCCATTCCATTACCAGATATCTTTGTTCCACCTTCCATTCCACTTACCTCACAAACCATTGATCCTCTCTCAACATCACAATCTTTGACATCATTTGTACAAGATGATTCATCAACCCTTCCCCATTGGCTAATGTCTCAAACACCCAAGAGGAAGAAACAAATTATATCGCTAGATGATTTTGAAGTCAGTCAATTTGTTCTAGTAAAGTCAAAGATAGCAAAAAAGACTAAGATAATATCAAGAATGATTTTTTATTCTGGTAACAAGTATGTTGAATTTGTGGTTCCTCCAAAAATTAAAAACATTGAATATATCCAAGCATCTGACTATGCAATTGGACGGATAGATCTTGGTAAATAAACACATAAAGTGCAAAAGAAGATCTGCAAGTAGCGATGACACTTTGGTCGAAAGATATGGCAAGGACAAGGTAATCAAGGATCAACTCAAAGTACAGTTAGAATAATTAAATTTAGTTCCACTAAAAATCACTCAATATTCTGAGCTAGTAGAGCCCGTTGGGAGTGAGGCCACTGAAAAAGCTATTCAACAGGTAAAAAATATTGGGTCACAAGGTCGAGTAGTCAATGCCTAGATAGAGAGACTGTTAATGCAAGGTGTTCAATGGTTATGTTCTACCATTGAACTTTTAAATAACTTGAGTGAAGTAAAAATTGAGATGTAACAAACACTTGACATGCTCTCTCAAGACTTGTAATTAACAGATAATTATATTCACACATGGACCCAACTGTGCCAGTTCAAGTTAGAACTTTTGGTTGAGTGAGAAGTGATTCCTAAAAGGAAGATGTTTATAGAATATAGAGAGGCAATGAATAATAAGAAAGAAGTCCTTTAGAATCTAATTAAGGATCTTGAGGAATCCCAAGACTTGTGCACTGGTAAGGGGCTAGATCTTATAAACAAGATTGGAGAATTTCCTATTGAAACAGTTGTTGAAGAGTTCACTTCCTTGGTTCACACAAAAGTTGAGATAGGAATATTCACTCTAGAATTCATCGACAAGCTGGTTGAATTCCAAGTAATAATGGATAAATTGCAAAGAATTTTGGATAAAAATAAAGACTTGCTGGTCAACATAGTGGACTCCATTACAAGAGTCCTTGCCATCTCCAAAAATACATCTAGGTTGGATAATAATGAGGTTCAAGCAGCCCTAAATAGATATGAAGCATATCTGAAGAAAAATAAAAAGAAAGAAATTCCTGTGTCTACAGACAGTTTATTTTCATAGTTTTCCATATGTAGTTTTTTAGTGTGTAATTTATACGTAGGAAAAGTACACAGTCCTAAACAAAATTGGACTCTATCAAGAATAAGTTAAAGCAATTATGTTTTTCCCAATTTTGTTCATAGATCCTTTCTATAAATAAGAGGATGCTCTTTTATAAAGCCATGATCACTAACGCTATAGAAGAGAAGCGATGCTGAATTGAGAAGCAATATTTGAAACTTGTATTCAAATTGTAACTCTTGAATTCTATCAATATAATAAAATCAAGTGATATTTCAATCTTTGTGTTAGAATAAACTTATAGTGTATTGCTAATATTCCTATGTCTTTTCCATTACATTTTCTTCTGCTTTTGATTGGATTGTGGTGTGGTTTTCTATAAATTGGAAGGTGCCAAGAAGCTGATTTTAAAATCATTTGAACTACAATATCATTACTGGATTTGTGTTCATTATTGGAAGTGATTTACTATGGATACTTTGACCCACAAGTTATTTTCTTTGGTGATTTGATCTTTATTGGAAATAAGGTGAAGACTTTGGGCTGCAATTTGTTCCATTTATTCATGTTACATTGTTGGTATTATTCTAGTTATTCTTAAATCTAACTAATTTGAATATTGGTTATTATTGATCTAACAAGTAATTTTATGTTTTCATAATACATTATAAGGAATGAAAGGACTTATGGTATAAGTTTGTAAGTGAACATCAATTCTGAAAAAAGAGAATTGGGTTGTATGATAACAACCATTTTGATAAAATTAGTGTAAAAGAGTGTAATTAATTACTTGTTTTAGTTAGCAATAAGAAGGGATCCTCCCATTTCCTATAGGAAATATTTTATCTCATCACACTATGGTTTAAAATACCATTATGTTACCATTTTGTCGGTGACAAAATATTCACCTAACACAAATGGGAGTTTAGATATACAACTATAGTATGTACCATCCGGGTATATACATTTAAGCTGCAATATTCTATGATATCTTATACTATCATAGCTCTTTGTACATGAGCACTCTACTCAAACATGAATAATCAATCTTGCAAAATCAATTATAAGATTATACCACCTGGGTATATCCTAGATAATATTACACTGTAATAATCAGATGAAACACAACCTAAAGGCATGCATCCTGAAGCATCAATTTACTCTATAAAAGTCTAATATTTTGCACATATTGATACTCTCACAATATAAATTTCATACAAGTTTTCATCTTCAACAGTTACCAATTACTAGATCATTGTAAATCATGTTAAACTTTGTAGGAATTTATCTTAAAGGTCAATATTCACATGGTTGAAATTTTCTATTTTTTAAAATTATTATTATCAATCTGTTACATTAGATGTAGGCTTATTATCTAAAGTTCTATGAAGTTACATAATCATATGAATACCCAAGTTTATGTATACATCAATTTATATATGAACACTCCTATACTCTTTAGTTTCTTTAATAGTACTTACTAACAATTCTAAATTGGATTGCAAGGTTTCAATTGTCATTCGGATTCCAACCAATGACTTTCATTATCTGAAATCATCATATTACTTTCTCAAGGATGTTTTAACATGTCTCATAATATATATCATCCAGACATATAATCCATTTGAACATTCATATATATTCAAACTTTAACCAATATTTTACCATAAGGCCCAATATAATTGGCTAATAGGATATGACTAAGAGTTAGTTATCTTTATAACTCAAGCTTTTATACTAAACCTCCAAAATATACTTAATAATTAATATTTATTAATAAATAAATATTCTTATATTCTCATACAAATCCCATGATAATCATGATCATTATTATTTTATGTAACTTGCTCAAACCGTAATACAGAAATCTGAGGCAAAATAAAGTTCCACCAAACATTTAATTTGGCATTTAAGGAAGAGATAAATTCCTCTTCATAATAATATATAGGCCCAAATAGTGAACTTATCCAAAGATATAGTGCATACTCAACGCTTCCAGATTTAAAGTGACACAACCTTTATTTAAACACAATAATTTTATTAAATTGACTTAGCACTTAAAAATATATATTCAATGCTATTAAAAATAACTGACTCATCATGTTTTCTTTTCAATGTTCTAATATAATACTCAGTCATTATTTATTCTTATTAAAACTTTGTCAAAAACTCAACCTTATTTTTATTTATTTAAAACACATTGACTTGCTTTTAAGGCTAAAAAATTAAATAAATGACAATAAATGACTTGGCATGACAGTGTGTCAATGTTGACTAAATGCTATAACTTAGGCTTAGGTGTTGTAGTCATATAAAATGTCAAAATTGGTAGCTTCAGTGTGGTTTATGACACCCAACCCATAGGTCTTTCTTACATGCTCTCATGATCGTTCTAGACACCTTTTTGCTTGCTCCTAGTCATCTTGAGCTTTCCAAATGGTCATTTCACCTCAACTAGATAGCATTTCCTAGACCAATCCTATCCCTCTAGGTCCCACACCTATAGAACATGAGTACCCAACTTG